>LR898468.1:3978176-4554767 GCA_905067625.1 Blumeria graminis f. sp. triticale
TGTAACTAAGCTATCCAAATTCTACTTGAAAGGCCGGCTAAGATGATGTACTTCTGCGCCATCCAACTTTAGCTGTGTTTATAATATCGCCCAACTGTTGTAAAGGCAAGAGCTTACGGAGGTTAATTGGCAGAAGGTTTACGGATGATTATCAATGAATCAATGTGAGCCGCTGATATATTTGATATTCAGAACTATGAGGATTTAGGAGGTAGAAAGAGCTAATTATATACATATCTGAGGTAGCCAGACTCTCGCCTTATTTACCAAAAACAGTATCACGGAATTTTCTAGTCTCCTCCATCTGGTAGTACAATCTAGAAACACTTTCTCTAAAGTGCTCCATTGTTCCTCTACTCATCATGGAGCCACCTGGAAAGTTCTTCCTTCACCCTCAGCGATCATTACCCTCGTGCATCGTAATCCTAGCCATCACCAGCACAACACCAATCTCTGATATATGTATAATAAGCTTACACTTTAGGCTGCCTATTTGTTGTGGTTATGAGCTGTGAGGTATATAGAATTATGTCTCTGCTGTCTGTCGGTGGAATTACACGGGCTCATGTGCAATGGTGAGTCGCGGAGATGGCGCGCTCACGCTGGGTGATGGCACGATGGACACTGAGTGCGTATCACTGTGGCCAAATGAGTGTCAGTAGGTATCAAATGTGAACTCTTACTGACGATGGTGATCTATGAAGGTGATGCTAGATGTGCATCCCGACAATTGATAATATCATCTAATGGATGATGTGATGATATTATATGGATAGATTAATTCACTAAACTCGGCAGGTGAAGAGATTGTAGAGTATATGAACAGCGTCTGTGCACCAGCTTGTATTTTCCATCCTTTCCTAATCCAGCAGCCCATCCTCCGTTCCCCCGTCTCCTAACAACTCAACCGAGCCAGCACAACACTATTACTCATTCCAATCCCTTTACCACACACGAGATGGCGTTGGTAACCATGACAAAATGGAGAGCCAACATATCCAAAACACACAGTAACCCCATTTCCAAGACAAAGTGTATGAACTAGGTTTTGGACAAATATAAAGTGCGCCATATTATCTATAAGGTATCTAGTCCTTCATAGTCATAGATTTGATTTGATTTGAAATATGTAACGTGACAGGACAGACCCTACATCTATTTAGACGTGACACGGGTAGATGAGCTCTGAGAACTCAAGGCTACCTACATGACCGGCATTAAAGCCAGAAGCGACAAAGGAAATTAAAATGAAAGGAACAATAAATGTCTGAAATACAGTGCCCTGCGCCGCATCCCTATCCTCCAAGCACATCTCCTCCCGAGTTGGAAGCTGTCTCATAGTGGTCATCTCCCACCCTATTTATTCTTTGGCAGACTGAGCATATGCTAGAGGTTAAGAATTGGATGAACTTTCGCCATCTCTTCTCCCCTATCATTTCCATGGCCCAGGCGAGGCCTTTCTCTCACAGCTTCTCCGACGTTGCAAAGCAAGTCGGCACTATGAAAAATTCCAGGGCATTTTCTCTCGGCCGCAAACACATTTCAAATCTTCATGTTCAGGTTTGAAACGCCGGTGGTAGTCGGCGTAGTCCCCATGGCCAGTTGTTGCCGCAATGAGACGATGATACGCCCATCTTGGTAAAGCTAGTTATGGCGGTCGTTTGCAGCGCATGAAGAGGTCTAGATCTTTATATCGTTTCGGCCAATATTCCTGCCACTACTCCTCCACGAGCTCTTGGCTGCGCTGTTTAACCCACCTCCCTAACATAGCAAAGATTAAAATTTTGATCCTCTCCACTGGGCACAGCTGAGATTAGTGACCGGTTATTGGGAGCTCCCAAGGCTGATATGGCCAGCTTATTGGCCTCTTCATTGCCTTGAATCCCTACATGACCAGGTATCCAGCGTATTTTCACACGCTTGTTTTGTCTAAGCAGTGAAAACTTGTCCACCACTGCCTGCAAGGAACTAGATCTTCCTCTTTCGAGCGCCCGAGCGGCCGCTTGATTGTCCAGAAGAATGCGAATCGGTAGGTCTTCTCCCACCGTTAGTGTAGCTTCCAAGACTTTTGTGGCGCCTAAAATCTCCGCGTCAAATACCTCTGCTCCGGGAATTTGACCGGAGCCACTTCCAACTAGCTTGCCTCCTTGGTATACTACATATCCCCAGGCAGATTTTCCAGGGCCCGACGAAGATCTGTCGGAGAAGGTGCAGATTTTCTCAGCTGGCAGGGAAGCTAACCATTTCCTTATGCTTCCAAACCTTGCTTCTTTTTTTCGACTGCATGGAGTCGGTGCTTGGGAGCCACATGGAAAGTGTAGCTTTCCAGGGACTTCGGCTGTCGGAACTCTACGCACGCTCATTTGCAGGCGTATCAAGTACCGTTCTGGTTGTCTGAACAAGCGATTTCTTTGTCACGATCTAAGCCCTAAGCGACCTATTGTCTCTTTCGGGTCTTCAGCCACTTGTAGGGCTAGAGGATACTAGGCATGCATTCTTTGTATGCAATCTGCAGATCACAGCGCCTTTTGCTTGAGAATGATTGATGCCGGGGTATCCCCACTTTGCGATGAAGAGCGCTACTGGAAGTGCTACTCGGATAGTGTCAGGCGCAGTTTCACTAGGCGCAAGACTCGAGACGTCGGAGAGGGCGTAGCGTACGATGTACTGAGGAAGGACGCCTCGTGGGAACGCGGAGGGCTTTATAGAGAAGTGGTAATTGGGAAAGCGGGGAGTCGTTCTAGATAAAGGGGCCGGAGGTGACGGTTAGTCACTATAGTTGGCAGAGGACGAGAGTGAGACGTGATTAGAATAATATAACTATTCCTAAAGACAGAAAACAAAGCGTGAAGATCTCAGTCTCGGAAATGGAAACTACATAGGTGCCCTCGCTAAGCAATAATGACTAGTGGGATTAAACAAGGGACCCATAAATCCTGCCTGAGGCATTTATCAAGAATCCTTACCAATAGCTTTCATTACTGTCTTGTCCAGCAAAGATATGTGCCAGCCTTTTTTTTTTTTTTAATTCCTAGTGTATTCAGCTATCTAGCTATAACATATTTATAATTAATATTCTAGCCTTCCCTCCTTGTAAATCACTACCCCTTCATTCCAAATTTATTGTTTCCCAATTATTTGTCCTAATTCAACCCCCTTTATGTGCTACCATGCACTTGGATGTATCCAAATATTTTAGTAATGCTTCCTTCCCTCTTTTTGTACAAAACAAGGTCGGAAGTGTTCTTGGCTCTATGCCCTTGAAGCATCTGCTTCTCTGGTCTTTGAATTTTGGACAGTGTAACAACAAGTGCTGCACATTTTGCCTTTCTTTTCCACAAAAATTCCATATCTTATCTTGAACCTTCCCTATCATGTGCAAGTAGGCTCTTGTGTTGCTGACTCCGAGCCTGGCCCGGAAGAAACCAGATTACGTCTCTCTACTGTGTCCTTGAAATCCGTCTATGTGCCAGCCTACTCCAGTGTTGACTTCCTTATCTCGTAGTGTGGCTTATTGAGTAAGACCCGACCACCACGCTTCTGTCCCATAGAGAGCTGTGCTCAGAGCGCATGCCTGCACTACACAAATCAGAGGCTCGGGTGCTGCACCGCGTTGAACTCTGTTTATTTGTCTTAAGAAATTGACCAGACAATTAGCCCTTCCAGTCCATTCCTATACATGTTGCTTGAAGTTTAGCTGGATATCAAGCCTGACTCCTAGCCACCAAATTTGAGGTGATGGTACTATCCGGCGATTGTTCACCAAGATGGAAAGGTCTGCCGGGTTAATTTTCTTTTTAGGCCTTCTTTCGGTCACTAGAATTTTGGACATCGCTGGGTCAAACTCGATCCTATGCTCTCTGGCGAGAAGGATGCGGCTGTCGAGTGTAGCGGCTTGTGAGCCGATTGTTGTGTGACACGTGATTGTATTCACGTGCTTCTATAATTCTACAGTAGTCTAGCTTTATTCCAGATCAGTTCAGCTGTAACTGGAATATTCTAGTAATTGGTAGCAAGACTGGGAACTACTATGACTGGAATATACAAGAAGCAGATATCAGTCAAGAAAGAGTATTCTAGAGATCTTCATAAATGTATAAATAGTTGAAGTAATACTCTGATAGTTAGCCATAGAGAAAATTTTAAACTACCTTTGTATATCTGATTGCTCCAGCATCAACACTCGAACCGTGACATCGAGGTTGTCTTGAACTGCGGATATGGCTTCCACCGCGGTGTTCCCAATTCAGACGATCGCTACAACATCAGCATACTCGAATCTACTAGAGAGAGTATGGTCCCGAAACAGCACAGCAATATAGAGCATGAAAAGTAGTGGCAATAGTGGCGAACCCTGAGGTACTCCACATTCCAGTGTCTTTTCCTCTGTGGTTCCACCACGGTATTTCACCTGGACTTTTCTTTGGCAGAGTGTCACGGACCAAGGGCCTACTCTGAGCCAATAGGAACTATGTACGAAGATATATTTGGCTTTCTGCTAATGTTCTATCCTAATCTATTCTGTTCTGTTCTACCCTATCCTACTCTCTTCCATTCCATTCTAATCTGTTCTGTTCTAATTTGTACTTGTCTAGACTATTCTATTCTGTGTGAGAGTATACTGGAAAGTTCGAGAACAATAGAGAGGAATATATAATGTGTAATTGGGATGACTATGGCTTGGCAAATTATGGTCTTGTATTCTTAGGAACCTTTCGACAATATTGAATTTGTGTACATCTTGACCTTTTGACATCTTGAACTTCTGACATCTCCGAATATTGATTTATTGAACTCTCGACACCTTGACACAAAGGAGGGTCTGAATAATTCGGCACAGGGATAGTGGCCAGCCTTGTTCTCGTAGGCGTTTGAGCAGTTGGTTGTGTAGAACTGCATCTAAGGCACCTTGGATGTTTAGTGTGACCATAGCCGCACATTTTCTGCTTCTCATGGCTGCCTCAGCATCATAGATTACACAGGATGCAAGGTCGACCGCTGATTGTCCTGGTATTGAGCCAAATAATTGCGGATGAACAACTTGGTGACATACTGTCAGCCATGCCATTCTCTTGCCAACTAAACGCTCAAGTCCTTTGCCTAAACTCGACAACAGCGAGATTGGTTGCGAACTCTTAGCAGTTGAAAGATTTTGTGCCGGTTTGGGGAGAAGTACAACCTCTGCTACCTTGAAAGCCGTGTGAAAGTGGCCGATATTCAGGCAGGCCTGGTAGAGATCCTTAATCAGAGGCCCTAGATGGGACCAGCAGGCTTTAAGTAGACGTACCGTTATCTTGTCAGGGCCTGGTGCCGTATTGTTGATTGAGACGGCAGCGCTGGTCACATCGTCCAGTGATAATTCCATATCCCATGGAATACGCTCCTCTTTTCCATTCTCCCAGATAGAGATGTCGTTCTCGCCGCTAAACCTAGCCAAGAGAATGTCTCGTAGCGCACTAGCTCGCTCTCGCGGGTCAGATAGCCACCGGTTTTCATCAATCTGCAGGGGAGGGGGCTCAGTAGCTGGTCGAGGCTTGGCTCATCTCATGAGCTTGAATATCTGTGCGTCAGTAGTGACTGCCTCCACTTTTCTCTTCCAGTACTCTCGCTTGGCTTTTTGCACCATAGCTCTAAAGCTTCTGCGGGCCTCTTTTGCAAGATCCGGGCTGTCCCTGACTGCCTTGTATTTCTGTCATTCCGTGCGACATTCATCGCTCCACCATGGCTCGGTTTCCCGCTTTCGATGGCTGAGACTTTCCCTGCGACCTTCAGCGCATCTCTAAGTGCTTGTAGGAGATCATTTATGAAGTTTTCGATGTCAATGACGTTGTCAAGAGGGACAGGTTTGGTCAATTGGCTAACGCATCGGCTAAATTCCTTCAAGTTGGCGTTGCTGACACAAATGTTCCTCGGAATTCCGGAGACATCTTTCACTTTGGGATTCAGCACAGTACCCTCGATGGTCGAATGATCTGAGGTACAGTGGTAACGGTTGGAGACCGATGCTATGGCGGCCGTGTTGCTCCACCTTAGATCAAGGACGTTGCCATCCCTGTGCGTTGGCTCTCAGACAATGCTAATTAGATCCATGTCATGAGCTGATGCCCATTCCATAGTTTTGTTACCATTGCCATACTGATTTTTTGTCAGCAGTTGCCAATGCTGAGATACAGAACTGAAATTGCCTCCAACAATCACTATTCCTCTAACTTCACACCGGAGTATGGGCTCCAAGGTTCCACTAATGCCAGGGGCACAACATGCATTGACAAAGGTCAGACTGCCCATCTTTACAAAACAGTAGTCAGATGTCGGGCCTGACAACGGTGGAAATAGTTGAGCCGCATGACTACCTTTGCGCGTGAAAGTAATCGCGCGGGGCCGGAAGTCCGTTCCTCTGAATGGTATATAGCTATTGCAGCCAGGGTGACCATTTGTTATAAAACCCCTCTCTTTCTTTCTTGTACATGGTTCCTGTACCATGACTATATATGCACCGGCATCCCATGCCTGCTGCTGTCACGGAATGTATAAAGGGAGTATCAGGATCTGGATGGGTCGGGATCAATAACTGTGTTGTGCAATAAGGAGAGTAAATCTAACTATGTACATGGAAGTCTCTAAGTCCCAAGTTCGCTAAGCCATTCCTAGGACTTAGTCCCGTGACAGTACTCCCCCTCCAAAATTGAAGTTTGGACCCCAAACTTTTCTCTACTTTTGAATTTTATGTTATGTGATGATTATTTAAATTTCTTAATCTGTTTCCGTCTTCTACTTGACCTTCGTAGTTTTTGTACTGGAATTGATTGATTTGTAGACGGCATCTTCACCCATTCTGGAGGCCCTGGTTTATCAGGGTATTTGGTGTGGAAATCTATTAATGCCTTGTCACATCCTTTCAAATCTGATTCTGGCTGCCAGGTGGGATTTTGATCGTATTTCCACTTAACAAGGTATGTAAGCCCGGTCTTATCAATATTTTCATCATGTACATCAAAGATCTTATTTAATTTCCATTTTTCGACAATTTTACTGTCATTTTCTCTTTCTACAACCCGGCCTGCAGTATTGCGACGCTCGTTTATGTTGATACTAGATTGGCCTGGGATTATCGAGTCTGGCCACGGTCGAACCATTGATGTATGGAAGCTATTGTTCACCCCATTATGTTTCGGAAGTTCAACAATTACCGCCCCATCATATACCTTTATCACTTTGAAAGGACCATCCCATTTGTCATCCCATTTATTTTTTGGTCTATTTGTCTTAATATTTTTAAGGCTTATCATCACCTTATCCCCCGGATTATATACTAGAGCCTCCGATCTTCTAGCATTTGCATTATTCTCATATCGTTCTTGAGACTGACGACTTAGTGCTTTAAGTTTCTCCAATATGCAATTAAAACGATCCACAATAGCATCAGCTCTTAGGTATTCTTTCTTCATCGATCCATTCAAGTCACAGATCTCGGGGGCTGGTGGTTCTATTCCAAGACGTGGGTTGTAGCCATAATTTGCAAAAAACGGAGAGACACCTGTTGTCTCGCTAACATTGTTGTTTCCTGAGAATTCTGCAAATGGAAGCCAGTCAACCCAATCATCCTGCGTAAAATTAACAAATGCACGTAGATACTGGTTCAATGCCGAGTTAATTATCTCCGTTTGACCATCCGTCTGGGGATGAAAAGCAGAACTATGTTTTAAGTTCACAGATAGACGTGTATTCAAGCGATGCCAAAAATCATAGACAAATGCAGAGCCACGATCAGAGATAATCGGTTCTGGTGCACCATGGAGCTTATACACTTCCTTTATAAAACAACTCACCAATTCTGCAGTATCTAGAGATGATATTGGTATGAAGTGGCGCATTTTTGTCAGACAATCCACTACCACGAGGATATGATTAAATACCTTTCCAGAACGCTTACAAGGAGGTAAATCTACCACATGGTCAATTGAGATATCGACCCATGCGCGGACTGGGATATTGAGGGGCTTAAGGAAGCCTGGTGGTGCTGTTCTTGGGGTTTTCGTTCTAATGCATAGCTCACACCCTTTAACAAAATTAGCCACAAACTTACTCATTTTAGGCCACCAGTATGATCTTTGCAACAAGTCTAACGTTTTTACTCGTCCTGGGTGACCCGCGGGTCCTGATGAATGGGTACCATGGACAATTAATAAACGTAGCTCCTTGTAATCCGGCGCAAATAATCGATTCCTAAAATAAATTAAACTGTTGTTAAGTTTGAACTCTGCCATATCTTTCATTAATAATTTTTTCAAAGGTTTAGACCATTTTCTCCTGGATTGGTCCTTCAAATGCTCAACCATTTCTCTAGCAGTAAGATTTTCATTATATGCCTGATGTATGAGATCTATCAGTGCAACTTCATTAGAAAGCGGGACAAGAATTTCTGAATGTTTATATTCAGGGAATTTTTCATCATTTAAACAATCTAGTTTTAAATCTGGGTGAACTTTATCCTCGGGTATCATTGCACGGAAACGTTGCTGAAGACGTTCATCCGAAGCATTCTTCGGCTTCAAACCTGGCAAACGACTCAATGTATCTGGAATTAGTGCTTTAGATCCTGGTCGATAAGATATCACAAAATTAAACTGGGATAAAAATTCAGACCATCTTAGTTGATGCTGGTTGAGTTGTTTTGCTGTCAAAAATGTCTTCAAGTTCTTGTGGTCTGTAATAATTTCGAATGTGGACTGGACCCCCGCAAGCTCTGGTCGCCACTCTTCCAATGATTTTACTATGGCCAGTAGCTCTTTATCATAAATATCATAATTTGATTCAGCTGGACTGTGTTTCGAAGAGAAGAAAGCGACTGGATGAAGTAAATTGTCGTCCCCTGTCTGAAGCAGCGCATCACCCGAAGCCCAATTTGACGCATCAGTCTCAACCACTGTGTGTCTATGATAATCAAAATACCTTAGTACTGGTGCTTGTGTGAAAGAATTCTTTAAATATCGAAATGCCTTATCCTGATTGTTTGACCAATTCCATTTTACGTCTTTCTGTAAGAGGCGGGTTAATGGCTGCATAAGCCCCGAATATCCTTTAATGAAGCGCCTATAATAATTTGAGAACCCTAAAAACTGCTGTAACTCTTTTAAGTTAGACGGCTCCTTCCAACTCTCAATTGATTTTACTTTTTCAGGATCCATACTGAGCCCATCAGTAGAAATAATTAGTCCCAGATACTTTGTCTTCTTTGTATAGAATTCTGATTTTGCAATATCAAGCTGTAGACCTGCATTTCCCAACCGTCTTATTACTTCGTCTACATTTTTTGTGTGTTCCTCTCGGGTCTTTGAGTAGATCAGAACGTCATCTAGATATGCTGTACAATACTTATCCAATGCGTCATGTAACGTGTGGTTGATATAGCTTTGGAACGTTGCTGGCACATTGCATAAACCAAATGGTGTTACTAACATTTCATATAATCCAAACCGTGTGGTAAAAGCTGTCATCCACTCGTGTCCCTCTGCAATCCTAATACGATTGAAAGCAGATATGACATCCAATTTCGTATAAAAATTTGCACCAGATATGGAATCCAGGGTCTCCCTGATCAAGGGGAGAGGATAGTGGTTTTTTATTGTAACATCATCAAGACCTCTATAATCCTGGCAGATACGCACCCCTCCAGTTTGTTCCGGGACTAGTAGTAATGGAGCGGCAGCGGGAGAGGATGATTGTCTTATAAATCCTTTATCAAGCATGTCATCAATCCATTTTTTTATGCATTGCAACTCTGAGGGAGAGAAGGGTCTATTTTTACAGGACGGAACCTCTTTGCCTGGCATTATTTCAATCTTATGGTCCCACTGACAATGAGGTGGTAGTATTCCGGCATTTTTTGGTAAGAAGTGCTCCACATGATGATTTAACTCATCTGGCAATTTTTGTCTTATCATATCAATGGTTAAATCAGGCTTATTTTCCAAGAATTTTTCCACATCCGCCTGGTCAACTTTCCGGCAAATAAGATCTAGCGAATCACTGTCTTCTGGACTCTCCCAATTTGGAGTTGTCTCCTCCATGAAAATCTCTACTTTCATAGAATTATTTTGACTACTTAACCAATTATTTTCTTTCATTTTTGGTATTAGATATTCTCCTTCATCATCTACGCAATGCTCGACTGTGGTATTATATGATCTGCATCTAGGTGCCAGCTCGTTTTCGCAACGAGAATCATAGAAAAAAGAGTTTCTTTTACTAGGTAAGCACATTTTCTCCCAATTTCTTCCATGAAAACAGTTACATTTACAATATTCAGACCTGAAAGAGAGCGTCATAGACCTCCAATCACAAACTGGATTATGCAGTTTTAACCATGGTATACCTAGAATAACTGGATTACTCTTGCTGAGTTTTGTTATATAAAAGACTAAATTTTCCGAGTGCTGACCGAGATGCAAACAGAAGACGAAGTAATGCGTTATGGCTACTTGTGAGCTACCGTCAGCTAGACGTACAGAACGAGGGGCCACAAGTGGTTTAGTTTCAATTCCAAACCGCTTTACAATTGATTCTTCATCTGCAAATGCAATAGCTGTGCAACCGCTGTCAATCAGACTTGTTGTGGAAATTTTAACACTATCATTATTGCGTGGATTAGAAAGATGAGAACGTAGAAGCATTGAATTACTTGAACTAGTGGAACACATTTCTAGCGGTGAGCTATCTAGTAATACACTTCTTATAAATTCATTCTCATCTTCATAACTATTTGACCCCTGTCGACGAATTAAGGCAGGGGTTTGTCTTTTAACTGATTGTCCACAGCCCGCGCGACATCTTTGGCGCATTCGTCTTCAGGGTAGAAATCTGCGACGTGACCGGTATTTCCCAAAGCGCGGAGTCTTGTGGGTGCTACTGCACCTGAATAATTTGACTGGAAGTTCGAAGGATGTTGCTGTGGGACGTATGGAACTGGACTATGATACGTGTAGGGTGTTTGCCATGGATGCATATTCTGTTGTAGAGGATATCTTTGTTTGGGAGCGGCGGAGTGGACATGAATGGCAGATTGTGAATGATTGGCGCCTCCACTGGGTATGAAACGATTAGTTGACCGCATTGGCATTGGAATCGGATCCATCTTCCTGTGGTGATCCTTCGCAAAATGGCCTTTCTGGCCACAAGCTAAGCATAAGTTATTATCCTTTCTGTACTTCCTATCGGCTTCGGAGAGCTTCAAACGACTGAGATCCATTGGGTCACCAACATCTATTGAATCTTGACTTGGCCTAAAATCTTGGTGAGAAGAATTATTTGGAGCCTGTTGAATTTTAGCAATGTGCTCCTGTTGTCCCAAGTTTCGAGCAATCCTATTTATCATCTGGCTCCAACCATTAAAGTCGTCATCTTCGGGTAAATTTACTTGATTTTCTATTACACTGGTGATCTTTTTATTCAATTGCTTCCTCAGCAAATCGACTTTTGTCCTGTCATCATATTTAGCCTTCTCCACAAAATGGTCAAAGTCTACTTTGAAGTCTCCGAAGGCGCACTTTTCCTGGTATAGTGTATCCAATTTATTTTTTGCTGTCTGGGTGATATCTAGTAGCATATATCGCCCGTCCAAGACTGTCAACAATTCTTCAGATGTTTTCCATACCCATTTCTGAGGATTCTCAGGATTCTTATCCATCATCTGGACACCATCTTGCACAGAGTCCCATGCCTTGTCTGTGAGTTGTCCAGTTATATACAACACTTTTTCAAATTCACCAGAGAAGCAAGCCTTATCCACAAGGATATTCTGTTGAACTTGTGTCTTCCATCGCTCATAGACTAATTGCCTCTTCTCCATATTAACCTGATTTCCAGTGAACTTATCATGGTCTACTGTAGTACGGCGAGGTATTGGATGGATGGCCTGTTCGTTAGAAACAATGTTGGAGTTAGCAATATTGTTTTGAATTTGGGTTCGTAACCTATGAATTTCTTCATTCCCCGATGATACCTGAGAATTCAATTTGCTTATTCTCATATTTAATGTATTGATATCGTTCAGACGGCTTTCTACTTGCTGGTTCTTCGTTTCTATTGTTTCTCGTGCCTTTAGAGTATCCTGATGAGCGAGAGTAAGTCTTTCGCTTAGCTCACTGATGTGTCCTTTCATGCCTTTGAAATTGGACTCAAATTCAGATATTGTTGCTGACTGGTGGGAAATCTGTCTGTTAAGTACGCCAAACTTAAGATCAAAACATTTTAACAAACTGCAGAACATTATTTTTTCAGGTGAATCAGAAGTTGAGGCTATGGTTGTCAAGAGAGGAGTCGGATTTGAGTCTGGCAGGAATGTGTGGTCTCCAATGGCGCTGGCAAGATTCGGCCAACTATCAAGAAAGGAATCTAAAGGTTGGTTCAGAGTAGACGCGTCCTGGTTGCTGGCCATTTTTACAAAAACTGGATAAATTGATTTTAAGAATATAGGATTGCCTTGTCGCGTTCGAGGAGGATCTTCTTACAGGATACAATTTTTTTCTGGTTACAGGTAACTGGATCAGGGAAGCAGAGAAGCAGGGCGCGGTAAGGCACGTATGTTAAAGATCGCACAAAATGTCACGGAATGTATAAAGGGAGTATCAGGATCTGGATGGGTCGGGATCAATAACTGTGTTGTGCGATAAGGAGAGTAAATCTAACTATGTACATGGAAGTCTCTAAGTCCCAAGTTCGCTAAGCCATTCCTAGGACTTAGTCCCGTGACAGCTGCAATGCTATGTCCGTAATTTACCCAACCCTTCCGACATTCACTTGGTGAAAGTGGAGGGTGTTGTATTTGTCTTTTGGTGCTTTTGTTGAGGGGTTTCCTGACATTAACATGACATTGTTGAATCATGGACAACGACGGTTTCAGCCGCTTTGCTCTTCCTTTCTGAGTACGCTAGAGCAGTGTGATAATCACGATGTCCGCGTTCTCTGATGATGTGAAGTTCTGCCGGGGTGCGGGGCAGAAATATCCCGTTTTGTCGTCTTGGCCTGGCCATACAGCTACCCTCATTTGAGTGGTGAGGCCCCGCGCAATTCGAGCACTTTAGCACCTTGGCCTGGCACTCTGACGTCTCGTGGGTTTTTCCGCATCGTCCACATCGCTGGCTCCTGGTACAGGTACGTTGGCATTGCTCGATTGGTCTTCGGCGCGAGAAGGGAATGGCTGGTCCGCTCTCGTCAAAGAGACGAAATTTTGTGTTCGCTGGTTTTTGTTGAAAATGAACAATCCAGCTCGTTGAGTATTGGCCAAGTTTTGTTTCTGTGGGCCTTACCTAGATTGGTGTGGCGCCGCATACTGCTTGGCACTCGTTCTTCACCATGTTGTTGGTGATTGGGATACCGTCTTCAAGCGTCCTGATGTACAATGGTACATGGACGTCATAGCAGAAGTTGCTGTTGTGATCTAACGCTGTTCAATCTGCGGACTTTGTGGTGAGCAGTTATTACATCTCACTTGATGGAACACGGGAGCGAAGTAAAAGAGGGGACAGCCCACTAGCCAAATCTAAGTGATTAGGGGCACACGTAGAACTGTAACAAATTCTCTGTAGATAGACATAACAAGTAATAATCATCAATGATTGAATCAACCTCCACACAATTGAGACCCATAGCCGGCAAAGACGTATTCTTCACCTTCCAGTGGTGCCGGTGTAATCGCCAATTAAGCTCTGCATATCTGGGATAGCCAAGAAGAATCGCATCCGAATCGAAGTCGAATGCAACCTCAAACACATCTCCATTTGACAACTTCTCGACAATGCCTCTCTCATCATTATCATCTGAGTCCTCAACCCATCTCTAACCACGCATCATCTCGCCTCAACGACCAATAAAGAAGTTGCTCCAATTGTATACAGGAGCTTGCCCCATTCATCGCCAGCCATCACTCACTATATATTTACGACGCTATTTATACCCGCAAGGAGGAAATCAAGTCGAAAAATGCAAAGTTGGGGTCTTGGTTTATGGGGGACTGATGCTCTAATGGGGTTGTACATCTTGAGGAATGACAGGCGGCTGAGAAGTGGAGTGAGAGGGTAAAGAGGTCTCTGAAGACCATGCTGGGACTGACATTTTTGAGGAGTTTTCAACTTTGGATTTTGTGTGGGCGCCAAGACTAAGATTTTGGCTAATTAGCCAGGAGGACTTCTTTTGTCGATGAGTCAACGGCACTCCCCAGCGCCCTGGACGGCACAAAAGAAGTCGGACTAAGCTACTATACAGCAATCACGCTCGGTCAAGACTTTTCTGACATTTCAGCACGACCTTCGGGAAGGAGTTGGAAGGAGGCTAGAAAGGCAGAGGGTGAATTTCCCGAGGTACCCACAAGTCTGCAGCGCCCAGCTGGCCGGCCTCTTCGAACGCTTCGGAAGGGTCACTATGTCTTCGGATTTAGTCCTAATGTCGGTATTAGGAGAGCTCCGCACCCAGTGGTTTTTGCGATTTTTCCCGGCTGCCATACACCCGCAAATGGCCATTGTTTCGTTGGCTGGAGGGGGGAGATAATGAAGGGCAAAGGGCTCCTCTAAGTGTATGATCGAATGAGGACTTATGAGGGGTGGTACTGTTTGGGGGGAGCTGTATGGGAGGCATAGGAGGGGATATACTACTGGTATAGGTATCCTTGGCCTGTAGGCAGAGAGGACCTGCATTTCCTACATAGTCATAGACTCAGACAGGACAATAAAACGAATTAATAAAAATAATAATAATTGAGACCCATAGAAGTGCCAAACTTTCATACAACCCTCAATTGTATTGTCACAATCGCATCTATAACGAGCCACCACTGCATTCCAGAATACATTCTCTAACTGTGATAAGCTACACCGCCAGGTCTAGCAAACAAATTACAATAGTTGCTATCCCAGCTTTTTCGGTGATAATTTTCTCTATCGTGACTGGTGATAACTTGTGCCAGTGGTGATCTTTCCTCAATCGTAAGAACAAGCACTTCTCCTCATTTGAGGTTGGCTGAGGTTTCGGGTTGCTTACTGGAGCAGGCCTTCGCGGAACTTGCACGCTGGGCGGCGTCGGTAGTTTGGCCGCTTTGTGGGCTACTGTTACCCAGGGCGAGCTGGTGTCTTGAGGCTTTGAGGAAAGGGCGTGGCTGTGATCCTCAACAGCTGTATTTTTCCTGGGAGCGACTGGTTTGGGAGTGCTTGCCTTAGTTGAAGGTTTATTACTTGGTAAGTTGGCTACTTCTGCCTGATCTACTGCAAAGGCAGTTATTACAGGCGTGATCTTTTCCATCAGCGTCGCGACGACTGCTGCTGCTTGCTTCTCTCCTTTTCTCTTGGCCCAGAAGTCGGTTAGTTCAAGAAATTCCTGGACTACGTCCAATCTTTCTTTTCTTTACTGTTCCGCTTTTTGCATTGCATTCACAATGCCAAGCAGGCTTGGATGAAGTTTCCTCCTGGATTGGAGGGCGTTGACGATGACGATAAGATCTAATAATGTGCCTTTTTAGGAAACAGAAAGGAGTTTTGGGGAATTAAATTATGTATATAATGTGTCATAGCTAGATGGCTGAATACACTATGAATAAAAAAAAATTAAAAAAAAGACGATGACGATGGAACAGCAGGGGCCATTGCACCGATTGGTAGCTCTTTTACGAGGGGTTGTGGGTGATGTGATGTGAATAATTATTGGTTGCTCCATAGTCATAGACTCAGTAGGGACTTGAATTTAATTCTATTCTACAAGTGATCTAAAACTCTTCTGATATTTGAGCTAGGGAATTGTCACTCATAATAAGAGCAGATCTATACACTAATTTTAAAGGTCATCATTCATACTGGTGGATTGGAGGTCAGGGTGTTGGAGTGCATCCTGCTTCCAAATTTTCGAATCCCATCTTAAAATGTATCAGGCATGTAAATGCCAATAAGGAGACCAATCCTATTCCCCTGCATCTCCATGATTAGCCGTACGGCCTATTCTCGGGACAATTATTCACCACAGAAGGCGAGTGGGACTTTGCAATTTCAGTTCCCACAAAGGTGGAATAAGAAGTAATTAACATGGGTTAAACTAACATTGCAAATGCCTCATAACTCCAATGGTTCACACATGCTTGATTGAACTTGCCAAGCCACACTTTGGGTAGAAAAGAGTGTATATTAATTGCATCCTAAAATCACCGACAAGCCTTTTAGATTCTGTACTTCATTTTTATCAATCTTCAAATTTCAGCTTTTCAGCTTTTCATAGCCCTTAGATTGGAAGAAATACAACTACTGAACACACTACAATGAAGTTTTCCATCATCAGCGGCGCCTCCACACTCTTCTGCATCTTAGCGCCAGTGAAAGCTTTTGTAATACCGCCAGTGCGAGCTCTATTACCAGTTCTATTACCAGTGCCTGACCCGAACCGAGAATTCAGATTCCACTGCCCAAATGGTCCCATATACTCAAAAGCTCAACTCATGGATATTGTTCTGTCGGCCAGGGCAGTTATGCAGACCGATAGAACAGATGATCTATATCCTTTTGTGTTCACTTCTTTACACTACAGCATTCCCGGAGAACTATGGTATTATCCTATGGAAGGTAATAACAAAATCCATGATATTTAGTTGCTTTCCAAGTACTCTAATACTAACCGATGACTACAAATTTCAAGAGGGCCCAGGTCCGCATGATTTTGTTATATTCAACACACAAGCTCGAATAGTGGGCGCAGTCAGCCGCACTCATCATGGAAATGGCCCCGACATCGTTGAACATTGTCAATTCGTGTAAGTAATTGTGCCCCAACCCACACACTCTTGTCATGTGAAGATATGACTAATAATTCTGTTAGGTACTTGGATTGATGATGTCTTAGACACTAAGCGTCCCGTGAATTGAATTAAAGCCCGTACTGGATTTCTAACTAGAAGGCCTTTGGTTCAATTGAAAAATCTAAAAGTATAAGGATGATTCCTCTACTCCTTTCCGATCTTGATGCTATATATCCAACTCAAACTATTTCTAGGAGAGAATATCTTTGCCTCGATTCCCAAAATAACAGGTGTAGAAGATCAAAATGTCTAAATTTGGAGCTTTGATCATCCTGAGCATCTGTCACGGGACTAAGGGCTAGCGTCACAGGCTAGAACATATGTATAGATATCTCCATTGAAATGTATAACCCACTACTTAGTTCGTGGACTTTATTGGTAAAGGGAAGCTTATGCAATAATGAAGGATAAAAGGATGTCAATTCGACTACTCTATTAAACACAGGTACCAGACTCCTTTTAACCCCAATAGATAGCCCGTGCGGGATCTCCTATTAACAGCAGTAAACAATGCTAGCACAGGGTATACGCAATCTCCGTTCGCCAAACACCAGTCGGTCAGGACTACTAATTATCGAGCCTAGTAGGATTGACATAGTGTATCCCAACACAGAAATCACAGAAATCATAGAAAACTCAACAACCAAACCCTTCATCAATTACTTCCATTAAGCATCACCTGAATCATCTCTGAACTCCATAATTTCAACAATCTCTTGTATTTAGACTTCTCTTCTCTTGCTATTGCACAACACAGTTACATTCTCTTTCCTTTAGTACCTGACCCGTGAGCCACTGTGACATTTTGTGCAATCTCAATTGTGTCCCGTTGCATTTGGATCCCGACATAATAGAAAAATTAACTACCTTATTCTAACTCCTGCCTGCGGCCTGACACAAAACCTGAAGTAAATCCCAGCTACCGCCCCATAGAGTTTCTCAATAAATTAAAAACAAATTGTAATTTTTACAAACATGGAATCCGACCCCAGAGCCACTGAAATTATCATTGCTTTTCAGAAGAGCTGGCTGAGCTTGAGCGCAGCAATTGAAGGGCATCAGTTCCCAAATGGTTCGAATCCAGCTTCCTTGCTAAGCTCAATTGATTCAACCACTAACACATCCGAAACTATTTTATTTTGTAGTTTGCTTCAATGTTTTGATTCAAAAATTGGTGAAATCAAAAATACACATATGACTGAAATTATCTCCTTAAATTCAACCATATCTAATTTAAATTTAGCACGCTCTTTAGACAACTTCAAGATGTCAAATTTTAATGATGAAATTTCAAGCATACAGTCTGAAATAAATAAACTACTGTTTGATGCCATTCTCAGCATGAAACCCTCGAACATTGATTCTACAGACTCAATATTGCGCCGGAATAGACCCGATCCTGAAAAATTTTCTGCTGCACAAACAAGTACTGAAAAACGATAAACTCTATATGACGGTTGGAAAATATAGGTCCAACAAGTGTTAATTGTGGATGGTAGTTGCTTTCCTGGAAATTTCAATTGTATATTGTATATAACCAGCCAACTCTCAGAGAAAGCATGGGATGTTATTAAAGACGGTGCTCAGAAAATGAATTCATACCCTAGTGATTCAGAAAAGTGGCATTGGAGAACGCAAATAGACTTATGGCAAGTCCTTGATAGGAGATACATTCTACTTGATACTACCTAGATGACAAAGAATGCCTTGGACACACTTTACCAAGACAAATGTGCTTATGGAGATTTTAAGGCCAACTGTGATCATTATATAGAAAGAGCAAAATACGATGACCGAACTAAAGTGGACCTCCTTAGAAAACGACTTAATCGAAAAATTACTGGCGTTATTAACAACCAAGTAAATCTTCCTGATTCAGACAATTATACTGGGTGGACTGATATAATCAATAATATTGCTCGCAATATCAAACAACAGGAGCACATCCTCATGTTACAATCTTCATCTAACTCAATGCAAAAAAATTACCACCCAATAGACAATTTGTTACCTCATGCTGGACCATCCAAATCTGAAGATTCAATGGACCTCAGCGGCATTTCAATATCAAGTGCTGAGCGTAAATTTCGAATGGAAAACGGCTTATGTTTTGCCTGTGGTCAAACTGGACATATAGCCAAAGATCATCATCGCAAAATTGACCCAGTGCCAATGCCAAAACGTTCTACTAATCAATGGACATCTCGTGAGAGGAATGAATATAAACAATTCCCTACTTTTAATACTCATGATCTACCCACCACTAAATATTCAACACCAGAAACTCAGCCCTTGCCGATTCCGATGATGTATTATCTTCCGCCTCGATTTCTTCCCAAATACCATCATCAGTCACCAAACCAATTCTCAAACTCACAGCTTTTATACCCCAACGCTCCGGTTCAATCTCGTCTGAGAGTGTTAAATAGAAACCACGGATTTGAAGAACACTGTCAATCTCAGAATTCGGGGAATATAGAATAAGCTTATAGAAATTGTTGAAAGTCATGAGATAAATCTGTTATTGTATCACGTGTCTCGCTTAGAATTCCACACTTTCCGTAATTGTGAAGTGTGTAGATAATTGTAAGAACAAGAAAAGTAGCACCAATAGTTGTAGTTATAATTCACACAATAAATTATATATATATATTTATATTATAAGGAATCTGATTTCGAGAGCAAGTATCCACACGCAGCTGAATATATAGCTGGTATGCAGTATACTCTTAACTCCACTGTCGCATAAATAAAAACCGGCTCTGAGTCCGGTAGCAAAAGCTAATAGGTCAAAAGATTTCTTAACCTCAACCTAAATTAATTATACGAAAAGGTGCAATGTCTGTCCAAGATTTCGAAAGTTCCAAGATGGCTCCAAAGATTGAGGAGATGCTTACGTCAAGCAATAAGCCTGTGTGGAGTCAACCCAAGGCCTCCTCAAATGCTATGGGAAATGTCGGTACACTCCAGTTGCCTCCTTATTTCAAGTTGAAGGGGGAGGAAAATTACGAGCAATGGAAGAACAATATGGAGAACATTGCTCTAGCCAACAACTTGGAGGACTACATATGTGATGAAGTGGAAGAACCCCCACATGTGTCCATCAAAGAAAGATTTTTGAATAAGGAGGCATTTGAAATGAGAAAGCAGTGGCTCGCTGGAGATGCTAGGATGAAACTAGCCATTATGATCAACTCAGCCCCAAATATTCACGGCATGATTGATGGCAAGACTTCAGCTCTCCAAATGTGGACAAGTCTGCAAGAACGGTTTGAGGGAAAAGGTTGGAATCTAGAGTATCGAGCCATAATTGATTGGTCGAATATAAGATTTGAAGACTTCATCAACCTCAACCACTATGTTTCTGAGTTCACCAAAAGGGTCGAAAAGATCTCCTCACTCTCTGATTCTATACCAGAGAGATGGAATGGAATGTTCTTTATCGCCGGAGTGGCTAGAAAGTTTCCAGTTTGGGCCGAGAGACAGAGATCCAAGGCTCGAAACACCGCCGTAGCTTCCAAACTCGACTATTTAATTGCTGATCTCCTAGATGAGGCACGCAATTTCGAGACATGCTCCTCTAGCACTATTATGATGGCGAAGGGAAGAGGGAAGGCTAATGAAGGCGGCAATAAATTCAATTGCCTATATTGCAAGAATGGCAAGTGCTATGAGCACAATAAATTGCTTCGTCAGGATTGGGAGGCTAAAAATGGGAAAAAAATGGCTTACACGTCAAAATTATCTGAACCAGAAAAATACCGACAAGCTTAAGAGACGCGACGCAAAAGGCAAAGGAAAGTCTAAAGAAATCCAAGATGATGATACAGATAACAATCCGACTTCAAACTTTTGAATACCCGCATTTAGCGCCTTTAGCCACGTCGCGCTTAGCAGTTGCTCGGATGGTCAGAGCCCCTCCACCTACGCAATACGAAAAACTCACTGGAACGACCGTTGGCTTAACGACACGGGGTCAGATGAGCATATAGCCAACTCTCTGGACAGATTCACTCACTACGAGGAGGAGGTTGGCTTGAGGCCAATACAATGTGGCGGAGGAAGCGTCACACCTAAAGGTCATGGAACAGTGCAACTGATTGTTGCATTGGAAGGAGGAAGACATCAAGTTATAGAATTGAAAAAATGTCTTTACGTCCCAGGCTTTCCCACTAATCTAGTCAGTGGAAAGAAATTACTCAGAGCGGGCTGCACAATCCATGATGGATATGTGAAGACGTCAAAAGGGTCCATTCTATTATATACTGATGCACGCTGTCTTATAAAAGAAGCAGTTGACGAGTACGCAAACGTTGCGTACCCAGCGGGGCTTTCAGATATAAAACCCGATATTAAGCTAATGCATCGTCGCCTCGGACACATTAGTATTGAAAATGTCAGAAAGACTAGTCAGCTCACCCATGGAATGAAGTACGCGGACAGCATGGACAAGTCTAACGTCCGTCCTGGTGAGTTGTGCGAGGCATGTGAATTTAGTAAGCCAATTCGTCGTGTCAGCAAAGAGGCTAGAGCCAAGCCTAAGAAAATCTTTGATGCAGTGGGTATTGACGTGATAGAAGTGATTCCTGAAGGAATTATGAATCAAAAGTATGCCACCATTTTTACTGATTTAGCCATCAACATGAGATGGGTTATAACTCATCCAGAGAAGAGAGGAGCCTTCGAAAATGTCAAGAACTTCGCCGTTGAAACAAGAACTCAATATGATCGTACAATTAAGAAGTTTATTCTAGACGGAGGATTGGAGTTCGGAGGCTCTAAATTGAGTAACCTAATGACAGAATTGGGTACTCACCTTGAAGTAACAACGCCGTACTCGTCGTATCAAAATGGGGGCAGTGAAAGATCCAACCGCGTGATACTTGATAAGCTGCGAACCGTCATGGTGGATCAGGCTATACCTGAATTCCTTTGGCCAGAATTAATACGCGCTGTCACGCATATCACAAATCGAACAGCAAATCGTGTGTTTGACAAAACACCATTTGAAATGTTCATGGATCATATCCACCCCACAGATGACAATAAACCATCCATAGCCCATCTTAGAGTGCTTGGATGCAAGGCATATGTTCAAATTCCAAATTCCAAAAGACCTCACGCAGCCAAACTAGCCCTGAGAGCTGAGGCTGGTATATTGGTTGGATATGAAGGGAATAGCATCCATCGGCTTTACGTGCCATCGAGAAGCGGGAAGAACATTATAAGATCTTCTCATGTCCGGTTTGATGAGCACGGTTACATTTCAGATGCACTCTTAGAGGAGATTGGAACTTCCATTGAGGGGGATACTCGAATTTCTTCTGAATCTACATCTCAGCAGAACTCGTCGAGAACTTGTGGAGAAACTTTATATCAGAGCGACGAGTCAAGTCGACCTCAGACCAAACCCACTCTAGAAATAATTCATGAAAACCTTGGTTCCCTACAGAGGGAAGTGACCAATAATGTTGACACCAATGAAGGAATTGTCAGCGAGCCAGAGGACACCGTTGAAATGCCTATGCCAACGAACGTAACTAACTTAGATTCAATGCATGAAGCTAACGAGTGTTTCCAAGAGGAGAAAATGATTTGTCTAGACAAGTCCAGAAAAACTAAAGTGTACGAGGCGCCTACTGAACCTCGAATGACACGATCGCGTACGGCTAAATTTAAGTCAGAACTAGCCAATGACAATTCATCTGCGGCAGCCGCGTTCATTGCAGGGAGGGGTATATCCGACAACCCTGAAACCATTGAAGAAGCCTTGGCGAGTAAGAACGCTAACGAGTGGCGGCTTGCCATTTGCCAAGAATATGAGTCTCTTCTACGAAAGAAAACTTGTGCACTAGCTCAAAAGAAGGATATACCAGCTGGTCAACAACTTTTGTCAGTCAAATTGGTATTTAAAACCAAGCGTGATAAGGAAGGCAAAGTCCTCAAGTACAAGGTCAGATGCTGCGTTCGAGGATTTGAACAGAAGTATGGTGTCGACTATGAGGAAACGTTTGCTGGCGTAGCTCGCTCTGAGACATGGAAAGTAGCTGTAGCTTTAGCAGCTCTTCATGGTCTCGAGATGGATCAAATGGATGTCATTACAGCATTTCTGAATAATGACATGGATAAAGAGGTCTATGTAATGCTACCACCTTTCTGGGAAAAAATCCCCAACAGTGATCACGTCGGGAAACTACTTCGTGGAATGTATGGCCTAAAGCAAGCCCCTAGGCTTTGGCAACAATTACTGGCTAAACAACTTTCAACGTTGGGATTTAAGCCACTAACAGCTGATCCAGGAACATATGTACATGAAATCACAGGGCTCATAATTGTGACCTACGTAGACAACATACTCTTGATAGGAAAACAAGGTGTTGAATTCGGCAAGATGAAGAAACGGCTACTCGGCCTATTCGAGACAGAAGATATGGGTCCAGCAGCCTATTATCTTGGAGTTAGGATTGTCAGAGACTGGAAAAAAGATCAGATTATACTCTGTCAAGATGCCTACACTAAAAAATTGCTGAAATGATTTGGAATGGAAGATTGTCACCCAGTATCCACTCCTTTCGAGCCTGGCGCTATGATCAACATGATTCCATATGATGAGGTGGCACCGAAGAAAGACATCACTCTCTATCAGTCTATTGTAGGATCAGTTATGTATCTGGCAAGTAAGACCAGACCGGATATACTATGGACCTGTGGCCTTCTATCCAGATTTAACCATAACCTATCTCCTCAGCACCTAAGGGCGGCTAAACGTGTCCTCCAATACCTCAAGGGCACTATAAACCTTGGTATTAAATTTGGGGGAATTGATTGCTGCAAGCTTTACGGTATGGCTGACTCTGATTTTGCGGGATGCCATTCAACCCGAAAATCAACTTGGGGATATGTATTTTTCTTTGGCGGAGGCGTTATTTCAGCCGCGTCCAAACGCTTTGAAAGTGTAGCTCAGTCCACTACCGAAGCAGAATTCTATGCCTTGGATAAAGCAAGCAAGGAGGCCTCTTGGTTACGCATGTTGCTAAATCAACTTGGCTACAAAGGAGAAGATGCCAAAAAGATCAAAATTTACGGAGATAATCAAGGGAGCCTAAAGTTAGCTGAAAATCCTGTATTCTACAACCGGACCAAGCACATTGCCACGAAATACTTTTACATTTGTGAACAATTGGAACGAAAAGAGGTTGAATTGGAGTACATTGCCACCAAAGAGATGGCTGCTGATGGATTGACAAGAGGGCTGACCTTCGACAAGCACAGGCAATTCCTGAAAATGCTCAATATGACTACCTATAGTGCGTGACCCGCTTACATTGATCTAATATGCCTATGTATGGGTATCACCTGAAGGGGGATGTTGAAAGTCATGCAATAAATCTGTAATTGTATCACGTGTCTCGCTTAGAATTCCACAATTTCCGTAATTGTGAAGAGTGTAGATAATTGTAAGAACAAGAAAAGTAGCACCAATAGTTGTAGTTATAATACACACAATAAATTATATATATATATTTATATTATAAGGAATCTGATTTCGAGAGCAAGTATCCACACGCAGCTGAATATATAGCTGGTATGCAGTATACTCTTAACTCCACTGTCGCATAAATAACAACAGAAATTGTGAACAGTTAAAAGACTAACCCCTAGCTTAAGTCGCTGCCAGTGGTACAATTGGTATGTAGATGAAGACAAGGCTATCCAAGATAAATTGATGGATAATTCCACATTGGAATTATGCTCAACTGGCTCCTCAAATTCAATGCCTCTTTGCTCTTCTCTCTCAAACCCACACACAAATAATTCAGTTATATTTCCCACAACATGCTTGATTGATAACGGCTGCACTGCTATGGCACTTGCTGACAAATATTCTATTGTTAATTGTTTTGGAATAGAAACAAAGCCTCTCTATACCCCACAATCTGTTTGCTTGACCAATGGCTCTACAGAAACCTCTATAACCCACTACTTTACATTCCGTTTGCATATTGAGCAACACTCGGAGATTACTGTCTTCTTTGTTACTAACCTAAGTAGATGTAATCCCATAATTCTTGGCCTGCCGTGGCTAAAATTACACAACTATTGAAATGTACAACCCACTACCTAGTTTGCGGACTAATTGGTAGAGGGAAGCTTATGCAATGATGAAGGATAAAAGGATGTTAATTCGACTACTCTTCTAAATGTCGAGCAGATTAGTTTGCAAAAGCTTGTGGCTGTTAGGCACAGATTATATCACTTGGTGAAGCGAGTGAGAAAGTAAAGGAGTCTGTAAATCTGTTGTGGAGAGTTGTTAATTACTCCCACGAGGACACAGAGTGCTATATAAACTATATTTTGTAATAATAAAATCTAGTGGTTGGTATTTACGTCAAAGCGCATTAATACTAACCTCACAATTAATGGGAGATTAGTGACGTGTCTTCTACACATCCCTGTCTTTACCATAATTGGAAGCACCAATTTCAACACTAAACACACGTACCAGACTCCTTTTAATCCCTATAGATAGCCCAAGCGGGATTTCCTATTATCAGCAGTAAACAACGCTAACACAGGAGGTACACAATCTGTCAACCTAACCATGACCTGCATCCAAAGCAATGTGAAACTGACAAGAAAGTGCATATAACCCTGCGGGCTAAGTGCGCTAAGATCTCACTTGAGACATACTGAGCTCTAAACGTTTTACCTGACGTTATCTGTGAAAATATTCTGTAACTGTTTGTACTCATGTAATCATGTACGAGTCATATTCCTGTAACTATCTATATTTGCGTTATTTACAACTGGTAAACTTGTACTAGTATTACTCGCTCCTGACAGTTGCTGTTTGCGATATTGGAACTAATCATGTCATTACTTCATACTTAGGACTATTTGACACATTAAGCTTGCACAATAGTACGGGGAGATTATATGTTCTGTACGTCGGTGATCGGATGAAGGACGGAAGGACTTGTATTTAAAGAGAGATGGAATACTTCATAAAGATGAATCAATCACATTTCTTCACTCCGATATAAACTTCTTAGTCCCAATTTATCAACAGATTAATACTCGTCTCTATATTACTCTCAAACCTAGCTCGGCTTTTCACCCACAGACCGATGGTCAAACAGAAATAGTCAACAAATCTTTAAACCAATATCTTCGGGCCTTTGTTAGTTTTACCCAAGATGATTGGGTTGATTGGCTACCACTAGCTGAGTTCGCTGTAAATAATCAGATCAGCGAGACAACGGGTGTATCTCCTTTCTACGCAAACTACGGCTTTAATCCACGTCTAGGAATCGAACCCCCAGAGCCTGAGCCACCATTACTATCTAATTCTATAAAAAGAGAATATTTAAGAGCAGACTTAGTTGCTGACAGCTTTGATCGAATTCTTGCCAAGCTAAAAGCCATGTCCCTCCAGTCCCAGGGGAAATATGAAGAATATGTAGATTCTCGAAGATCAGAAGCCCCAGTCTACAGAGGAGACATGGAAATAATTTGCCTTAAAAACCTGAAGACAAACCAACCAAAGAAAAAATGGGATGATAGATGGGACCGTCCTTTCACAGTCTTAAAAACATTTGATGGAGCTGTTATCATTGATCTCCCAGATCATATTCATGTAAACAATAGTTTCCTCACCTCTTTGGTCCGACCATGGAAAGATCCTGTGATACCTGGGCAATCTTTTATCAATAAAAATGAGCGTCGTAACGTTGCTGGAAGAGTAGCTGGAAGAGATGATGATGGGAATATTGAAGACAAGTGGGTATTTGAAAAAATCTTAGATGTGCACAATCAAGATTGTAATGGTCTTACTTACCTCATTAAGTGGAAATATGATGATGTGCCTTCCTGGCAGCCAGAATTGGACTTACGAGGCTGCGAAAAAGCCCTCACAGATTTTCACAACTTAAACCCTCATAAACCGGGACCGCAATCATGAGTAGATATGCCAACAACAAATAAATCAATTGTACCACAACAGCCACGCCGCTCAGAGAGGAAAGAGCGGCCAACGTGGAAAATAGCTGAAACAAGAAGCTAATATATATTATATAAAAGAAATAGCACCTGGAATCAATACTAATTTTCTGATAAGAGGTTCTGTTTGGAGACCAAACGAAACTTAGAGGGGAAGTACTGTCACGGGACTAAGGGCTAGTGTCATAGGCTAGAACATATGTATAGATATCTCTTATATTTAGACTTCACTTCTCTTACTATTGCACAACACAGTTATATTTTCCTTTCTTTAGTACCTGACCCGTGAGCCACTGTGACAGCACCATTTTGGGTGAGATGGTAAACCTCGAGACAATTACAAGAAGATGTATCATCCCATACCCAATGCTTCTCATTACTAGATTCAGTAGGCCTAAATTTATCTGCAGTTTGACATGAGACAATTTGAAATGTGTCTGTAGTTGCCTTTGAGTTAAGGTTATGAGTTAAATGGGAACATAGTTACTTGGAATGTGTCACAACGTTTGTTCAGATGGTTTGATACTTGGTAATGTGATTTCTGGCAGGTGTCTGATACTTTTCAAATACTGTTCATGAGACAGAACATAGACTACTTATATACACTAATATGACCCATGCCATTGTCTACGCTCTCTCTCCTGACTTACTGCCAACAGCGTGCCTAGGTCAAACTCTGCAGCTCATGAGTCTATCTTTCATGAGAGGCATCTGCTGTTCCGGTGGCTGGCGCGCGCGGTCCGAGTACGCATCGCTGCAATACCTCAATCACTTACGTGTAATATCCCAGCTGAGTAATCCTGAACCTAGCTATTTAGGAAGGACAGCAATCCAGTTCATGGTTCGCGCCTGTGATTTGTATACACACCACAGCGTCGCTCCAATCGTTCCCATACAATGCCTCAGTTCCGCAGTCCTTAGTCCATCACTCAGGAGCGGAAGCAGTTGTATGGTTCCGATAGTGCGCTAGGTCTGCATGTACCTCTGAGCGCTATCCCGTAATTGCCCGGCAATACCTAACCGCTTATGGCTAGCGTGTGTGATCAATAGTGTCACTGATCAACTATAGAAAGCAGGGAGCATTTGTATGGATGATGGTATATTAACAATTCAACTATGTAGAACTAAGCTACAGATACTTAGCCAGGTATTTATACAGATTACTACACTCCAAGCCCTTCCATCTAAGGTCAGTTCATTTCTAGATAATTCCAGTTGCAACTCTGAGAATATGGTTTCTAGTAGCTTCTCCAAGTTTCAGTTACAGTCTTGTTCATGTTGAATCTTATCTAGTACCTTCCACAGTGGTTCTGGTATGTTCTGCAAGGCTATTGCGCCGGCCCACCCCCCTGGTGGTTAAACGCCAGTACTTGCCATTACTGGCTACAGGAAAATACCGGCTTCTTAGCCGTTACAAATAGACTCATCACGACGCTGCCCCAATCATTGCCCTGCAATGACTCAACCCGGTGCTCCGAAGTCCGAGACTCAGAAGCGGCAGCAGTTATGTCCGTGGTCAACGCACGACGTGCATATGCACCTGTCGGCGCAGAGCCGGTCATTGACGAGCAATATTACAACAGGTTGGCAAGAGTCAAAGGTATAAATTTGTAATTGTAACTAGAACTAAGGACGAGGTACGAGGGAATCTAGGATCGGAGACAAGGCCAGTGGAAGACGGAATACAAGACGTGGCCCTCTACTGCAGCTCTGTCCAATCTATATATACATCATAGTAACTAGAGCAACCTAGGTCTCATAGAGTCTGTTAGGGTATTGCTACATTTGGATAGGGTCACGTGTGATTAGGGAATCGCCTAGAGCGCAAACGCGTCTGTATTTAGTTACTCTCTAGCCTCAGGTGGACCACCTTTCCTCCTTGTAGACAATTTCATTCACCAGATTTGACCTCGTCAATCTTCCACGTACCCATACCTTGACAGAGTCCACCTTCTACTACTCGATTACTCGATTACTCAATTCGTAACCCATGGTAACCATTGTATCCCAGTAACCTCTATCCTCAGTTCCTGATAGAAGGTGTTGTGGTCCGCCTCCTGGTGGTTTTTTGTATTTAATTTTAAAGTCCTCAGCTAAAGCTCTAGGTCCACTATCAGTACAAGACTGGTGGAGCCGGTGGGGCTCTCTGCGTACAGTCCCAACTCATTCCAACCGCGGGAACCTCAACAAAAGTAGATGAAGTTAACAACAAAACTTAAATCAAAACTAGAATCAAAGCGTAAATCAAAAAAAACTGAATAAATAAAAAATAAAAAAATAATAATTCAGAAGAATTTAGAAGAAATTCATATGTGGTCCAGATCCCGTGCTTGTCGCCCGTTTCCTTCCCTGTCACACCTTCCAGGTGACTTTTCCTAATCTCTGCTGAGAGCAAAAGATGAGCTCTCAGGTAACCTTTGCAGTCGATTGGTTTCCTGCTTTTTGTTGTGAAAGTTGTCGTAGACTTCACCGAGGACTGCCGAGTCCTCCAACTTCTTCTTCGTTTTCCAGAATTCCGAAACCCAATCCCTTCGCCATGGAGACTTCCTTTGCAGAGGCGTTCCTCGCCTCTTCGTCCTGTTTGTACGCAACTTTGACACGGGCAAGGTCTGCATATCTTTCTTGCTCGACTTTGCGAATTGCTGCGAGCTGTTCCTTGGTCACCGGTCCATCTTTTCTGGGTCTAGCTTGGCAGTGCCGAGAGTCCGATCGGTGAGGTCCCCCACAATTGCGACATCATGTGAGGGCCTTGCACTCCACTTCCGAGTGCATGTTTGAGCCACAGTTCCAGCAAGCTGGAGCGTGGGAGCATCCACGGCTAGCGTGATAGCCAAGACAACGTTTACACTGTTCGAGTTGGTGACGAGTTCGGAAGAGCTTCGCAGCTCCAGAATCGTCGAAGAGGCGGAATCCAGGTCGGGGCGTGGACTCGCAAGCAAAGAGAGCTTGCCATTTCTTGTATGGCGCCCCAGGCTTGCAGTACCTGTGCGGACGGACAAGAAACAGAACCGATTTCGTCACTTGCGTGACTTTGTCAGCAACCATCTTTGCCGTGATCCCGATGGGACCTACAAGAGTGTTTTTTATCACCAGTACGGTGGCTATTTGCAAGGAAACCAGATTTGACGCTGATTCCAGTTTGATTCCAGATTCGCTCCGTGAAATGGAGGAGTCTAGGAGCTATTTCCGAGCGAGGTCATTCTTTGCAGTCAGTGCAAAGCCTGTTTTGACCCGCTGAACCAACGTGATGTCGTCGGCAGCGGTACCAAGCACCTGTGACACAGCTAATCTTACGCCAGCTGGTGACAGGATTCGGTGGGGTGGTTAGCTGTGAGGCGTAGAAAAAGTCTCGCGTCGACTTTTGTCCTCGGATTGGCACTTTTTGCTTTTGGGGCGGGCGGTGCTGCCTTCGTAGTCGACGGCCCGGCGCTACGGCCTAAACCTGCACGGGCTACTGTGGCCCAAGTCGTCTTTGGTGCCGGAGCCTGGATCGTCGAAGGGTTTTGAGCCCAGATTTCTGGAGCCCTTGGCGGAGGAGGGTTGCTGAGGCGCACAGGGAGAGCTGGTGGAGTGCTCCCTGGGCCTGATTGTATGAACTGGCCAATGGCCGCTCGTAGGTAGACTTTTATGCCGTCTACGAATTCTTTTTTCTCGCCGATCGAAAGAGGCGAGAGTGCTGCTTCAACACTGCTTATTGCAGTGGAACAGATTGATAGACGTGCTTTTATTTGCTTCGTGCGAGGCTTCTCGGATTCCATCACTGACTGTAGCTCCGGAGGATATTCCGGTGCTGTTGTCGAAGCTGTGCCTTTTGGAGTTGACACAATGAATCTTCTTGCAGATGTTTCTGCTTTTTCTATCGTCTTCTCTCGGACGACTTCCTTTCTTTTCCTTGAACTGCTTGCCTCTGGGGCCAGCTCGGCAGGTTTCGCGGTCTGTTGACCATTTGTTTCTGTTCTGATCGGGTCAGAATCAGTCATCTCTTGATCGGGAAGTATGGAAGACTTCCCAGGGATAAAGGCCTCACTCGCAAATAGGCTTGATAATTTTTGCGCGAGGCCAGGTGTTTTTTCAGGAGCCCTCGGGCGGACTCTCGCGTTGTCCAACATTGAGTTGGGGAGCTTTTTTCGTACAGGTGGCATGATTAAAATGCCAGTGACTCGATTACAATTTATTGAAGGAATGCGACGAGCGCGAGAGAGAGGGAGAGGGGGAAAGGATGAGTATTCGAAATTTCGAATTTCAAAAAATTGTGCCAGTGTGTGTTTTTGTTTTGTTTTTTATTTTAAAGTCCTAAGCTAAAGCTCCAAATCCACTATGAGTACAGGACCGATGTTCACAGCCAGAACTACATCTAAGACATACCCAGCTTGATTCCACCGCATGAGCCACCACAAAACCAGTAGTAAGTTAAAAATATGCGCCGACGCGAACCCCTTTTCCCAAAATTGACAAAAGAAAAAGAAAAATTGTAAATAAGTTAGAATGGGAAGCAATACTCCTCGCCTCGATTCCCATTTTGTCAGGTTTAGTTTCCAGACGAATTATATTCGATCTCCACTGAGAGTAGGAGATGGATGCACAGTAGAATACCCAAAACAATTGGTATCCTGCGCAAATTGTTTGAAGCTCTCGAAGCACTTAGGCCCGAGTAGCTTGTGTAAGAAGGCATTGTGTGACAATGACCCTCTGATTCGACCCGTGATGTTTGCGTTGAGTCGACAATGTATGAAGTTGGTAGGGGTGGTTTCCTCCCCACAGATACACTCTGTGATAGCGTGCGGATTGTTGAAGCGACGGTGGTACGCCGCGAAATTGCCGTGGCCCGTACGGGCTGCAATGAGATGCCGTAACTGTAGCCTGGAAAGCCCCAGTTCTGGTGGTTTACGACGGCGCATGAGCAGATCTAGCTCACGATACCGTGACGGGCAAATTTCATTCCACCAGCTGTCGAGCAAAGTCTGTCGCTGTTGATACAATTTTTGGTGTAAAAATGCCGTCGTGGTGGTTGCTGGCTCTGTTTGCACGCTGGGAAGCGTTCGTAGGGTGGATTTAGCCGCTGCGTCTGCTTCCTCATTTCCATGTATTCCCGAGTGACCCGGTAACCACTTTTTTCTCACCTGAGCTAGTCCAGATAATTCGCGAAACTTTCGCACTTCTTCGTGGCTGGTCGAGGACCTGCCCGTGCTCAGTGCATTTATTGCATGTTATAAGGAAATGGTTAAATTGTCCTTTGCAGCTATTGATGGTGACATAAAATAAGATGATGATTGTGATTGAGATAGATTTCTATATAGTTTATAATACATGATATGCTCAGGTTCATATACCTCGAGCCAAGCAACCAGATTATGTTCCTCTAGATCTAGATTCATCAGAATAATTACTTACTCAGTAAAATTCTCCTAGTCTCAGTTGTGTGTTTAGGATCTTGATTAGGTTTCTAGTAACTAGTCAATGATGTTTCTCATATCACTGAGACATAGTCATGGTTGATACAACAGGTACAAACGATGAGTCGTGCCTGTACATGACGTTGTGATGTAGTCATGATCGTCTGAACAATATCAACTCATGAATGAATCATGTCTCTACATGATAGATGGTGAACCAATACAAGTTGACAAGTTTGTTTGTTTGTTCATTAACGTGCTAGGTGAAGTAACTACCGTCGCACTCCTACTGGAGCTTGAGCATGAGTGGGGTCGGGCCGGATCAGGTTAACTACGGTGCAGTACAAATGCCTCGTCCCACCTAAATGAACGGAACCAGGCCGAAATGCATCTATGTGTTGAACCATGACAAATTCAGCAGCCCAGAATTTAAAACAAAACAAAAACTTTACGCGAAATCCCGCATTACAAAAGAAAAACTTAAACAATCTCCCTTCCATTGTTCCGCCTCAGCCACCACACGCCTGAGCCTCAATTACTATCCCTCTTTCCTAGCCAAACCACCTAGGCTTCCGTTCTGTCACCTCCGAGTCACAGGTATCCCTGCCATCCCCCGACTGGCCTCCGCGTTAATCCCGCTCTCCTGGACGTAATCCCTGAACAGCTGCCATCCATTTGATCCGAGCATCGTTTCCAGAGCCGGCGCCCTTCGCTTTCCGCTTTTTAGCCGCCAATTTGTCAGTGCTTTTCGATACTGGACAAGGTGACCAATTGATTTTTCCCTCCCACACTCGCATATAAGTGTAGCGTCAGCGTGGTTGAAGCGGCGATGATATGCGGCAAAGTCCCCATGTCCAGTTCGGGCAGCGATCGAGCGTGCGAAGACCGCTCTGGGTAGCGCTAGCTCTGGCGGTTTCTTGCGCCGCATCTCGAGTTCAAGATCGGCGTAGTGTTTTGGGCGATTCAAGTGCCACCAGTCCGTCAACATCTGCCTGGCCAGTTCACGGGCTTTCCGTCCAGATGAGGCGAGGGTCATCACACCATGTGTCGTCCTAGAGTTGTCCGGCGAGTTAAGCTTTCTTCAACCGAGTTTATCGGCGATTTCATTTCCTGCCAGCCCTTTGTGGCCCGGAATCCATCCTATTTTGACAGGCGCGGCTGATCCCGCGGCCAGTTTCACGAACTTTTGGATACGCCAGGATGATGAGCCTGTTGTTCCTGTCAGTAAAGCCTGAACAGCCGCAGAATTGTCGAGAAGGATGTAGATAGTATTATGAGGTTATGGATCGTAGAGGAATGCTGGAATGGTATAGGGAGGTGAAGGATATATGCTGAACAATGAAGCAGTTGAATAGAGCTTAAGGGTGAAGCTTGGTAGGGTGGCACGAAGAGGGTATGAATAGACCTTCAGAGATATTCAGTAAATGTAATGAACTGAGGATTCCTGAAGGAGAAGAACACTAAATATATATACAGGAATTAGTCCTACTGAGACGAATTTAGAAATAAGCCAGGATATGCGCCCATGTCCCAGTATGGCGACATTATCATGGTGAAGGTATGTCTTGACCACCAGTAGTGTTACAGGCTGTGCCTATCTCCTAGTGACTGTCGCACGGACACTTATCATTATTACGTCATTAGCCTTGCTATCTAAAGAGATGTCCAACTTGGCCATACAAATACAGGGTTGCAACAAATATGGAAACAAGATATTGTTGCAGCAAGTTTCATATGGAATCATGGGCCGATGCGACCCAGTTTCGCTATGACGAGCCCACTCGGAATATCAAGGATATGGTGAAGTAGAATAGATAGTGAGGTTAGCGCATTGGGAGTTGGGACACCTTAAGTAGCCTCCCCTCGGTGGACAGTTCCGAGATGTATGTAGAAAATAGACAGTAATCGGCCACCATTCCTTTACTATATTGTTTTGTTGATCGCCCATCACAAGTAGACCCCAAGCTAGCTGAGTGTAAGACAGAATCATGCATATACCATAATTTCCAACATATCTTGTGTTAAGCGCCAAGACTAATTAATATTACAGTTAGTAGATGTGGCGCAGTATTAAATGATACAAATAACGGAAACGAAAACGAGATAGTACATGACTAGTGTAACAGATGCAGGACTGTTAGAATTACAACAGATAGCGCTGCGTCCTCTATCTCGATTGCTGGCAGTGATTGCTTCTAGAGCAGCCAAAGCTTCATGAACCTCCGTGTCGTACACCTCCGTATTGGTGATTTTGCCTGAGCCACTTTGCTCGATTGCCGTACCTGTGCCGCTGATAAAAGTCACAAAGGCCCATGACATTCTATCGGTTGAAGCCCCAGAACCATCACTGTAAACGCAGAGACAGTCGGGCGGGAGTGTAGGTAGCCACTCTCTTATGAACTTGGCAGCCTCTTTCTTGCTTGTCCAGCAGGGAATTGGCTGAGGGGGGACCGGAGGTCGGAGCGGTGGAGGTAGTTCAGCCTCTGGCAGAAGTCGATACATCCTCTGGACCCTCGAATCATGAACTCTATCTAGACCAAGTCTAGTTTTGTTGCATGTATTTAGTCCGAGTCGGTGGCGAGCGCTGTCTGTGCTTTCTGTGGCCCGGAGTCGAAGCGGATGGTACTCATCTAGTCTTCGGATTCTCGCGGCAGTCTTGAGCCTGCGTTCCTCGAGCAGAATGTGTGCAGGTGGAATGCCAGTCTCCCTTCTCAGGGCTGCGATGGGCATGGTGCGCCAGGTTGGTAGAGCCACGCGAATTCCTAAGGCAGAAGTTTGGTCAATAACTTTGCACTGTCTCTTACATGAATTTCGCGCGACACCCCGATATGTTTCCCTGGTTGGCCCCGGGCACCAGACCTCCGCTGCATGCATCGCGATTGGCAGAACTACCGTGCGAATGACTGTGGTTAGTAAGTCAGGCCTTGGTCCCTGGGTGCACTGAGTGAGCCGTCGGAAGTGCTGCACTAGCCGCATTGCTTTGCTGGTCCACTTTGCGACGTGACTTTCGAAGGTCAGACCGCGATCAAGGTGTACTCCGAGCCATCGGATGTCGTCGGATGCTTGTACATCGCGAGTGCCTACCTTTATAGCCGGAAGATCGTGTCCCCTGGATCTGGGGTCGACGAAGTAGACTACATCGGCCTTATCTGGGTCGAAAGAGACGGCATTTTCAGCAGCCCACCCTAGGACTGCATCGACTTCTCACTGAACAGCTACTGCGGCTTCGTTCGGAGTTGAGCCAATGCCGAGGAAAGCAACATCATCTGCATAGCTGAATCTCCAACTACTGCCCCCCACGACTTCGGCCATGTAGAGGAGGAAGAGAATTGGGGATAAAGGCGATCCTTGTGGCAGCCCGCACTCTAGGTGAATTGGGTCTGTTACTCCTTCCTTGTGTCTGACGCGGGCGGATCGTTTGTCCAGGAAAGACTTTATCCAAGTGATATCTGGTTTCGGCCATCCAAATTTATTCTTCCTTTGCAGCAGTCGTCCGTGGAGTACAGCGTCAAATGCACCCTGTACGTTCAGAGTGACAAGGATTGCTTTCTTCTGCCTTTTCATTGCACGTTCCACATCGTGGATGACGTATGAGACGAGGTCATTAGCGGATCTGCCGGAGAGTGCTCCAAAAAGCTGCTGCGGCACGGCCTTGTACGAAATGGCGGTGTAAGACATTCGCCTCGCAACTAGTCTCTCAAGACCTTTGCCGAGAGAAGAGAGTAGTGCGATGGGCCTCCATTCCTTAGCTGTACTGAGATTACAGCCAGTTTTGGGGAGAAGAATTAATTCCGCTAGCTTGAATGCCTTTGGGAAGTGGTTCAGTCGAAGTGAGCCCTCGAAGAGTACTCTCACTGTGTGACCAATTGACAGCCAGGCTGTCCTAAGAAGCCGTACAGAAATCGTGTCTGCTCCGGGAGCTTTATTTTGGCAAGCCGTGGTGACCCACTTGGCTTCTTCGTCCGTGACGCTTGAGACCCATGGAAGGTTTCCGAGTCCTGGCTCGAGGTTCTCAGCTTCGACTTCGTTTTGGCTGGTGAACCGGCCGAGGAGGAGGTCGCGCAACAGAAGTGCACGCTTTCCTGGGTCCGAAACAAAACCGTCGGGAGTTTGAAGTGGTGGAGCAGCGGATGTAAGTCACGGCTTTGCCCAGCGAGCCATCCAATACATGTCGATGTCAGTTATGGTTTCGGAGAACTTCCGCCGCCAGTACTGGCGTTTCGCACTTCTGACATTGCGACGGAAATCCTTTCTGCTCTCTTCGTCCCTGAATATCCTGTATTCGCGTTTGGCCTGTGAGCACTCCAACGTCCACCAAGGTGCCGTCCACCAAGGTGCCGTCCTACCCTTCTAAGCACTCCCGCGTCTTCCAGTAGCCCTGATTGCATCGCTAATGGTTTGAACCAGCTTATCTGCAAGGTTGTCTACCGCGCTTGTTGAATCCATTGGCTATGGCCCTATTCCATGAGCCCATCTACTAAGCAACTTGGCAAAGTCTTCGAGGGCGTCGTCTGTCACTCGGACTGGTTGACCAGTTTTGATTACAGCTGTAACGGTCTTAAAGTGGCGTTTTATTCAAACTGAAGTCAGAGCTAGATACAAATGAAAATCGTAAAGTAACGAGCAGAGACATGACTGAAAGCCTCCTATTTATTTACAAGACTTTGATCTCGTTCCCTCATTTCATACCATTCTCAAAATAGATCATGACCTGTCCTCCGACAAACACCAGCATCTCCGTCTATTTTAAATCAGCTTCATTTTAATGTTAGTAATTTTAGTTATTAAAATAGTTATGATGCATGTGGCTTAGATGACTCACGACTGGTGTTCAAGTTGTCCTGTCTGCAAACTAAATTTGTCATTTAAGAATAGATTTGCATGAACTGGGCCAAGGCCTACACTTGAGTCTAATGAGTTGTGGAGGGGTTCATGACATGTATGATGTTTAATATGGTTGGAAGAGTTGGAAGAGTTCAAGCCTTATTTGTTAGGCAGCAGCCTAATGATAACCAGGTATGAGCCTGTGACAACAGCTCTGGCTTTCGAGTTTGGACGGGGAACGTCTCCTGCAAGAGTTCTGTGATCCGATGTCAAGTCAAGCTCTACCAAAACATCTGAAAGTGCACCAACGTTAGACCAAACTAGGTCGATTGTGTTTCCGAGATCGTGAGTCGGGACGCCCGGTGCAGAAGATAGGTCCATACCGTGCTCGACCATCCACTCGGTGAGCACCTGGCCGTCGCCGTGTAGCCTAGTGGCCATTGGCTGCCAGTCGGTGTGAACGGCATTGAAATCTCCGCCAATGACTGTAGGCCCAGATGGAGCCCATGATAGCAGCGGCAAAAGGTCTGCTCCAGGAGCGCGGTAGACGGAGAAAAATGTGATTCCTTCTACTGTTACTGCGGTGAGATCTGGTGATGTCTCACAGATTACTTGTTGTTGGCAATTGATCCCTTTTCGCGTGTAGATGAGGGAGCGTGGCCTTGATGAGTTGGCAGCATCACGGAGGGGCAGATGCCTATTGAATCCGGGATGCGACTTGGTGAGCCAGAAGCCGTCCTTTTGTTGGGTCCAGGGTTCCTGGATAAGTAGGAAATCGGTTCCTGAATCCCAAGCGGATTGCAGGATGATGTCCGTAGCGGGGTCTCCTCTTCCCAAATTAGCATAGAGGAACGAGATCGTAGTTGCTGTGGTGTGGAGCTCAGTAAGGTTGTGGTCCCTTACGGGCATTGAGTTACGTTAGTGGCTTCGTTGTCGGCAGTAGCCTCGGTGGCTTTCTGCTTTGCTTCCATCTCTCGGATTGAAGCATTCCGTTCCTTTTGACCTTGCTCGCGTATAACCAATAGCTGGTCTTTAGTTCGCTGCACAGTTTTGCTGCCAACCCGGGTTGGTCTAGCCATGCAGTGGGGTTCGATGGCTGCATGTGGCTCATGGCAGTTCATGCACCTTAGGATGGTCTGCTTACAGACAGATGCTTTATGCTCGATCGATCCACATCGTGAGCATCGCTCTGCTCGTGAGCAAATCTTTGTTAGGTGATGTCCCCAGCATTGGTTGCATTGCGCAATTTTGGCCTTGCGCTGGAGCTCGTGTAGGCAACCACTCTCTTCGAAAAGTCGCTCACCCAGTTTTGGCTTACCGGTTGCAAAATGCAGCACCCAGTCGGTTGATAGCCTTGCCATGCTTGTCGCCAACGCACGAGCCGAGGTCGGTCTTATGCCCGTCTTTAAAGTCGCTTCTTCCATCACCATCTCCGGTGTGACTGGCGTTGGTCCCTCCAGAGTGTAGAGCCTGTCAGGTACATTTGGAGCTAGCACCGAGATCCAGTTGGAAGCAGCTTCCAGTTTCATTTCCGTGCTCTCCAAGAGCACGGCACCCGAGAGTAGCGCGTTTCTTGCTGCATCTCCTTCAGCTTGTATTGCGAGCCCTGGGTTGAAGACAGTGACCTGCTTGATCGCAGAGTTAGCCAAGCGAAGCTTGCTTGCGAGGCTTATTTTGATGTAGTCGGGAGACATGCGTCTCCACGGGTGGTCGGGTTTGACCCGCAGGAACACACGTTCGTCTGGGCGGGCCGGCTTGGAAGGGGGGGTACTTAGCTTAGGCGCTTGTGTAGGCCCAGTTGCTTTTGACTGGGATCCATTGACTGTTGTCGATGTTGAAGCCACTGGTTGTACAGGCTTTGGCTTTTTCCTGACCACCTCAGTCCAGGATCTCTCAGTGGTGTTGGTGATATTGGGATCGTCGCCTTCGACTTGCCTAGTAGGCTTTAAGGAGGCCGGCTCTTTGCCTTTCGCCTGGCTGCTGCTGCTGCTTTCTCTGGCAAGAATTTGCACTGGTCGTTGAGTGCTCGCGTTATTCTTTCCCACTGACTTAGTAGCTAGTGCCGGAAGGTTTGTAGTCTTGCTGCTACTGGCAGCCTCTGATGGCCCACTGGATAGGGGCTGGGGATTTCCGCGCAGGATGTTTGTAATAGTGGCCTTTAATGCCTCTCCGTTCTTTTTGACAGCGCGTCAGAGCTGTATGTTGGTTGCAGCAGTCAGTAGGTTAATGTACCCACTGACAATACGCTCAGCCTCTGCGAAGCGTAAATTAAAAGCCCTCGCTTCATCTGCGAGGAAGTTAGTCATAGTGACACCTAATGACTCGGTTTGGTTCGGGGGTGAGTATCGGCAGCTCGCCACGCAGATGGTCTCTGCGTTTATTTGTGTAGTATGGGGATAGTTGGGTGGCCCTGTGAGGACCATTTCGACGTCAGGCCGCGTCGAATTTACGGGTGGGAGAGGGGGCCAAGAGCTAGCCTCTGTGGAAGACTGGGGCGGCATGAGTAGGTGAAAATATTTATGACTGTAACAGGTCGCAGATGGTATATGATTTCGTCACTTGGGGCGTGAAAAAAAAATGTGTGTGTGTACAAGATTCCTTGACCTGTTCACTTGTTAAATGTCTCACAGCAGTTGATAAATCGAGGAGCCTAGGGAGCTTCTTCCAACTAACAATGCGTTGAAAAGCTTTCCAATCAGTTCATGGTGAAGGAATGACTCTTTACTGTGGAAAAATAGGTCAAACTCAAGGTCATAGGGTGAGCAGCAGACAGGTGTTTTGTCGTAGAGTGGCGTGTGTCCTACAAGTTGACAAGGATGGGCGTTATGTCAATTTCAGGAGTACAAGGGTCAAGCTGTTCCTTAGAGATCCTTGCTTGGTCGATGATCAAATTCAGCTAGAAGATTGAATTGAATTGAATAATTTAACGTATCAGGCTAAAGCCCTACACCCAGGAGGCTTGACACGGGTGCGTGTTCCCGGGGGGACCCACAAACACCACTAATGCTGGCTTTATGTGGCCAGAAATTTACATGATCTAATTGTGAAGGGACTTCACATTTGTTGTTCACAATTATGGGTCCAAAAATGAATTTATATTTTATCTAAGGAGGAGAATATTTACAGCGCGCGTGCAAGATGTTTTGTTCCAATCGAGCGCGTTTTCCCGTGACACTAGCGCGCTTTTGTTCATAGACGGAGCCGGATAGTTCCAGATCCACATACAAGGCTACAGCCTGTAACATTATCCCCCTACTTCCATTGAGGCTAGTGTCAACTTGACTTAGATTGAGTCACTAAGGAGCGCTTTGTAACTCTCCTCCACCCTATGAAAGATCCAATATCTTTGCCAACATTATCTTGTGTCCCGAACTGCGTTTCGAACGTGTCTAGTGCTTTGGTATCCTCCAGGCTGCTCCTAGGTTCCCATGTAGGTTCCGCAAAACCCTTCCATTTGACTAGCAGCAACCTTCGGTGACCTCGACCAATCTTTCTATTTTCTGCCCGAAGAATTCTCTCAACAAATTGCTCTTCACTGTCTGACTCTGAATTAATCTCTGATAATTGGGACTTAACAGGAGAAGGTTGGGCATCATCGGTTTGTTGTGATGGTAAAGGGTTAGTGGCTGCTCTTTTTAATAAATCGACATGAAAACGAGGCCATATCCCTAAAGGTGTGTTTAGTTCAACAGAATGTGAGTTGATAACTTTTGCTACCTGATACTTTGCATTAATCCATGAGAGTTTTTTTGAAAGTTGAGGTGTCTGAATATTTTTTAGGTTCAGCCATACACGGTCTCCCACTTTAAACGTTTCAGCCTCTTTTCGGATTTTATTCGCAAAATCCTCCATAGTATTCTGGGACGATGCCATGGCGGCCTGTGCTAGTTCTTGCGCTTCACGAAGCCTCTCAACGAAATTTATTGCTCTTTTTCTAGGTTCTGATGCAGTGCCAATATGCTCTACTTGTTGAATTGGCTCTACATTATAGCCATGTTCAACAAAAAACGGGCTCATCCCAATGGCGGTCGAAACCCTATTGTTAATGGCCAACATGGCATAGGGTAAAAGATCCTTCCAGTCAAATTGGGTGTAGCTTACAAATGCTCTTAGATAAGCTAGGATCTCTTGATTCATACGTTCAGTTGCACCGTCTGTTTGAGGGTGAAAAGCTGTTGATAGACGTTGATTCATACCTGTTTGATGACAAAGTTCTCGCCAGAAGTCTCCCACCCAATTTGAACCTCTGTCAGATGTTATATGGGCAGGGGAGCTGTGATACCTAAAGTGTAGCTTGAGGAATACCTTGGCACATTCTTCCGCTTTCATAGAGCTCATTTCTTCTAAAGCGACACTACCTTTTAAGCGATCGACTATAACCATCAAATATCTTGGGTCAGTGCTTGTCTTTGCAGATAAATCTGTCATAAAATCGATTGCAATTTCACTGTTAAACCTATCAGGAATGGGAAGTGGCCGAAGTAGACCCTTTTTTTGTTCTCTCCACACGTGACTACGGCCGCAAACATCACAATTTCTGCAAAACTTCCGCACATCTTTTGATATTCCAGGCCGAAAAAATTTCGATTTAATATAGCTAATGTACTGTCTCTTCCAGGGTGTCCAGTGACATGGGAATCATGTGTTTTCTGAATTAGCGCAGTTTTCAAAGGTTCGTAGTCTGGAATCCAGACTCGATTTCTAAAAACTAGTGCTCCTCTTGGGTCGAAGCTACACTCTGCTAATGAGATTTTCAAGTCACTGAGACTTGGTGGTAGGCTTCGACTTCTATCTCCTAGACTATTATATAGCAGCTGGATCTTCTCATCTTTTTGAAGTGATCTATCCCAGAGGGTCTGAAAATGTTCGTCTGAAAACATATTATTGCCATTGGGGATAGATGAACTATTCTTATTTTGGGACTTCATCTTATTAGCTGAAGAAAAGGAGAAAATCTATGAATCTTTGATTAGCTGCAATTCTCGATCTTTCAGGCGGTAATCATCATACCCTTGTGGCATATCTTGCTCACGTCTTGATAATGCGTCGGGTCTTGCTGCTAATCTTCCCGGTCAATATTTCAGCTTGAAGTCGAACTGCGATAGGAGTTGTGACCAACGCACCTGTCGTTTGTTGAGCCTGTGTGTTGACATGAACGGTTTCAGATTTTGATGATCTGAAAGTACGACAAAGGGTTTATTTAGCCTAATCAACATACCACGCCATTCTTCCATACAGCTAACTATAGCCAATAATTCTTTGTTGTGAATATCATAATTAGATTCTCCCGGACTTAACTTGTTTAATAGGTATGCCACTGGACGAAGGGCCCCATTTTTATCTTTTTGAGATAGACAACCACCCAACACGTATCCTGAACAGTCTGCTTCGAGTACAGTTTCTTTTTGATCGTCCCACAGGGCTAGAATAGGTGCAGTAATAAAAATTTCTTTTAGTATATTGAAAGCTTTCTGCTGCAGCTTTCCCAACAGAATGACATCTTTTTTTTAAGGTTCAACAGTGGTTCCACTACTTGACCGAAATTTGGGATGAAATTGCAATAAAAATTTTCAAATCCAACAAAGCTTTGCACCCCTTTTATAGTTGTGGGTGCTTGCCATTCTTTTATTGCTTGAACTTTGAGCGGATCAACCTTAATTCCCTCATTTACTGATATAATGAAACCCAAGTACTTTGTTTCCTTTACTGCAAATTCACTCTTCTGGGGATCTAATTGCAGACCGGCAAGTCCTAAACGTTCAAGAACCATGTTTACCTTAGCCCAATGGTCATTTAAATCTCCAGATGTATAGATTAAAACGTCGTCTAGGTAGGCCGAACAAAAATCTCCCAAATATTCACCCAAGACACTGTTTATGTATCTTTGAAATGAGCTTGGAGCTCCTGTTAGCCCAAAGGGTGTAACCAGCCATTCAAAGGATCCGAATCTAGTTCGAAAAACAGTTTTGCTTTCATCACCCTCCCGGACTCTCAACTTGTGGAAAGCAGCGCTGATGTCTACTTTTGATACCCATGTAGATTTTGCAACCTCTCTAAGCGTTTCTTTTATAAGTGGTAGTGGGTATCTATCCTTAATAGTTGTTGCGCTCAGAGCTCAATAGTCTACACAAAAACGAAGACCACCCCCAGGTATTTTTGCAAACAATACTGGAGCACCACCAGGTGAGGAGCTAGCTCGAATCCAATGTTTGTCTAGATGGTCTGTCAATGTCTTCCTTAGCACCAACAGTTCTTCTCGTGACATGTTGTAAAGGGGGCAGAAAGGGATTTCCTTTTCCCTGCCATTTTCATCTTTCATTAGGTTAATTTTGGTGTCTGCACCTGGACGGTTGGGCAGTAAACTTTGATTTGTATCTTCTGTGAAGAAACGAGCATTTTTATAAATTTGTGGTGGCAATTTTGCTCTAATTTCTTCGAATGTCTGACTACTTTTCACTTCTAAGGCCTTCTTGATGTCTTCCATTGAGGCTGCAAATGATTTAGTCTCGGTATCGTTTGTCTCGCGGATACGTGCCGCTATGGCTGCAAGCTGGGTACCAAGGATCTGGCAAGCGCTTCCTGCTTTTATTTTTAGACATTTTAATTTTATCCTTGATGCACTTGACAATCGCTCGTCCCATCCTTTGGCTCTTACAACGAGCTCCCCAGGCGGCCCAAAACGTATGGAGCGTTGATGGGCATTATACAATATGCTATTTGCTCTCATCCATGGGTCGCCAAGTATGACTTCATATGATAAATTTTCAATTATGTACCCCCATACTTTCTCATTTCTGCGATCAATATCCATATCTACGCATGTAACTTCGTTTATAGCTCGCTGCTGAACGTCACTTTTGGCAAGTTTTAATTCTCTACTTTTGATTGGAATTTGTGGTAAATTGTGCTGTTTTACAAATGAGTTATTAAAAGCGGATTAGCACAGACATCCTGAATCCATGAAAGCATTCACGCAAAAGCTTTTATTGATTAATACTTCTAAGATGAATGGGAAGCCGTCCAGTCTTTTAACAACATTTTTTATATTACAATCCACAATCTTAGATAACCTCTGAGCCTGACTTTGACCAGAGTTTATTCTTTTACTGATTCCACGCACCCTCACAATCAAATTCTTCCTCTCCTAATTTAAATTTTTTGTGACAGAGGATGTGGCATTAATAGTAGCAGGTCGCTTTGCCCAGGTAAAGTGAGGACATTTTTTAAAAGAATGTCCTCTCTCTCCACAGCGAATGCATTTACCAGCAGTCCGAAGTGCATTGAAGTCGTCACTAGACCGCCATGGAGCAGGAGGCTTGCTTCCATCTATTCTTCCTTTTCCTTTATCCATCCTTACTGCGTTGACAATTGCAGATAAAGTCGCCATACTGATGCCATTTATACCTGACATAGCGGTATCTCCGTCTGCATCTAAAAATGGTCTGTTATCTCTCTGGGACGCGCCAGCGACTGCCTTTCCTTCACATGATGATTTATAGATAACCTCCGATTGACCATTGAAATTTGTTTTGGTGTATTTGACACCATCCTTGAAGTTGTGGCTCTCGTTTGCCTCAATTCGACTCGCAGTTTGCTGTACTTGTTTTACAAACAAGGCATAATTGTCCTCCGCAACGTCTTTGGAATAAAGAGCTTTCGTCAGCCTTTCAATCCCATGTAGAGGAAGTTGATCTTTACTTTTTCTTCCCAGCTCAATCCTCTTGCTTGGGCTAGAGTGTATTCGAAGTCATTGAGAAAATTTGCGAATAGTTGATTGTCGCCTTGCTTCATCTTCGACAGGGTTGATCCAGCTGTGCGAGCTGATGTTTTATCCTCGAATGAATCATTAAAGTGCTGGATAAAAACTTCGTAGTCCCAATCCAAATTAGGTCCTCCACATGAAAACCAGTGAGAAACTCGAAGCTTGCAATCTGTAGGGAGTGTATTCATCATTTCATTACAAACAGCCTTATGCCCCCCACCATTTCCCAGTCACTCTCGATTTTGGCTGTCAGCTAGTCAATGTATACACAATAAGTTTCCGTGGCCCCATTCCATTCGGGCCACCTTGACAACTGCTTCTTTGCTTCTTGAGGTGGGGGTCTCGGAATAGGCGGCCTTGGTGTATCCTGAACAGTTATGAGACTTAGGATATGATTTAATTGCTCTTGCGTGACTGTGAGGGGTGTTGTTGTCTGCTGTGCATCATCTACAGCATCATTTTTCGGCATGGTGCTTTTTAGTTGAGCGTTGGAAGTTGATAAAGATTGATCAATTCACGACTCTGATGATATTTCGGATGATTGCAATGATTCCGAGGAGGAATAGACATTAAATTTCCCGGGAACATGTAAACTTATAAAAACCAGGAGAGGTATGAAGACATTCGCTGGTAGTGTAAAAAGGAGAGATAGAATATATGTGAAGGGACTTCACATTTGTTGTTCACAATTATGGGTCCAAAAATGAATTTATATTTTATCTAAGGAGGAGAATATTTACAGCGCGCGTGCAAGATGTTTTGTTCCAATCGAGCGCGTTTTCCCGTGACACTAGCGCGCTTTTGTTCATAGACAGAGCCGGATAGTTCCGGATCCACATACAAGGCTACAGCCTGTAACACTAATAAAGACAAAAATTTCATCAAAAACTTTTGCTGCCCTGACTTAACGCCCTGCGCCTAGCCAGCTATCTCATAGCAGTTTCCTGTACTATATGTATCCCAGAATCCCTCGGTCATTCAAGTCCTACTTTGCACCCCGAAGCATCCTGTTACGGTAAGGAATCTATAAAAAGCTATCCATCCCTTTTCTCCCAACATTGACCATATACTTGGTGCTATTTCCTTTGTTGTTTTCCGCCATTCATTTAGCGCTGTCCGGCATTCAGAGAAATGCCACGGGCGTCTTTCTCGGCCACATTTGCACACAAGGTCTATTCCTTCGTGATGGAACCTCTTGTAATACTTGGCAAAATTGCCATGACCAGTCCTAGCTGCTATCAGACAATGATAAGCCCATCTTGGAAGAGCGAGCTCTGGTGGTTGTTTATGCTTCATCAACAAATCCAGGTCTTTGTATCTACTGGGTCTGTTCTCTCTCCACCAAGAATCAACGGTCTCCTCAGCACGGTCTCTAAGATATTGATTTAGAGCTGCGAAAGTGTATACTTGTCCTTGATTTGTTCTTGAGGTGAACGTTGCATTTGAGACCAACGGAAAATCTTTCAAATCTGATTTAGCTATTTTATCTGCATGGATGTTCCCCATAATACCAGAATGGCCAGGGATCCATCGGATCTCTACTAACTCGTTTGATTGGAGGAGAGTTATAAGTTTGTTGACTGTAGCTTGGGAAGACTTACTTCGTCCTGTTTTGAGGGAGCGGACAGCTTCAGAGTTATCGAGGAGCATCTTAATAGGGCAACCTCCTGCTTTAGCCACAGCTGATTCAAGGGCTTTTTGAGCGCCCACAAGTTCTGTGTCGTACACTTCTTCTCCTAGAACTATTCCAGCACCGCTACTAGCCAGCCTGCTTCCTTTATATAGTGCGTATCCCCATGCAGATGTAGCTGGGTTGATTGAAGAGCCATCTGAATAGGCACATATAGTCTCAGTCGGGTGATTTTCTATCCATATCTTCGCGTACTCCGACTCATTCTCCCTACCGAGACCCGGTGAGAACTTGGTAGGGTAGGTTGATTGGTAAGGAAATTTTCCGGGACCTTCAGTGATTGGTACATTTAGAGCACTGTTCTGGAGTCGTGTCATATAGCGCTCTGGAACAGTGATAGGTCGGGCTTTCTGGCCTGTTAGGAGCTCGAGACGCTTTACAACATTGATTGGTAGCTCCCTGGCCCTCAATGATAGAGGGTGCCATATGTCCAGTCGTTGGATGCGCGCTGCTGACCGAAGTTGCCTCTGATCCAAAAGTGTTACGGCTTGAGTTTACAGGTGATAGGTTTATGGTATCACGTGATGTGGAGTCTGGTTGAGTAAGCGTTGGTCCCGGAAGCGAGCTGGTGGAGTCTTCAGCCCAGCAAGGCTGCAGACCTCTTTCTCTCCTTGTCTTTTCTTTTAGTTATTGTGCGTAGCTTTAGGTCCAAATACAAAGCAATTACTCTTTTATATTTCGAGGGAGTCTTCTAGTGTCAACCTGAGGTCGGTCGTAATAAAAAGGATTGCTGCCAGTGGAATACCTGATTCTCTTCGGAGAGCCGAGTTAGGGGTAGTGCGCCAAGCAGGTAGTGCCACTCTGACTGCCTTTAACATTGTTCTGTCCAACAGATCTGTATGCCAGCCAACTCTGGTGCCAACTTTCTTGTCTCACCGCGTGGTAATTCGGGCTAGGCCAGGCCACCATGCCTCCGCTCCATACAGTGCCGTACTGAGGACACAGGCATGAACAGCTTTAACCATTGGTCCTGGTGCTATGCCCCGCTGAACCATATTAATATGCCGTATGAACGGTGTTACACGCTGTGCTTTCCCGCACCATTCTTGCACGTGCTGCTTAAATTTAAGCTGGGAGTCAAGCCATACTCCAAGCCATCTCACGTGTGGGGATGGGGAGAGATTGAGACCTTTCACCTGGATTGCAAGACCTGATGTGTCCAACTTTTTTCTTGGTCTGCCACCTATTATTAAAAGCTCAGACTTGACCAAATAAAAGTTGATCTTGTGCTCATCTGCCAGCTGAACGAGTTTATCTACTTCTATTTGAGCCGATAAGACAGCTTCAGTGGCAGTGCGTCCTATTCCGAGGGATGCAATATTGTCGGCATATCCGAACCTTTTTCCTTTCCTATCTTGAACTTAAATGGCAATGTATGAGAGGAAAAGAAGTGGCAATAGAGGTGAGCCCTGAGGTACTCCGCACTACACTACTTTTTCGCATGTTATTCCCTCCCAGTGACGAACGCAAATACTCCACCAGGTCAAAAATGACTCAACAAATTGGCACAGTCTCCTCGACCACCCCTGGTCACGCATTCTACACAGGGAGCGTTTGTGAAGTACTGCATCAGAAGCTCCTTACACAACCATTGTTATCATAGCTGTAACTTTGTTACTCCTCATTGTCGCCTCGGCGTTGTGAATAACACAGGAGACAAGATCAACCGCTGAACGTCCTGGCAGGGCCCCAAAAAGTTGTCGAGGGACTACTTTGTGCTCAATGACTGACCAAGCCATTCTTTTGGCTATGATATGTTCCAATCCTTCACCTAGGCAAGAGAGCAGAGAGATAGGCCGCAATCCCTTAGGGGTGGATAGATCTCGTCCAGGCTTTGGAAGTAAGACTACTTCTGCAACTCGAAACACTGACGGGAAGTGTTCATGCTCCAGACAGGCTTGGAAAATGTTTCTTACGTGCGTCCCAATTACTGTCCAGCACGACATGAGCAGCCTCACGGTTAATTTGTCGTTTCCGGGGACCGTGTTGTTGCCGCCAATGGTGCATTCTGTAACGTCTGATAATGAAATTTTGTTGTCCCAAGGGATTCGCTCTGGTTGGTCCAGCTCCCATATGGATAGGTCTTTGTCTGCATCAAAACGAGCCATCAAAGTGTCCCTTAAGCTCTCTGCTCTCTCGAGCGGGTCTGAAAACCACTTGTCCTCTGCAACTTTTAGTGGGGATGGCTCTCGACATGACTTAGGCTTAGCCAATTGCATCAGCTTAAATACTTGGGCATCTGTAGTTGTATTTTCAAATTTTCTCTTCCAGTATTCTCTCTTGGCTGCTTTGACAGTAGATCTGAACCTTTTTCGGGCGTGGACTGCTAGAGCCGGATATGCTCTACAGTGTTTGTAATCGCGCTGCGTAGTCTTGCATTCCTCGTTCCACCAAGGTGCCGCTGTTCCTGTGACTTTTGGTGCTGTACGTCCTACTGCGTTGCGAGCATTATCAAGTGTCTCTAGGAGCGTAGAAATTTGGAGCTCTATTTCTCGAACATTTTCCAACGGCCCTAGCTTCATCCAGGCTTTGACGTACTGGGAGAATTTTCCGAGGCTCTGGTTGCTCATGTACAATCCCTGCAAAATACTTGAAGGATTCCACATTTTGGTTGTCTGAGTGGATCCTATGATGGTCATATGATCTGAAGTACAGTTTATCTCTGTTGACACTGACACTATTGCTGGGATATTGCTCCAGACTAGATCTAGTACGTTTCCGCTCCAATGTGTTGGAACCCCGGCTCTAGTTGCTAGATGCATGTTGTGAGAATTTGCCCATTCCATTATCTGGTCACCACTGCCATACTGACGTAAGGTTTGCGTTTGCCAGTGCCTTGATACTGGGTTGAAATCTCCTCCAACCACTGTAGGTCCTGAAGGTTTCCGGAGTAGTAGTGGATCTAGATAGCCATTCGGGCCAGGCGCGCGGTAAACATTTACAAATGTAACCCCGCAAACCTGTACAAAACAGTAGTCAGCTGTTTGGCATGAGGATGGGGTTATCTGTAGGTTTTGCAGGCCTTTGGGGGTGAAAGTTATTGCCCGAGGCCGAGCTCCTCTCTCGCCAATTGGGCTGTGGCTATCGAAGCCAGTGTGACTTTTACTGATAAAGCTTCCGTCTTTTTGCATCGTACATGGCTCTTGTACCATTACAACGTGCGCTCCTGCTTCCCATGCTTGTTGTAAGGCTATGTCCATATTTTCTCCACCTTTTCCCATGTTCACTTGGTGAAATAGAAGAGTGCTTTTGATTTCTGTGGGTGTGTTCAAGATTAGGTTCTCTAAAATTAACCTTGCATAGATGCTTCTGGGGCAGAGATGACTTCAACAGCCTTGCCCTTCCTGTCTGAATATGCTCGAGCGACATTAAAGTCACGATTTCCACGTTTGCGGATGATGCGCAACTCTGATGGTGTGCGAGGTACAATAGTTCCTTGTTGGCGCCTGGTCCTAGCCATACATTTAAGCTCATAGGAGTCATGAGGACCCGCGCAGTTAGAGCATTTAGGAATTTTGACCTAATACTCTGAAGTCTCGTGTACACCCAAACAGAGTCCACAGTGTCGGCTTTTAGTGCAAATTCGCGTGGGGTGGAATCCCCAGCAGCGCTGGCATTGCTCAATGGAGCGCTGTCGCGTGTAAGGCATTGCCGGCCCACTTTCCTCGAACAGTCTAAACTTGAGTTTCGATGGTTTTTGGCGGAAATGTACAAGCTAACTGGTAGAATATTGTCCCAGCTTTGTTGGTGATTGGCGTACTAGAATTGGAACCGCGCCACAGACTGATTGGCACTCACTTATCACCATTTCATTGGTGACTGTAATGCTCCCTTCCAGTGTCCGAATGAAAAGGGGCACGTGTGGTACCAACACTGATATCCATTCTGATGCTGCCTCAATGACAATGTTATCCTGTTGGAAAGATGATCCTGTACTGAGGATAGTTTCCCTAAGTGCATCAGATGCGCACTCAAATGAGATACCCGAACGAACTGGGTGCATTATTATGATAGCTGATGGTGCAACTCCTGCACGCTCAGTGATCATCTTCTTAATGGTTATTGGTGAGGGCCGATGCCATTCATGGTCTCTATCTAACCGTACGAAAAGGCGTTTGTCGACCTTGGGATTCGATTTCGTTGATTGGTTTGTCTGTGAGACAGGTCTTCTTAGTAATGGGATAGCAGGTGGGTCAGGTAGCCTGGCTGCTTTTCGGGCCACTGTAACCCAGGGCGAGGTGTTCTCTGAAGGTCTACCGGGTAGAGCACTACAGTGAGCGACAGGAGTACTTATTGCCTTGTGTGTCACTGGTTTTGAAGATATTGATGGGGGGTTCGGGACCTTACTAGTGGTCTCATAATTTTCCATTGAGCCAGTTGCAAAATGGGTTACAATGGGCGCGATATTTGCAATTAAAGACGCGAGAATTGTTGACGCGTTTGTGTCCGCCTTGGTTTTAGCCCAGGTGTTGATAACTTCTAGGAAATCTTGGGCAAGCCCAACTCTTTCCTTTCTTTCGTGTTCTGCCTTCTGTATTGCATTCGCAATGCCTAGCAGACTTGGATGGAGTTGCCCTCCGGGATTGGAAGGCGTTGATGATGACGATGCAACAGCGGGTGCCATTGCATCGGATGATGGGTCTTTTAGTGGGTGATTTTAATGCAATGATAAAGTGATAAAATCGGGGTTTCGACGGAAGAGTGACGTTGCCAAGATAGCTGAGAAAAGTGGATGAATTGATGGTGGTGTTAAGTTTCAAGGACTGTGTAGGTTAGGCAGCCAAAAATGTCGTTGAAAATGTGTTCAGCTAGAAGATATTATTGGCCAGAAAAATAATAGAGAATATTCACTAAAAAAAACAATGCTCCACAGCCAGTTTCCCAACAGCTTCGACGCAGTCAGAGAAACCTACATCCCCAAGACCCTGGATCCGAACCTAAAACTCCAGCTTTTATATATGATGGGATTTTCGGATCACCCGCCAGAGATACTTTAGAAGGTATAAATTTGGAACAAGTTTAAGCATTTCTTTCGGAAAAGGAAAATATGGATCGAGAATTTTCTTTGGAACTCAGAGAAAAGGGGACTATCGTAGCTCCTGGAAAACCATTTATCTTCTTGCGTAGAAAAGAAATGGATGGATTAATGGTGCGGGGAGTCTATGAACTCGTTTTCGAGACAATAAAGAGCCTCGCAATAAACGAATCTTTCGCTATAGGATGGTTGATGAAGTGAAGGGTAAAGAAACTTCAATGCCATACGAGAAGTCACGTTTAGTAGTTCAAACGAATAATGATCATGGCAAGAAGAAAATTTTAACCCAATCACCAACAATCCAAAGGGTGAGCCAGCGTATAATTGTGGCAATGGCTCCTTCACTATCCCCTTGTGGAATCTCACTTTTTCTGGGAGATATCTGTTGGAAATGGAGAGACGGAGTGTTGTGGACGTATAGGCCCTCCATTTCGTCTAGGTTCCCGACACGATCTCGTGTGTACGTAAGGGCTGGAATAGGTAATATGGTAGCGCTTCAGGGTACCTATTGGACATATGAGCGGCTGTATGGCGTGGGCACAAGGAGGTTATTGGGGGTTTTCTATGCCTAGATGGCGCCACACTCGTTTATGCTGTGGCTTAGGCTCTGTGTCGCTTACACTTGTACTTGTAGCGCACACTTCCCACACTTTTAGCTGTAACCCAAAATGACACTCTTTTAGTCAACTTCTACTTTCGTTCCATGAATATTGCGCCCATTTTATTGCGCGATATTTCCAACAATATCACCCAAGCCTATGTACAGTCAAAGACAAAGCTTATAAGCCCTATTTATGCAACCCCTCCTAAGCAAATGCGCGAGGAAACTCGTCCTCAAGAAATTCTAAAGATCCTTAAACCTCTTTATGGAATCCCAGAATCTGGAACCCACTGGTATGGCACCTACCACAATCATCATCAAACTAAACTGGAGATGAAAAATTCAACATATGATCCATTTCTTCTAGTAACCGAGAATCAAGAAGGGCCGTTTGGTGTTGTAGGCATGCAAACCAATGACACCCTCATCCTAGGAGATGAGAAATTTGTTGAGAAAGAGGGCCTTGAACTTGAGAAATCAGAACTACTCGCCTAGCCTATAGAGAAGCTCACTCATGATAATCCACTGATGTTTAATGGTTGTAAATCGGTGATTGATAAAAATGGAGATGGCCTCAATCTTACTCAGAAAAGACAAGGAAAACGTCTTCATCAGATTAACCCCAACTCAGACGACTTCAGAGAAACCTACCTTAAACAGAGAGCTCGTGGCGCTTACATTGCTAGCATTTGCCAACCAGAAGCTGCTTATGATTAGTCAATAGCCGCACAATATAAAAATCCCGGAAAAGAAGACATGAAAGCTCTGAACAAGCGCCTTGAATGGCAGATGGAGAATCTAGACCGTGGACTCCACTACATACCTCTGAATTTGGAGTCTGCTAAGATTTTTATTTTTGTCAACAGCTCTTTTGCGAACAACCACAACCTAAGCTCCCAAATTGGTTATCTGATTGTTCTGGGAAATGAATCTCCGGGAATAGGAAAATTCAGACCACAGGCCAACATTCTACATTGGAGCTCTACCAAATGCAATGGGGTTACCCGGGCTGTACTAGCTTCGGAGTTGTACAGGATGGTAGCAGGAATTGATATGGCCATTTCAATTACGACTACTTTAAATATGATTACCAAGCAGCTGAATATAAACCAAATCCCATTTGTCATCTGTACTGATTCATTCTCATTATCCAAATGCATGGTCAAATTAGGCAACACAAAGGAAAATAGGTTGATGTTTGATATCATGGCAATTCTGCAGATATATGAGCGGCGGGAACTATCAGAAACTCGTTGGATTACAGGAGATAGTAATCCTGCTGACTCGATGACAAAGTCAACCTCTAACGTTGCTTTGAAAAATCTCGTGAGTACAAATTATCTTGATAAAGTTCAGGGCTGGGTTCAACGTGAGGCGTCAACAAGATTGAAAAACTGAAAATAGAAAAGTTTGCTAGTGTCAATTCACAGGTGAATGAAGTAGGGATAAAGGGCTTGGACTAAGTATTTACTTCCAAAATAATTGGTCAGCGCATCACGTGATATAGTTAGGGTGCTAACTTCACTATGTATCGTAGATATTAATGATTGAGGAGGGATACAGAAGAGATAGACAGGATATACCACTTGTTTTTAGCGCTTTTAAGTCGTTTAACCAAGTGATCCCCGTTGTACCAACAGCTTGTGAACGGTAGCCTTACCAAACTCGTCGAAGAGGCGGAAGCCCGCAAGAGAGTGACTTCCCGGTCGAAAATGGTATGCTAGTTTTGGTGCAGTGCCCCAAGTCGACACGTCCCTTGAGGTCGGACATGTGTTGGTCTCGCGCCGGTCGTAACAGCGATCTTGTAGGAGACCCACTCAGAATTGACCGCCATTGGACCTCGCTCTGTAACTATACTTACAGGTGCGTTCGGTATCTGTAAGGCTACAAGATCTGAAGATGCCTCGAGTTTGACGTCTTCACTCGCCAGCTTCGAAGAGCCATCTAGCATCTCTTGTCGTGTTTTTTCGTTCTTTGCTAGCATAGCAAGGCCGGTCCTCACTCGATGAAGCGAGGTTATTTTATCGTGAAAGATAAGGAATCTAGTATCCAATTTACTTCTCACGCAACTAGTGGACAGTTTGCGCCATGGGTAATCCTTTTCAAGGCGAAGGAACACTCGTTAGTCGACTTTGGCCTTCGGGGCGTCTTTATTTGGGGCTTTAGCCGCAGGTCGCGGCACAGCCTTTACAGTAGGGGCTGCTTTTTGTAGCAGTCCGTTTTTTACCACAGTGGCCTAGGTGCTTTTTAGGGGCAGCGCTGGGACGGCGAGAATTGGTATGCTCCTGGCATCGGGAGCCCTTGGGATCGGGTTCACCGGGCGAGGAGAGAGGACAGGTGGCGTGGGGGCCGAGCCCAAGGCCATGTATTACGCAGTGGCGGCACGTAAGTAGACTCTCATCGAGTCTATAAATTGTCTGTTTGGCCCGTTGGTCAAAGGGAGATGGCGGCGGAGCAGAGGGCCAGATTTGCCGCTGTTTTGGCGTCGCGTCGTTGCTCGGCCTCAACCATTGATCGGAGCTCGAGTGGACATTCTGCTTTGGTGGCAGCTTTTGGCTGCGACGTTGATATTGACGCTGCTATAGGTGCAGCGTTTTCCGACGGTTTTGAGGTGGTTGGAGGAGGTTTGGATGATTCTCCAATCCTGTGAGGGACGGAGGTTCGTTGAGGAATTTCCTCAACAATTTCGACTGACCCGATCATGTCAGTATCGGGCTCAGTGACGGCAGGGAGGGCTTTTTCATTACCTTTGATTGAGACCTTGCTCATCTGCGAGCATTTCGGAGACTGGACAAGGCCAGGTTATTGTTTGAGAGCCCTCGGGTAGACTCTCGTGTTGTCCAACTTGGCGTTGGAACGCTTTTTTCGAACAGGTAGCATGATAAAAATGCCAGCGACTCGATCACTATTTATTGAGGGAACGCTACGAGCGCGAGAGGTATATAGAGGGGGAAAAGGTCAAGATTCGAGTTTCAAAGAATTGTGGTTGTGTTTTGAGCTGGCTCGACGTAAAACAATAAACAAACATACGCAGCTCGGGGACTTATTGGTAGAGAGAAGCTTAAGCAATAATGGAGGATAAAAGGATGTCAATTCGACTACTCTTCTAAACACAGGCACCAGACTTCTTTTAATCCCAATAGATAACCCGTGCAGGATCTTCTATTAACAGCAGTAAACAACGCTAACACAGGTTAAACACAATCTGTGTACACAAAACACCAGTCGGTCGGGACTACTAATTATCGAGCCTAGTAAGATCGACAAAGTGTATCCCAACACAGAAATAAAAGAAAACTCAACAACCAAACCCTTCATCAATAATTGCCATTAACCATCAGCTGACTTATCTCTGTACTCCAAGTTTTTAACACTCCGTACATTTCTGCACACATTTCTGCTTGAGCCGCTTGCCTAGCTACTTTGCAATAGGCTCAGGTGTCAATCCAATAATCCATACCGAGGCGAAAATACGCATAGCCTTAATTTTGACCCACGAATAGTTGGAACAGCGGGCTGATCGTAGCATAAGTAGCTCAGACACTATTAATTAGAGCCTAGTCGGAACAGTAAGTGTTGGAAATATCCCACGATGAAATGGACGCAATATTCCCGGAACAAAAGAAAAAGCTGACCAAAGAATAGCAGTAGTGGTAGTAGTGATTTTCGAATTGTGTGGCTTGGCAGCGTCAAAAACTAAGATGCCTCCCCAATAGCATGATGTTGTGATATGTCTGAATGTAGTAGTACAGCGTGAGGTGGAGAGAAGTTGCACTAGATTACCCACTGCCCCCGTCCTACTTCAATAAATCTCTCTTGCCCTGTTCCCCACGCTACGCCGAGAAAGGCAGTCAAGCAAAAGCGTGATGTCAGAGAATTCGCCTCAAATTCCAACAACCAGAGCCAAAATCCGTACGGAATAGCACTCCGGTCGTGGCGATTCGATGGAGTTGTGAACAGCCAGTTGGTCTCATTCCCCTCGCTGTGCGCTTCAAGTACAAGTGAAAGCGACCTCCCTCCGTAAGTACCCACGAAAGGTAAATTCGAAACCTTTGATATCCAAGCATATCAGAGCCGCGCAAAATGCAATTTAGTATTGCCACATTCGAACCAGCAATCTCCCGTCTCGATGGGAATATGTATCTAAGCTATCTAATCTCTGCATGAAAGGCCGGCAAAGTTGATACACCTCTGCACTATCCAACCAATGCGGTGTTCTAATTGTCGCCTGGACTCTGATAAATTTATGTAATAAGCTAGCACTTCAAGCCATCCATTACTCAGTCCAATCCCTATACCACACACGAGATCGCATTGGCAGGCAAGACAAAATGGAGAGCCAACACATCCGAAACCCCCAGTCACTCCATTTCCAAAATAAATTATATAAATAATATCTTGGACTGATTTCAAGTGCGCCATATTATCAATTAGGAATTCAAATCTCTTCTGATATTCGAGCAAGAGATTTATCACTTATAATGAGAGTATATCTATACCGTAATGTAAAAGTTCATCATTCATGCTGATGGATTGGAGGTCAAGGAGCTAGAGTGCAACCAGCTTGCAAATTTCCGAATCTCTTAAAATGTGTCACGCAAATATATGTCAATACAGAGACCAATCCTATTCCCCTGCATCTCCATGATTAGCCGTACGGCCTATTCTCGGGACAATTATTCACCACAGAAGGCGAGTGGGACTTTGCAATTTCAGTTCCCACAAAGGTGGAATAAGAAGTAATTAACATGGGTTAAACTAACATTGCAAATGCCTCATAACTCCAATGGTTCACACATGCTTGATTGAACTTGCCAAGCCACACTTTGGGTAGAAAAGAGTGTATATTAATTGCATCCTAAAATCACCGACAAGCCTTTTAGATTCTGTACTTCATTTTTATCAATCTTCAAATTTCAGCTTTTCAGCTTTTCATAGCCCTTAGATTGGAAGAAATACAACTACTGAACACACTACAATGAAGTTTTCCATCATCAGCGGCGCCTCCACACTCTTCTGCATCTTAGCGCCAGTGAAAGCTTTTGTAATACCGCCAGTGCGAGCTCTATTACCAGTTCTATTACCAGTGCCTGACCCGAACCGAGAATTCAGATTCCACTGCCCAAATGGTCCCATATACTCAAAAGCTCAAGCCATGGATATTGTTCTGTCGGCCAGGGCAGTTATGCAGACCGATAGAACAGATGATCTATATCCTTTTGTATTCACTAGTCTTAACTACAATGTTCCCGGAACAGTATGGTATTATCCCATGGCAGGTAATAATAGAATCCATGTTATTTAGTTGCTTTCCAAGTACTTTGATACTAACCGATGACTACAAATTTCTAGAGGGCCCAGGTCCACATGATTTCGTTGTATTCAACACAGACAATGAAATAGTCGGCCTAAACAGCCGCACACATTATGGTGAAGGCCCCGATGTCATTGAAAATTGTAGATTTGAGTAAGTAATTGTCCCCCAACACACACTCTTGATATGTGAAGATATGACTAATAATTTTGTTAGGTACTTGGATTGATGATGTCTTAGACACTAAGCGTCCAGTGAATTGAATTGAAGTCCGTACTGGATCTTTAACTAGGAGGCCTTGGTTCAGTCGATAAATGTAAAAGGATAATGATGAGATCTCTACTTCTTTCCGGCTTGATGCTATATATATAGGTAAAACAGTTTCTAGGAGAGAATATCTTCGCCTCGCCCCAAAATAACAGATGTAGAAGATCAAAATATCTGAAGTTGGAGCTTTGATCCTCCTGGGCACTATTTTTGGTGAAATGGTAAAGCTCGAGACAATTACAAGGGGTGGAATTTTCATCCCATACCCAATGCTTCTCATCACTAGATTCAATAGGCCTAAATTTATCTGCAGTTTGACATGATACAATTTGAAATGTGTCTGTAGACGCTTTTGCCGAATGAAGAAGCATGAACACATCAAAGTTAGTTTGTCCGATTTGCTTAGATTTTGTTGATTTTACCACTGTGAATGTTATAGACTTTGAATCTTCTAAAACTTCTGCAATTGAACTAGGTAATCACCTTGAACGTTAACTCATAGTATTTTCCGCCATCACCAACAAAGATATATTCATGAAACTGCTCAATGACATGCTAACATTGTCTCTACCAAGAAAGAACTACTCTTCAGTCATTGAGGCTGTAGAGTGGATCGATTTTTGTTCCGTTTTTGTCTGATTATAGTTCTGTATTATGTTACGTGACTTATTTTGGTAACATTTCCTTATATAGAATAGCGCTGGGAATAAAAAATTGGCTCCCCAATTTAATTATCAGTTGTTACTTAGGAGGGAGGGAGTTAGACAGGAATTAATTGATACCAATATTGTTACAACAAGCTTGTCACGAGACCCGTCCACTTGAAGTATTCCGACAGTTTTAACCTTTTAAACTTCTAGTTGGAGTTGGCCAGAGTCTTGTGCTCAGCCAAAGTTGGCGCAAAGCACGGCACGTAACGCTTGGGGGAGGACGAAGGCTGAACACCTATCAGTGGTGTCCTCTATGAACCTGGGTATGAAATATTCGCCCAGAGCCGAGATTCAGTCACGGCAAAGGGTAAATTTGAGAGTTTTCGTCGTGTTGGCAATCGATAGGAGTGATGTTGGCTCATTTTTGGTCGAAAATACGACTTGCAGAGATTTCACGACTGCACAACTCAAGGAAATCAACCATCTACACCCCAGATACGAACCGCAGACAGCCTATAACCTGTCTCATTTTTGTATTACAACAAGCGACACCTTCAAGATCTATCTTTTTTTTTCTGCAAAATCGCTCCCAGCAAAACTTATCTCGGGGCCCTCTCCACAATCATCTCACCACCTACCAAAGCAATCCCATACCTCCAAGAGTCAAATCGCCAACAAAGAAGTAAGGGGATGTCGGACCCTCCGCAACTGCCAGTCGCTGTGAAGGTACGGTCGAATACTGGCCTTAAATGCGTACTCACCTCGTCCAAGGGCATCAAAAACCCGACCTGCGACGAAACCCTTCCGACGAAATACGTACGACATTTCGCCGGCATACCAAACTGAGCGTTCGACAAAGGCTGGGGCACTGGTGCCTATCACGGGTAGGTCTCGTTGGAACGGAGTCACAAGCAAATCGGAGGTACGAGAGGACGAAGTACGGGTAAGAATATATTAATAAGATGTTGCACAATCTATCCTAGAGTGCAACTACTTAGATATTTATACTTCATTCTTGCGCTAGCATCAATCATACAAATAAGTAAGATAATTGTGCGTCATGTGACTTATAGGTCAGGTCATAAGCGAGAACAATAGGTACCATGACAGCGCCTCGATCTTGAGCTCTCAGTCGCGTTTTTGACCTCCACAGTTAGGGGTACGGCAGCGACGGGGCAAGGCCGGAGGGGTGGACATTCTACAAAGTTTCTGGGATGATGAGGCTGGCTAAAGGACAAAAGGATGCTGTATGAGGGAAACAAAAGGAAATAGAAACTGAGGAGGCCTTGGTTGGCGACCGGATGAGGCCTCCAGTGAAGAAAATTACCCCAGGATGAGATGAGGAGATGCTGGGTTGAGCTAAAGCTGGAAATGAATGGAAGGGAAAAGTTACAGATTGTGAAGGTGTCAAGGGCTCGGGCGCGTGGTGGTCGAGGCTGAGGAGGAGTTTGCGCTTCAGCGCGCCAAATGGAGGTTCTCTGGACGGTTGGGCTTGACATGATTCAACACATGGGTGGAGTCCGAGGTGGTCCGGTCATTCAGGTGCGACGAGGTAGATTTACTTAATGGTAGTTAACCTAACCTAGCCTGGCCCCACCTGTGCTTAAGCTCCAGTAGGAGTGCAACAGTAGTCACTTTATCTAGCACGTTAATGAAAAAACTAAAACAAAAATGTAACCCTTGGGTACTAAGGCTATTGGCATGTAAGGCGCAAGGCTGGACAAGACACATGAAGTGGTTTGGTGGGTTTGCTTAGCTGGGACAAATGGCACCATGAAGCTTAGTGGGCTTTGTGATTGGTCAGTGAATAAGTTAACTGGATATAAAGGCATAGACATTCCTACCATAAACAGTAAATCAAGCACACTTACATTTGTTCATCACTCACACACTCACACTTCCAATATCACAAGCAGTCATTACAAGTGTGTGTTCCCCATTTCAAAGACTGTCATAACTTACTCCAGACTGACATGATCCCGTGTAAATTGAGTCATAACACGAGCCGTGCTACATCATATTTTATCATTTCCGTTCACAGCAGCTTCCTAATCGAGCTAAGGCCGACTACCTTACTGATTGCAGTCGCTAGCGCTTCCATCATTATGTTGCAATAATTTCTTAGCTTAGAAGTAACGAGTTTGGTCATGTCATGGTTAACCACAAACGATCCTTCTTGTAGTAGTATATTCTTACATATGGGTCATGGAGTTAAGGGAGTTAGGGAAGTAGGAATGGAATGGTACATGCAAATATGAGTAGGAATACAAGAGCAGAAAGATGTATTTAAGGAACTCGGGGAACATTGATGTTCAGTAGCTTCTTGTCTTATTCATGTTATAGAGATACATTGAACTACACCTTGAACCACGTCTTGAACTACACATTGAACCACGTCTTGAACTACATCTTGAATCACGCCTTGAACCACGCTCACAAAGACCGAGTAAAACAAGGAGCCCAGGTATGGCCAACTTGTTGTGATGGGCATGTTTTACAGCTAGGATACTTGCATGTACATAACGTGATTAGATGTTTACGCTGTTTGTGTAGTTCCTGTTTCGTTTGGGATATCTGCAGGAGGAAGCTCATGTGGTCAGGAGCCGACTAGCGGCTGCACATGAGTATAAGTAGCGAGTGGTCGGCACACAATTAGGGCAGTACAATCAAGTATAGTGAACCTCAGATACACCTTCAACCACAATCTGAAACTCATCAATCTATATACTCGTACAAGGTTAGCATGCATAGTGATACTAACCTAAGCTTATAACCACAATAGGTTATGAGCCCGGGCGATTCCGCTGCGCCAAAATAACGCTGAGACGACAACAAGATCATCCTCCAGCCCGGAGGTTCATTTACAAAGTGGAAGACAAGTCTTTAATCAAAGCTCGCACGACGCAATGTTTTGGGACACGTATTCCACAACATGCCTGGACTACGACCAGTGCACGCCCCTGTCGACGCTAGCTCTAGTAATACGAGCCCCGAAGATCTCCCTAACCTGTCTACCGAGCATGAAATTAAACTCGAGCAATGGTTACTAGGGGAGATTGAGGCCAAGAACGTGATTACTAGTAGGCTTTCATCATCAACATGCCCTCAGAACTATGATCACATGACAGCAAAAGAGCTGTTTGATGCGGTAGCTTGCATCCGGCAGGAAACTGCTACAGCACCGTATCCTACAGCTCTCGAAAGTTTTTTAATGATCAGATTCATGACCACTGCTGATGATTATATTGACAGGTTTCTGGCGGGTATCCAGAGCGTAAATAACGCAGCGGACGCATTACCGTCGCATGCTGCGCCAAAGTGCTCTGGTTACCATATTGGAGATGGTCAGGCAGCAGCCATATTTGTGGTGGGAACCAAGAGGATTGAATGGTTTAAAAACTGGAGGGACACCAGAATATATAAGCCCAATGATGAATATGTTCAATTGCAGACAATGATGTCATCACTACGTTTTGTTGCAGGAAATCGGACATTGCCAGCCCAAGTGGCGCATGCAACACCCCTTCCCATTACACGGAACGTAGATCCTAAGGCAATCTGCAAGCAGTGTTGTCACCGACACCAGAACAAAGATTGTTTTAGACAACACCCCGAACTTGCATCTAGAAACAGTCGGGGTAGCACAAACTCTAGCAGAGGGAGAAATAGAGTAGCGGCAACTTATGATATTGAAGATAGTGATGCAGACTTTATTATAGCTGCAACTGCTCAAGTTAATGAAAGCCGTACAATTTACAACACTGGTGCTTTGCACCATTTTGTGCCACATGAATCATCTTTTGAATTTATCAACAAAACTACTAAACCATTTAGATTTGATCAAGCAGTAGGAGTATCATCACTTGACAGTCTCGGAACTGCACGTATCAAGATTGGTAAACTCACAATAAAGCTACATGACACATTGTACTCACCAGATTCTTCATGCAATGTTGAAAAGAAGCACCCTACTGTGTAATTATCACCGACAGAGTACTAATGTGCAAGGGAAGCAAGAAGGTAGGTTCAATAGGGTTTTTAGATTAACTGGCTCTAGAATCTAACGGGAGTAAGTCTTCTATTAGTACCACACTCAATCTCGCTTCCACGCGACCAACATGGCTAGCCTCATACATCAAGAGTGTGTTATCCCTGCTACGCACTGACACATTTACAATACTCCCCCTCAGTGTGAGCAGTCTTCCGCTACCAACATCTATCCCTCTCAAACATTCCTTTCAGTACGATCAATCTGTGGCGACACCAAGGAATCCTCTAAAGCGTTCGAGCGCGACGCGGGCAAGCGGCTTGGTAAATCCGTCGGCAGGCATTTTTGAAGTGGGTAAATATTCGACACCGAGTTTCCCCTTTTCGACGAGGTCTCTGATATAGTGATAGCACACGTCAATATGCTTCGACCTCTCGTGAAGGTGAGGATTCTTGGTCAGTGCAATAGCTCCTTGGTTGTCCCCGCGCATATCTACCTTTATGCCATCTGTACCAATGTAGTCTGGCATCTGTAGGTCTCGGAAGACTTGTGCTGTCCACTGTCCTTGCATTGCATACATAGATTGAGATATGTACTCCGACTCGCAACTTGATCGTGCTACTGACCGTTGCTTTTTCGACATCCAGCAAAATGGTCCTCCATAGAACATTCCAACTCCCCCAGAAACGCTTTTCCTATCTGATTTGTCATTTGCCCAATCTGCATCGGTGTAGATGACAAAGTGGCTATCATGATCTCTTATTCCGGGTCCGAACCTTAATTTTTGTCGAATCGTGGAGCGTAGGTATCTCATCAGGTCTTTGAGGGCTTGGCCATGATGGACCGCAGGGTTACTCATATACCTAGCTAGACATCCAAGGACAAATGCGATATCCGGACGTGTAAGCGTCATCGCATACATCAAGCTGCCAATTATCTGCTGGTAAAGCTTAACATCAAACGTTTCATCTGACGGTGATGTTGGTCTGAGATTTTCGTAATCAGCTGCTGGTATTTTCTTTGCTGCGTATTTTCCATTCGGAAACCCAAAACTTGTGAGCGTCTTATCAAGGTACTGTTCTTGGTCTAAATAGATGGTTCCGTTTTGTCGATCTCTTGTTATTCTGACGCCTAGAAGCTTTGAAATCTCCCCCAGGTTCTTGGCGTTGGATCTCAGTGACAGATTTTTGTAGAACCAATCAATCTGTTTCATATCTTCGCTAGCAGCAGCAAGGTCGTCGACATAAACCAATAAGTAAATCTTTCTTTTTTCGTGAGCAAATAAGCATGGATCAGCAAGGCTCTGCTTAAAACCACAATTGTGTACAATGAAGTCACGCAGTAACAAGTTCCAGTCGCGTCCAGCTTGCTTTAATCCATAAAGGCTTCTAAGTGCTTTCAGAACTTTCCCATTCGAAACTAATACACCCTCTGGAGGGCAAAGGAATATTTCTTCTTTTAATTTAGACTCAGTAAAAGCATTTTTAATATCAAATTGGTAGCATTCTAAATCTCTTTTGGCTACTGTGGCGAGGAATATGCGAAATGTATCCATTCGAACAGTCGGCGCGAATGTTTCCGTGTAGTCAATTCCCTGCGATTGGCTAAAACCTCTTGCTACCAGTCTTGCTTTAAATCTTTCAATATTTCCGTTAACAGTCTCCTTTATGGTAAAAACCCATTTTGTTGAAACCAGATTTGCGCCTTTCGGTAATAACATTTCTTCCCAAGTACCATTCATTATTAGCTGGTCTATTTCCATTTTTACAGCTTCTTCCCATTCTTTTGCCTGGGGACTTCTCATGGCTTCCTTGTATGTCCTTGGGATCCTTATACCATGGATTATCTTAGCTTGCAGTGCGTAGTCTTCATCATTTTCCGGAATTTGGCAAAATAGAGCGTACAATCCTTTGAAAATTCCTTTTCGAACCCTTTTCCCATATATTTGAGGCTGTGTCATTGCTGCAAGCGCATGCTCAAGCTGGTCTGAATTTACGAGCTTATTCCTCTGGTTTTTGAAGAAGGATATCATTGCCCTAATGCGCTTTGCCTGACGCTCATCTTCATCACCATTTCCAGATCTTTTCCTTGGTCTAAACAAATACCTGGAGGTGGGTATCACGACTTTCCTGTCGTTATTTTCCCTTTCAATTCCTGTATAATCCTCCATTTTTTTTGTTGTCAAATAGTCATCTTCCCATTCTGAATCAATGTCCATGGTTGTTTGAATTTCTACCTGCTTCGATAGAAGTTGTGTGGTCACCTCTGCCTCATTAATTTCAGATGATTCTAAAGGAGGTGATTCGTTATTAGTAGATGGCTGAGTGTTAAAATCTTCGCAGACTATGTCTGATTCGTGATTTTCCTTCGGATTCTTTTTCTTTTTCTTTTCTGCGGAGGATTTCTTTTCTTTTCGACGTTTTTCATCTGCAGAAGTAGTAACTTGTATCGAACTAGTCGCATTCTCAGGGGCAACAGTTACTTTACTTTTCCCATCGAGTGCTTTGTCATTTTTTATGATTTCCGATGGTTCCGCTATCGTTGGGAGTTCAAACATGATTATATCTCCTGAAATTTTAATTGCATTTTCTACTTGTTCTTGTTGGATAGCTGGAAGTTTTGGTGATGGCGCTATCTGTGGTGCATCGACCAGTTCTATATCCTGTGTAGAAGGTTGCTCGACATTTAGTTGTTGGCTTTCAATTTGCTCGTTTGGAGACGAATGACTAGTCAATTGTTGTTGATTATTGTCGGAAAATTTCTTTGGTCTACCGCGAGGCTTTCGATCAATTAAGCCCGTGTGTGTCCCCTGCCCAGTAACCTGGCTAGGTAAATTTCTGAGTCTCAAGTCTAATCTGCCACCTTTAGAATTTTCATCGAACTCAATTGAACTTGATCTTTGAACATAACCTAAGTCTGCCGAGTAATACCAATACTGCTTTGTAGTTTCATTACTATACCCCAAAAAAACTGCTTGTCTTCCTCTGTTAGCTTGTTTATTATGAAGTTGCTTCACTGGGATTGTCTTTGAGTCTACATGTACGTAGCAAATACACCCCCAGACTTTTAGATGGTCTGATTTTTGCTTTATCCCAGTGTATGCTTCCTCTGGAGATGTCCTTTTTCCATTAATTTTGGGGCCACGTGCTAGTCTATTTCGTACATGGGCATCAGTTTCTGCAGCAAAACACCAAAATTCTGCAGGAAGGCTAGCAGCGTGAGTCATTGTTCTTATCGCATTTTCCGTTGTTTGAATGGCTCGTTCAGCTGCCCCGTTTTGGTGTGAAGAAGCAATCGTGGTGTACTGGGCACTTACACCGTCCTTTTTCTGCCATTCGTCCATGATCTTCTTCAATTCCGGTGCATTGTCTGACCTGCATGCAATTAGTTTTTTGCCTGTCTTTCTTTCCTCTAAAAGTTTCCATTCGCGCAGCGCCGAGATTGCCTGATCTTTCGTTTTCAGAGGAATGGTCCAGATCTTCCGTGAGTAGCTATCGACCATCTGTAAGAAGTACTCAAATCCACGAATAGACATCACAAACGGACCCGCAATGTCAATGGAGATTTGGGCGAGAACTTTATCTTTATGTACCTCAAGTTCTTTGCTTATCTTTCTCTTCATCTTACCTATTTTACAAGATTCGCAGATCCGTTTCTCTTTCTCAGGGATGGAAATCTTTTTGATTCCGCTCGCTACTTCGTGAAGGTGACGTAAAGCCTCGGATCCGTAATGGCCAAATCTTCTATGTATTAGTCTATATCTTTTCCTTTTAGACTTATAAGCCTCATCATGTTCCGATATATCCGGATCTTCATCTGTACTTTCCACCTGAGTATTAGTATCTACTGAGGATTTGACAGATTTACTTTCGTTTGAAATGAAAGCTAGCTCGGGAGTTTCTGAGAATATGGACTTTAGCATGTATAAGCCATTCTTTTGCTTTGCGTGCAGAAAAGTTTTATGATCATTTCTGAATTGAAGGAACTCATCAAGTTTCTTAAAATACATGTTCTTGGAGTCGTGTATCCCAACAATACCATCTCGGCACAAACATCGAGCTGAAATTAAATTTATCCCAAGTCCAGGGACGAACAAACAATCCTTAAGATAGCAGAAAGATCCATCATTTGCCTCGACTCTAACAGTCCCACGAGCTTCTGACCATAGTATGCCTCCTCCTACCTGGATTTGGCGTTTCTTTTTGAGCTTTTCTAATGGTCCTCTAAAAAGCTTGAGTTGGTCAGTCATGTGTGATGATGCGCCAGTGTCAATTGGCCATTCTGAAGGTCGCTTACATGAATTTCTTTTTTGCTCTTTTGTGAGGGCAGCTGTCTCCACGACTGATTCATCTGATGAGCTAGAGGAGCATGTTTCCGAGGATGATGATGATTCATCGACATTTGTACCTACAAACCCGCGAGATTTTTTGGAGCTTTTCTTCTTTGAGTCAACATGAGTCCTTCTAGAACTAGACAGCTTCTTTTTCTCTCTTTTTTCTTTTCTCAATTGGTTTTGTGCCCACCCAAGGTGTTCACAATTGACGATGAGATGATTCCCAAAGCAGAGATAGCACTCTATGGCATCAATCATCTCGACGTCGGAATCTTGGTTCTGATTCTGTTTTGGGCGACGACTCTTTGTCGTACGAGTCCGTGCAGCATGAGCGTGCTCATTGTCGGGAGCAAATCTCAGCCTTTCTTCCTTGTTCTCGAGATGTTTCAGCTGTTCATCGACAGAAAGCTCATTGTTGATGCTTAGAGAATCGACCGTCGACTGGTAAACTTTTGGAAGAGCAGAGATGAGGATGAGTAGTAGAGCCTCGTCATCGTACTGGCCTTTTGCTGATGGCTTGGCGGAGACAATTTTTCTTCTGATCTCTTTAAGTTTGTTGTAGGCATCCATTATTGTAAGCCCAGATGTGAACTCGAAATTGTTCAGCTCTTTGGTGTACTGCGCGGCTGCAAGCTTACTAGGCTTTGAGTACTTTGACTTTAGATACTTCCAAAGTTCTGCCGGAGTCTCATACTCATCCAGAAGCGCTTGGTCGTCATTGTCTAACCCCTTTAGAAGCAACACCTTTATTATTCCAGCGTCTTTCAAATACTTTGACTTCTTCTCTTTGTTCAAGAAGATGGTTTTGCTCTGTGATTTTTGTGCCACTTCCTCGACATCGGCCCTCTTTGAAATTGACGGGTCTGGCGCAGCAACTTGGGCGTATTCGGTCAGAGTCTTTTCTAGAACGTGAGTGACTCCCTTGCATTCAAAGTTTGCTTTCATTAGCCTGAACCAATTTTCATGGTTAAGCTTGGAGAGTTTTTCTCCCCCCCAATGGCCGGCGTCTTCCATCATGATGTGTTGCGTTAGACGATTTGTGTCGGATTGTCTGTGTTAGTTTGTGAATTCGAGTCGTATTTGTTGAAGTCCCGACGTTGCCGAGTGATGAATTGTAAAATAAAATTGGCCCCCGGCCAAGGTTGAACGCTCAGAAATTCCGTTTACGTTCCTATTGTAAGACGGTATTCTAGCACGAATCCTTTCGTGCAGCTTTTCGGCTTTCAGTACAGTCCTGTCGTACTTCACGGTCCTATTGTGCGCCGATAGTGAGTGAGTTGAATAACCTATGACCTACGGCGTAAACCGGACTTCATAACCTGTTGAAAAGAAGCACCCTACTGTGTAATTATCACCGACAGAGTACTAATGTGCAAGGGAAGCAAGAAGGTAGGTTCAATAGGGTTTTTAGATTAGCTGGCTCTAGAATCTAACGGGAGTAAGTCTTCTATTAGTACCACACTCAATCTCGCTTCCACGCGACCAACATGGCTAGCCTCATACATCAAGAGTGTGTTATCCCTGCTACGCACTGACACATTTACAATATGCAATATTATATCTGCTGGTAGGCTAGAGAGAATATCTGGGATTCTACCAGATTACAAAAGAATGATTTTAGTGTTGCATTGTCCGCCTGAGGCAGACACCCCAGTAGCCCGGCTTGTAAGCAAAAATGACGTTTTCTACATTTTCCCAATTGAGACTAGCCAGCCGTCTAGTTCCATGATTGCTGCACCTGGCATTGCAAGAATTCCCACAACAACCAGTGCACAGCAATGGCACGAGCGGCTAGGAAATACAGGTCAGACAATTTTGAAGAAAACAGCACAAGTCTCGAAAGGACTTGAAGGCATTGATTTAAGTGGACTTACGACCTGTGAAAGATATCATTTAAGTAAAGCCCAAAGGTTTGTGTCTAGGGAACCTAGACCAACTCCAAATGAACCCCTAGATGAAATTCATATTGACACAGTGGGAAAGATCCAGTCCGCAACCAACAGGCATCAGTATGTTGTTATTATTACCGACGCAAAAACGTGAATGCGCTGGGCTATAACAACCGAGACCAAAGATCAAATTGCACCACTATTGATTCAGTGGATCGAAACCAACAGCATCAATGTGGTAAGAGAGTTCGCATAATCTTCAAAGACAGAGGGACTGAGTTCTCTTGCATCAAAGCACACTGCGAAAAATATGGCATCCGCACAGACCTATCAGCTCCATATACACTAGAACAAAATGGTGTTGTAGAATCTACAAATAAAGTAGTGCTTAGGAAAGCTCAATCAATGCTGATTGACGCCCGCATGCCAGTGACATACTGACCATGGGCAGTTGAATACGCTTGTTTCATTACCAATAGACTGTATTGTGTGCGCACGAAGAATACCCCGCTAATTGATTTCATGCAAGGTTTAAGCCAACCGCACACTGGTCAAATAGATTTGTCTCTCGTTCCACAATTCCGGTGTAGAGCTTATAAATTAATCACTCCAAAGCCTGGCAAATTTACTGCTAGAGCTGAGAAGGGATGGTTTATTGGTTTCCAGAAAAACACTAACAAAAATTTCATCATTTACCATCCTCATAAAACAAGTTCACAAGATTGGAAATGGATTGAAAGTTTTACTCCTCATGCAACCTTTAATGAGGAAGTGATGTTTGGAGATGAGTTAGACCCTATTAAACAACAACATACCTTGAGCTATTGGACTAATAATCAATCATTTCCCACAGATATGAAAACGCCGCATCCTAGGCCAGATAATCAAACTCTACCATCGTCTGAAGGAGAGAAATCTATACCCTCTTTAGCAGCCCAAAGAGCAACACCAGACGGTGCCGCGAGCAAACCACCAAGTGTAGAGCATATACCTCCTCCCACAAGTGATGAAATAAAAAATCACATATCACCTCCACCAAATGAGCAAAGTGGAGAGCATGTACCACCTCCTCCACCATTTGAGCAACAACACGAGCATTCATCCACTCAAATTGAATTCCTGCCTAGCGAGACGGACTTGGTAAATCATAGCCCAGCAACGAGGCTCAACACGCAAAAAATTACAAATGACTTTTCTGACACAGAATCCCAGCTCTCAGAAGCAAAGGATGAAGGGGAGCCAAATTTAGATGTTGTGCACAGCAAGACTGATGAGCATGAGCCTAAAGCCCTCGATAAAATCATGACAGGCTGGGATCCGGTAGTTTCATTAGCAGGGCAGAAACACGCCCATTCCCCAGAGCGAGAAACCATGCATACAAGAAGTGGTAGAGAAGTATTGCGACATGACTACAAACAACTACATCATGGCAAAGTAGCGCTTGCATCAACTGACCCTAAAACATGGGCTGAAGCCATGTCCTCTTCTGAAGCGTCACAATGGAAAAATGCTGCAAACAAAGAATTCCGATCACTACAAGAAAAAGGTGCGATCAAAATAATATAGCGAGATAAACTCCCATTAGGACGCAGACCAATGAAGTGCAAGTGGGTATTCAAAAAGAAGTTTAGAGCAGATGGTAGTCTTGAAATATACAAAGCTCGATGTACAGCCAAGGGATATACTCAGCAAGAAGGAGTTGACTACCATGAAACTTTCGCACCTACGCCCAGGTCCGAAACTGGACGAATATTGCTAGCTTTAGCACACCAGTTTGGCTGGCACAGAAAGCAAGGTGATGTTCCAACGGCCCTCCTGAACCCAGACATTGATATTGATCTGTATATGGAGCTGCTGCAAGGATATGAAAGGGGTGGCCGTCTCATACAACTCTGCAAGGGCCTATACGGACTCAAACAAGCGGCAGTACTATGGTATGATGACGCACGAGCCACCCTAGCTAAATACGGTCTTCTTCTAACAATATCAGATATATGTCTCTATACAAATAAACAAAAGGACTTATTTGTTATGATGTACGTGGATGACTTCCAAGTTCTGGGACCTAATATCCAGAAAATAGACGACCTTATGCTTACACTTCACAAAAAATACAAACCAAAAGCAGTCAACACTGATCTGTTTCTGGGAATCAACATATTGAATCCAAATACAGACATGCTATCACTTTCACAGGGCCGATATGCTCGCGCATTAATAGAAAGGCACGGCTTATCAGATTGTAAACCAGCATCCTCTGCACTCGAACGCCTCATGGGTCCTAATGAAACAACGTGCGAAGAGCATCAAAAGATGGAATACAACTCAATTGTCGGCGGTCTGCAGTTTCTAGCAAACAACACACGCCCAGATATTGCGTTTGCAGTCAACCACCTTGCACATTTCCTAACAAACCCATCATCCGAGCATTATCAAGTCGCGCGTTGCGTGATAAGATATATTGCAAAAAATCCCGATCGAGGCCTTACATAAACTAGAACAAGACCGAAACCACAACTTGAAGCATATACAGATGCAGACTTTGCAGCTGAAACTTCTGGTAGTCGTTCAACGTCAGGCTCGCTTATCACGCTCGTAAACGGGCCAGTAAGCTGGCGCTCAAAGTTGCAGAGGGAGGTAGTTCTCTCAACAACAGAAGCTGAGTACTTAGCGGCCACTGAAACCTACCGTGAGCTTCAGTGGATAAGATCTCTACTCGAAGAACTGAGCATTAGTGATCGCATTGATGGTTCTGAGTGCACGAAGCTTTACATAGATAACCAATCAGCAATATCTTTAATTAAGAATCATGACAACCATAAACGATCTAAGCATATTGCCCTTCAAAACTACTACTGCAGAGAACAATATGACAAAGGATACATGAAGCCTGTATATATACTTACATCAAGACAACTAGCTGACAGTCTCACAAAGGTTAAGTCACCGGTCCCAATACAGAAACCCTTTGCTGCAATCTAACAAATACCCTAAACAATAACACATCATTTAAGAGTCGTTACCAACAAGGGGAGTGTTGTGATGGGCATGTTATACAGCTAGGATACTTGCATGTACATAACGTGATTAGATGTTTACGCTGTTTGTGTAGTTCCTGTATTGTTTGGGATATCTGCAGGAGAAAGCTCATGTGGTCAGGAGCCGACTAGCGACCGCACATGAGTATAAGTAGCGAGTGCTCGGCACATAATTAGGGCAGTACAATCAAGTATAGTGAACCTCAAATACACCTTCAACCACAATCTGAAACTCATCAATCTATATACTTGTACAAGATTAGCATGCAAAGTGATACTAACCTAAGCTCATAACCACAATACAACTACACCCAATGGGATACACAACTTACTGCTCTGATTGGCTTAGGGCGGCTCCTCCCAAACATAAAGAAGGATCGAAAGTAATCTACGCAGCTTGTCGAGCATTAGACAGCCTCTCAATATTCTATCTAGGGAGAGATCAGATAATTACCACATACATAACCCTCATTTTGTTTGATGGCAATGCTGGATGCTCCTCATTACATACCTCGTATTTAAAGGAGCGCTGACAAAACTTTCATAAATTTTGCAAGGGTTAGGTCGGAGGGGTTCACTAGGTGATTCCGGTTGCACAAGTAGAAATTTGGGGTAGATCTCGGTGAGAATATTTAATATTTGTAGCTATTTGATGACTTTGCCGTGCCTGGTAAAATGGTGCTGACATCTGAGTAGGCTCTGGGCGCTATGGGAAGTCTTAATAGTAGTTGTCACGGAATTTGGCCGTGATCTAATCAATCAAACAAAATATAAAGTCTATTCTGATTTCCTAAAGTAATAATAATCCATGAATAACTACAATGCAGAATAAGAGCATATGGAAAATAAAGATATTTTTACAGGGGTATGACTAAGTAGATTCTAAGGCGAGCATTTTACATGGGCCGCCCACAGTGAACAGCAGGAGTTTGTGCACTGGATCCTGTAACATCACCTCCCTCCTCCCGGGTGTATTTGCAACTCTTATTGAAGCGGTAATTTCTTTTTACCCCTGGAACCTGTGTAGCAACCCGTCTTGGAGTCACCAACATTGTCTCCATTGCCATATTGCCCAATGAAGTTTTCAAAAGTATCAGTAAGAATGAGATTTTCTCGGGGTTCCCAAATTGTTTCTTTGTAGCCTGTCCACTTAACAACAAATCTTTTTCCTCGGAAAGAATGGGCTCTGAGAACTTTTTCTATACCATTGTCAGAGCAGCATGTAGACAGCAGGGCGGAGACATAGGTCAAAGAGGTGGTATTCAGGCCAAAGGAAGCCATCCTACATTATGCATGAGATAGGTGCATAACTGCTCGGCCAAAAGGCCAGACCAGAATCATAGAACACTAGATTCTGGTTATCTCCACATATGTAGATTATACAGAAGGCAATCCTGACACCCATAGAGGGGATGTTTTCTGTCTATAAGCGGCCGGGGCTGACCGTTATTGGTGACTTGGGAAGGAAATGGATTGTCAGAATCCTGACAGAGGAGATTAACAAAAAATCTGAGATGGATATTACTTGGTACATCTAGTTCATAGACATCAGGGGCAATCTCCCGCGTTGTTCTGTATTTGGCATTGATCCCCAATATTTCTTTTTGAGCTGTGGGGTGGAAACATTTCTTGAGTTTAGCCAGACTTTGTCCTCTACCTATCACAACTGACCTCAGGTTGACACTAGAAGACTCCCTTGAAAGATAAAAGCGTAATTGCTTTGTAATTGAACCTAAAGCTACGCACAATAACTAAAATAAAAGACAGGGAGAGAAAGAGCTCTGCAGCCTCACTGGGCTGAAAACTCCACCAGCTCGCTTCCGGGACTGACGCTTACTCAACCAGACTCCACATCCATGATAACATAAACCTATCACTTTTAAACTCAAGCCGTAACATTACCCCCCCCAGGACTATTACACACACCTACATTCATATACTCACTTACTCTTTTATTACATTCGAATCCGAACGCTACCAACAAACCCATATCACTTACAATAGATACACAACTGGAAACTGACCGACAAGTCGGCGGCAATGCCTGCTTAAAGACAGAGGAAAAAGCTCAACCCCAGTCCAGTAGGGGCTGCCTCATCCACTTGCATTACAAAGCGTAATAAACAATCTTCTCAAACAGTTATTGTGAAACCTCAGATGCCTGTTGAACTAAATCAAGTTCCCCCCGCCCCTCTGGACATGCACATAGATTCTGAGGATGAATTCATGGACCTCGAGGCAGAAGATGACGCGCTGCACACTTTGTCTAAGCCGCCATCAAACAGCCATATTCCGTCCGTCCCTTTACAGCAGACTATGCCCAAAGTTCTGAAGATCCTGTCAACTCGGGATCAAGGCCTTGCTTCATCCATTTTTGCGGTAGCAACCCTCCCCCCTCCGAGCGGCCAAGCTGCTAGAAACACAAGGCAAGTGCCTGCCCCAGCAAGGATGTACAACGCTCTGTGGCCAACCCATCATCGGCCACCACTAACAAACTAGCCACTACCCTTCTAGCCTGGCAAAATGCCGGGGCTATCCATCTTCGCTCCCTCCCACCTGCAATAGCGGCAGATCTCAAGGCAATCGTCACTTGTAGTGCTGCTAGGGTCATTGTTGGCCTATCTATATTTGATCAGACAACCACAGGCAAAAACCCTCAAACAACCAATGAAAGTGCCGGGCCGGCAACTTGTCAAAACCGTCCCGAGACCTCTCAGAAGCAGACATATGCAACGGCAGCTACCCGAAACCTCATTCTAGCGGCTCAGACTACCCCAACAAAGAAGACTGTTACTGCACCGCCACCGAAGCAAACCAAGTCTCTTCCCAAAGTTCATAAGGTCGACTCAAGAGATAATGTACGTCTACCAGCCGATCACCCGCTCCGAGGACAAGATACATTTCTCATCTGCACAAGGCTTTGGAGACTAACTGACCAGCTAGAGCTCATCAAAGATTTGCGCATAGTTGTCACAGGCTCATACCTGGTTATCATTAGGCTGCTGCCTAACAAATCAGGCTTGAACTCTTCCAACCATATTAAACATCATACATGTCATGAACCCCTCCACAACTCATTAGACCCAAGTATAGGCCTTGGCCCAGTTCATGCAAATCTATTCTTAAATGAAAAATTTAGATTGCAGTCAGGACGACTCGAACACCAGTTGTGAGTCATCTAAGCTACATATATCATAACTATTTTAATAACTAAAATTACTAACATTAAAATGAAGCTGAACTAAAATAGACGGAAATGCTGATGTTTGTCGGAGGACAGGTCATGATCTATTTTGAGAATGGTATGAAATGAGGGAACGAGATCAAAGTCTTGTAAATAAATAGGAGGCATTCAGTCATGTCTCTGCTTGTTACTTTAAGATTTTCATTTGTATCTAGCTCTGAGTTCAGTTTGAATAAAACGCCACTTTATGAACGTCACAATAGTACCCTCGGGAATTGCCATGATAGCGCCCACAGCCGCCCAAGCCCCCGAACTACTTCAAGTAGCCTCGGCATTTCAGACGATTACGGGAAATGCTCCAATAGAGCGCCAGGAAAATTGTAATACTTCATCTTAGGACCAGTCCCTAAGTTTGGCTACAACCATTTGGGGGAACGTGAAGCCTTCACCATGTCTGAAATTCGGCAGGAACTAGCCACTACAGAGATTGACCCCGAATCAATCTTCTCCATGTCGTGGACTCGCCGCTCTGAACTCACTCCGGACTACGAAGTGACTATTCGCCTAGTGATAGCTTCCGAGTCCGCTAGAAATTACCCAACAAACTTGCGACTATTTGCTCGAGTAGTAAGCTCCGGCAAGTAGACCACCAGCCCCCACTTCAGGTGTGTTCTCGTTGCCACGCGTTACACAATGTCAATAGATGCACTCGCCGCCCTCGGTGTGGGTCATGCGCCGCGGATTCCCATGTCGGGTCCTGCACAAGACCAGAAAAATGCCTTGACTGTGACAGACCTCATCCATCATCTTCTTTAGGCTGCCCCGTGCGACCCGTCCGCGCCAATAGAAGCTTCGCCCGCCCTGATAAAACTAGACTCCGAACTATCCGAAGCGAGGGCCTAAAGGCCAGGACCGCACTACACCCTCTAATCTCCCCCAGGCTGCTGCGAGCTCCGGGAACTATCAGGTTCCTATCAAACCTACAAGAATTGCTTCCCCCTCTCCTCCACAAATTGGACAAAAGTCCTAATACTCCGCCCTGATGACCATAGAGGAATCATTATGATGTCTCAGGGCCGAACACACAAATCCTAATCAATCAACGGTTTGTGCATATTCCAGGTAAATGTGGGTAAGCAGAGCCCGGAACACGACTCAGCCCTCAAACTTGCCTCTAAAAGCGGAGCAGATCTAGTACTTATTCAAGAACCCTGGATAAATACTGATCTCTCGCGCAAGTTAGCTAAAAATCACCCAGGATACATTTATTTCTCTCCCCTTCTTATCTGGACCAGCCAGCCTCGCCTAATGACCTACACTCGCAAGGGGTGCGGTCTTTCACCTTTTCTCAAGGAGCCGTGTTATTAGTATTCCGTAGGGTACGAATTTGGTACAAGTAGGTTACAGGTGTGGAGTATGGTGGTGATTCCTAAGAGAAGGAGGTATAAAGTCAACGTTAGGTATAGGGTTCACGGAAAAGGTAAAGGTAATATAAGTAGTAGGTGAGAAGGGTACAATAACGTCGATCTTCTTTAGAGAAGAGATAAGTAAGTGAACAATAGGTATGAGTATAAACAAAAGACGTTGCATGAAGAAGAATACTCCTTCACGCTGGATATATATGTACATCAGATAATAGGACAGCCCTAAGCTCTGTCTCGAACAGTATTACTACGCAATCCCTATGAAACGACCCTATGTTCCTGAGCCTGTCCTAATTGTTTGAGAACTTGATCTAACCCCGAGTTGTGTTTTAGAATGGAACTCCCCATGAGACACCATCCTAGTTTCCGCCACGTTTATCCATGAAACCTTTCCAACCCGGTATTCACTCACCCGACCTTCTCCGGATTTGCGTCTCTCGACGCAGCAAGCGTACCATTGACTGCTAGAATAGATACTGTTGAAAGTCATGCAATAAATATCTAATTGTATCACGTGTCTCGCTTAGTGTTTCACACTTTCCGTAATTGTTAAGTGTATAGATAATTGTAAGAACAAGAAAACAAGCACAAATAGTTGTAGTAATAATACACACAATAAATTATATATGTTTATATTATAAGGAATCTGATTTCGAGAGCAAGTATCCACACGCAGCTAAATATATAGCTGGTATGCAGTATACTCTTAACTCCACTGTCGCATAAATTACAACATATGCAATGCTCCAGTAGGCGCGGTTGGCGCTGGGATGGCCCTCAGCTTCTTCTCAACCTTTTTGATACCCCAGACGTATTAGCTGGTGATTTCAATATCCACCACTCGACCTGGGACCCAGCAGCATATAACAAAAATTCGGAAGGCAAATCATTACTTGAATGGACAATTTCAAGGGGAATAACGTTTTTGAATGTATACTATGCCCCCACTCATGATGCCGGCGCTACCATCGATATTTGCTTTGCACAACATAGTCTCAACGCATCTTGTGCTATCTGAAACAACCTAGAAGTTGGGTCAGACCACAGAACTCTACTAACTCAACTGTCAGATGTTGAAATTGGCGCTACTTAGCAATGAAGAGTGTTGGAAATCTAGACTCAGCATATATGAAGGCTTAGATTTCTAGGTATGATCATCAAGATCAATTGAGTTGACTCGATTGAATATGATTAAGCTCAGTTGGACGAAATAAGATTCAGTGGCATCTAGAACGCAGTGGCTAGGAAATGCTACCTTGCGATAATTGAGTGGCTGGTTGTTGCTAGATCACTGGGAGTTCGGGATCTGTATTTAAGGATAGACTCATCTGTATATGTAAAAATAAGTTAACGGAGTATATATATATTATTAATTCATATTGAGAAGAGAGTTTGATATCACATACAACTATCAATAAATTCTTGTCCGAAATTGTACACTTGTCCTTCGAGATATTTCCTCCTAGAAATCCTTGACAATTTCTAACAAAGAGTCGCATTAATACGGAACATAATAAGGTTCTATTATTACCAGCTACGTTCATGACAACTCATACATTGACCAGCCTCCCAATTATTTAGCATAAACAAGTGAATCGTGTCCTTCACTTAGATGTAGTAATTAGTTTAAATAGTGCTCTGATACTAAGTGGGTTTAATCAACAACTCTCCCCTATAGTTTTCAGACACTTCAATCTCCCACTTCTCTTCACTAGGTGATATTAAGTACAAGCCTAACAGCTTACGCTTCTCTATACAACTTCCATTACAACATCAGACACAGTACCTGAAACAGATACCTCTGGGAAATCAGATACTCTGCTTGCAACTGAGTCACCTTCCGTAAAATTATCTCCAACAGACTAGTGGCCGCACCCTCTTTAGACCCAGAGAGAGAAGCTTCTTTCCTGGTAGATGCTCTCCAATATGCTCTCAACGCTACCCGTCCCAGAAAACGTACACAGGGACCGCGAAATCGATGGTGGACTAGGGACTGTACAAACGAGCACAACGCACTCTGCCAAGCCAACCGCTCGGGATCAGTGGCCATTGCTGAACGCCGCGCCTTTGGCAAGGCGGTGAAAAAAGCTAAGCGAGAAATGTAGCGCAATAGAGTAGATCAGGTCTCTTGTCTCACAGAAGCGTATAGGGTTACAAACTGGCATAAGAAAATACCCCGGTTTTATACCCCTCCACTCAATGGCCCAGACGGACTCGTCTTCACTCCCATGGCCAAGGCACAACTGCTACAGGGGGCTCTACTGAGTAGACACATGAAGCATGAGGATATGGTCATAGGAATTCAAACTGTTGCAAGAAGAAGCCTCCCCTGGCCTGCACTTACTAATCAGGAAATCTTCAGATCGTGCTGCATAATCTCCTCATTGTCCCCCGGACTAGACGAGATAACCGCAGAAGCGCTAAGACAAGCGTGGCCAGTTTTAGGACCCCGAGTGACCGATTTTTTCCGTTTGTGCAACCTGCAAGGACTACACCCAAATGCCTTTAAAAAGGCTAGCATAATTATTCTCCCGAAGGCAGGCAACCAAAGCAAAGCTCTTCCCAAGTCTTACCGACCAATTGCTTTGCTTTCCTGCCTTGGTAAGGGGCTGGAACGCCTGATGGCCCGACGTCTCTCTTTCCTTGCCCTCTCACAAAATATCCTTGCAAAGAACCAGTGCAGCGCTGTTCCTCACCGGTCAGCAACGGACCTAACCACAGCCCTCGCCTCTTACATCCAGTCCGCCTGGTTAGAGAAGAAAGTTGCAGATATAGTAACAGTAGATGTTAAAGGTGAATTTGATGGCATTCAGCGAGGACATCTCTGCCATAATCTCCGTACTCAAGGCTGGCCCCACAATCTTATCAAATGGGCTGCATCATTCATGGAAAATTGCGAGGGTTTAGCCGCATTGGATGGGACAAAAACTCCACTCTTCACCATAAAATGCGGCCTCACACAGGGGTCACCGGTCTCACCTATTTTGTTCCTCCTGGATATCGAGGGCAGGCTGCGCTTCTCGCCAGGGTGCTTCGGCTATGCTGACAATGCGGCAATTTTTGCTTTCGCACTATCTCTACCTGAATCCGCAGCTCACCTCCAAGAAAAGCTGGACAAAGTACTTGCTTGGGGAAGTCTTAACGGAATCGAGTTAGAGATATCAAAGACTGAGCTCCAATATTACCATCGGAAAAAGGGGAAACCCTTTGAGCCAAGCCTCCGGGCAGACAGGGTCGAGATCAGGCCTAACAACCAAACTTGTTGGCTGGGAGCCCACTTTGATTGCCGCTTGAAATTTCGCCACCACATTAAGCAAGCGTGCGGTAGAGTTACGGCCTTCACAGCGCGCATAAAAAGCCTCTGCAATACCGCTCGAGGTATCCAACCAACTCTAGCTAGATAGGCTTTACAAGGGGCAGCGTTTACAACCCTTTTCTACGGAGCCGAAACCTGGTTCTCAGCAAATACCTGCAAAGAAGATATTGCCCGTATTCAACGCAGGATAAACAATGCAGCCCGTGTAGTACTGCCAGTATACAAAACAGCTCCAGTGGCCGCCCTTCTGCGGGAAACTGGATGGTCATCAGCTCAGGGGTGTCTCGAACGTATCCACAACCGGCTTGCAGTGCGAGTTGCCTTGTCAGACCCCCAACATCCCTTGCGACTGCGCTGGAAATCTCCGAGAATGGCTTGGATTCGGCGCAGAATTTCCCCAGAACTATCAGTGAACACGACTTCATCTCCCTGGACACCTAAAAGAGACGAAATACTCGCAGCAATTGGAGCGGTTGGTCGTGAAGCACGGCTCCAAGTCTTCACCCAATGGCATTCCTCAGCACCGCCCCTGGACCTTTTCGTTTTCTCAGACGGAGCTCTGATGGATGGCTCAGCAGGGGCAGTTTACCGATTTATGGCGGCGCAAAACATGTGATTGATCAAGGCTCTGTTTCTCTAGGTCAATCAGCAGAAGTATATGATGCAGAATTCGTCGGGGCCATGGAAGACCTCGCAGCTGCAATTAGAAACCCGATGGCATACTACGCCACCAATATCACTGTGTGTCTCGACAACCAAGAGACAGCGTCTCGCTTACTCTTTGGACCGCCGACCCCATCCAGCTCGACTCGGATTGCAAAATTTCGGGATCTCGTAGGATCCTGGACTTCAAGGAACCGTGCCAGATACACTGAGCCATGAGGGGTCTCTGTACGCTGGTGCCCAGGGCATTCAGCAATCCCTGGAAATGAAAAGGCAGATGCTCTCGCAAAAGCGGCCTGTATCATAATTGCCCTCAACCTGGCCCCTTCCATTGCCAGAGCAAGGAGAATTGTCAATCTTTGCTACGAGTCCTCTGCGATGGAATACTGGTCGCAAAATGTCCCTGTCCGATATAGAGCGCTCAGAAACAGGCCAAGCTCCCGCATCACCCCAGAGCTCGCTAGAATGGATCGCCGGTCCCTCGGCCTTCTTCTTGCTGCTCAGTCTAGCCATGGTGATTTTGCAGCATACCACCGTCGTTTCGCACACAACAGCGCACCTTTAACATGCTCCTGTGGACATGATAAATCGCCGGAGCATTTCATGACTTGTCAACATGGCCTACTACAGGCACGGCTTCGTGGAACCAATCGCCCCCGTCCCCCAGACTCTCGCTGGATTTTAAGCTCACCAGAAGGAGCTATCTTGTTTCGAGACTGGCTCAAGTCCACTCTATTTTTTCGAAGAGTTTCAAAGGTACCATTAATGGAGCAAGCTCTGTTTGCACCTACATTTGTAGGACAGCCCTAATTACTTAGACACCAACGCTGTCTAAATACGAACATCTACAGGTAATTTAATTTCCGCCTTTAATTATACAATTTATATCAATTTAAGAAGAGTCTCATTGATCTGGCGACCATGCGGATCGGGATCAGTGGGGTTTTTATCGGGGTTTGGTTATGGAAATGCCGGTACGTCGGGTAGCCCTTCATAGGCTGAGCTAATTGGCATAGGGCTTTAAAGCATTGTTTGTATGTTTTATTGTTTTTGTCCTAAGCTAATGCTATTTTTCCACAATGGGTCGAAGACAGGTGGAGCCGGCGAGGATCACTGCGTACAGGCCCAACTCATTCCAACCGCTGGAATCTCGAAAAAGTGATGAAGTTGACAACAAAACTGTAATCAAAAACTAAAAGCCAAAGACTGAAATCAAATTTAGAAGATTTTTTTCATGTGGTCCGGATCCCGCGCTTCTCGCCTGTTCCTTTTCATTTCAAATCTTCCAAGTGACAATTTCTGATCATTGCTGAGAGCAAAAGATGAGCTCGCAGGCACCCTATTTCTATCTGGTGTCCTACTGTTAGTGCGTTGAAGCCTCGACGACTTCACCGAGGCTGGCAATAACCTTAAACCTCCTCTTCGGATCCCAGAATCCCAAAACCCGATCCGTCCGACATATAGACGTCGTTCTTTGAGCCATGCATTGCCTAAATGGCTATTTTGGCTGCAGCTTTGATTCGAGCATAATTGGCGTGATTTTTCTGCTCGGCTTTGCGAATTAAAGCAAGCTGCTCTTTTTTCACCGGGCCGAACTTGCTGGGTCTGGCTTTGCAGAACCATGAGTCCAATCGATGAGGTTCACTACAGTTTCAGCACCGTCTGGGGGCTTTGTACTCCCTTTCCGAGTGCATTTTTGATCCGCAGTTCCAGTAAGCCGGAGCGCGGGAGCAACCGCGAGAGGCATGGAAGCCAAGACATCGATTGCACTGAACTATGTTTCGACAAGGTTAGAAAAGCTTTGCAGCTCCGGAGTTATCGAAGAAGCGAAATCCAGGTCGGGGCGTGGATTCGCGAGGGAAGAGCGCATGCCAGTTCCGGTAAGGTGCCCTGGGTTTGCTGGTCCCGTGAGGACGAACAAGAAAAGGAACTGATTTGGTTACTCACGTTGGTTCATTGGCAACCATCTTTGCAGTCACGGCAATGGGGTCAGCGAGAATTCGAATTGTCTCCGGGACAGTGGCCATTTGCATGGCAACCAGATTTGATTCTGGTTCCAATTTGATTACAGATTTGCTCCGTGACATGGAGGAATCTAGGAGCTCTTTCCGAGCGAGTTCATTCTTTGCTGTCAGTGCAAAGCCTGTTTTGACCCGCTGAACCAACGTGATGTTGTTGGCAGCGGTACCAAGCACCTGTGACACAGCTGATCTTACGCCAGCTAGTGACAGGAGTCAGTGGGGGTGGTTAAATTCGAGGCGTAAAAACAGTCTCGCGTCAACTTTTGTCCTCGGACTGGCACTTTTTGCTTTTGGAGTGGGTGGTGCTGCCTTCGTAGTCGACGGTCCGGCGCTGCGGCCTAAACCTGCACGGGCTACTGTGGCCCAAGTCGTCTTTGGTGCCGGAGCCTGGATCGTCGAAGGGTTTTGAGCCCTGATTTCTGGAGCCCTCGGCGGAGGAGGGTTGCTGGGGCGCACAGGGAGAGCTGGTGGAGTGCTCCCTGGGCCTGATTGTATGAACTGGCCAATGGCCGCTTGTAGGTAGACTTTTATGCCATCTACAAATTGTTTTTTCTCGCCGATCGAAAGAGGCGAGAGTGCTGCTTCAACACTGCTTATTGCAGTGGAACAGATCTATAGACGTGCTTTTATTTGCTTCGTGCGAGGTTTCTCGGATTCCATCACTGATTGTAGCTCCGGAGGATATTCCGGTGCTGTTGTCGAAGCTGTGCCTTTTGGAGTTGACACAATGAATCTTCTTGCAGATGTTTCTGCTTGTTCTATCGTCTTCTCTCGGACGACTTCCTTTTCTTTCCTTGAACTGCTTGCCTCTGGGGCCAGCTTGATAGGGGCGTGGGTCTCGAGACCAATTTTGGCTGACCTGACGGGCTCAGAGTCAGTCATCTCTTTGTCAAGAAGGTTTGAAGACTTCCCTTCAATGAAGGCCTCACTCGAAAACATGCTTGAATATTTTTGAGCGAGGCCTGGTGTTTTTGCGGGAGCCCTCGGGCGGACTCTCGCGTTGTCCAACATTGCCTTGAGGAGCTTTTTCCGAACAGGTGGCATGATAAAAATGCCAGCAACTCGATCACAATTTTATTAGGGAATGCGACGAGCGCGAAAGGGAGGGAGAGGGAAAAAGTGAAGATTCGAAAATTCGAATTTCAAAAAATAATGTTTTTTTTTTTTGAACTTTTGGTCCTAACCTAAAGCTCTTTATCCACATTGGGTCAAGGACCGGCGGATCCGGCAGGGTTCCCTGTAAATTTTCCTACAGCCTCACTCGTTCCAACCTTGTGAATTGCTACCAAAAGTGCAGCTGATTAAACAAGAACGAAAAATCAAGAAAATCAAAACAACTCTGAATACCAGAAGATTCCTCAATATTGGACCGAGTAAATGCGCTCCTCACACATTCCGTCGTCTGTCACACCTTCCAAATGACAAATTTGCCCATTCTCCGCTGAGAGCAGTAGATGGGTTAGCAGGCACCTTTTATCCAGCCGGTATCCTGCTATTTGTTAGTAGATGCCCCGAAAGGGGACATCGTCGAGGTGGCTGTGTTCTCAAACTTCTTCTTCAGCTTCCAGAGCTCCAAAACCTGTAGCCTTGGCCATTGAGACGTCCTTCGCAGCGGCGATGATCGCCTCTTCGGCCTTTTTTGCTGTTGCTCGTGCTCGTACCACCTTTGAGAACTCCCCTTGTTCTATGTGGCGGATCCACGCGAGCTGCTATTTGGTCAGCGGTCCCCCACAGTTACGACACTTAGTGAGGGCCTTGCACTCGGCTTCCGAATGCATGTTAGATCCGCAGTTCCAGCAGGCTGGAGCGCGGGAGCAACTGCAGGTGGCGTGGAAGCCCAAACAGCGTTTGCACTGTTCAATTTGTAGTCGTGGCTTGTGAATGGTAGCCATACCAGCCTCTTCGAGAATGCGGAAGCCCGAACGAGGGGCGTTGTTCCGGTCGAAAAGGGCTTTCTAATTTCTATGCGGCACTCCGAGACAGCATGTCCCGTGCGGAAGCACCTGGTATGGAAGCTTTTGTGTTTTTCGGTAGATCTCCAATGAGATCCAATCCGCATTCACCGTATAAGTACAGTCGACTGTTTTTATGGTGGCCGGAACACTCGCAATCCGAAAGGCGACAAGGTTGGAGGCTTCCTCGAGCTTGGCGCTGAAGTCCGAAAACTTTGGTGAGGCATCTAGGAGCTCTTCCCTTTTATTTTCATTCCCTGTCAGAATCGCAAAGCCGGTGCTAACACGGTATATAGAGCAGGCGTCACTCAAGAAGCAAACTAGCTCACTCTGTAGTTGTTGCCGTAGGCCAGCAGGCGAAAGCTGGCGCCACGGGTGCTCCTTTTCTAGGCGAAGGAATAGTTGTTTGTCGACTTTCGCCTTCGGAGCATCTTTCTTTGGGGCCTTTGCCGCAGGTTTCGGCACAGCCTTTACAGTTGGGACTGCTTTCTGTCGCAGTCCATTTCTGGCCACCGTAGCCCAGGTGCCTTTTACAGGCAGCACTGGGACTGCGGGAATTTGTATGCTCCTGGCGTCGGGAGCCCTTGGGGGAGGGTTTGCCGGGCGAGGAGAGAGGACAGGTGGCGTGGGGGCCGAGCCCAAGGCCATATATTGCGCAATGGCGGCACGTAAGTAGATTCTCATCGAGTCTATAGATTATCTGTTTGACCCGTTGTTCAAAGGGAGATGGCGGCGGAGCAGAGGGCCAGATTTACCGCTGTTTTGGCGGCGCGTCGTTGCTCGGCCTCAACAATTGGTCGGAGCTCGGGAGGGCATTCCGCTTTGGTGGCAGCTTTTGGCTGCGACATTGATGTTGACGCTGCTATAGGTGCAGCGTTTTCCGATGGTTTTGAGGTGGTCGGGGGAGGCTTGGACGATTCTCCAATCCCGTGGGGGACAGAGGATGGTTGAGGAATTTCCTCAACAATTTCGATTGACCCGATCATGTCAGTATCGGGCTCAGCGACGGCAGGGAGGGATTTTTCCTTCCCTTTGATGGAGACCTTGCTCATCTCCGCGCATTTCGGAGACTGGACATGGCCAGGTAATTCTTCGAGAGCCCTCGGGTGGACTCTCGTGTTGTCCAACTAGGCGTTGGGACGCTTTTTGCGAACTGAAGGCATGGTGAAAATGCCTGAGCTCGATCACAATTCAGAGATGGATGCGACGAGGTCAAGAAGGGAGGAAAGAGGGAAAAAATGAATTATCGAATTTTCGAATTTCTCGAATTATGCGTTTTTTTGTTCATTTAGATCCTAGATCTAACCCTTTATCCCCGAAGAGTCAAGGACCGGTTTTCAAAGGCAAGATCTTATCTCTGATAAGCCCAACTTGATCCCACTGCATGAACCACTAAACAATAAATGGATTGGTTAAAATTTGCAACAGTACATTAAATTCAACCTTTGAAACCAAACTCCTACCAACAAAATTATCCAGCCCTGCAGGTTTCCCAATTTCTGGTCAGAAAACAAATCTTCTCGCCTTCTATTCTTTCCTGTCATATCATCTGTATGACTAATTTATATGGTCCTTGATGAGATCAGAGGACGAACTTGTAGATGGCAAACCAAAACAGCAGGTCTCCTTAATAAAGGTTTTGAAATTTTCGGGACACTTTGGCCCGAGAAGCTTTTTGATGAAGTCACTATGTGACAATCTCCCTCTGAGTCGACGCGTGACGTGTGAATGTAGTCGACAGTGAATGAAATGGGTTGGAGTGGTCTCTTCCCCGCTGGTGCACTCCATGAGAGCGTCCATATTGTTGAAACGGCAATGATATGCCGCGAAACTGCCATGGCCCGTACGAGCTGCAATCAGATTTCGGATTAGGAACCTCGAAAGCCCCAGCTCAGGTGGTTTTTGTCGTCGTATAAGCAAGTCGAGCTTGCAATATCGGGGCGGGCAAGCTTCGTTCCACCATTTGTCGAGCAATGCTTGCCACTAACGATTCATTTGGCCATACAGAAATGCCAGAGTTATGGATTCTGGCCGTATTTCAGAGCTAGGCAGCTTTCGTAGGCCAGATCGGGCGGCTGAGTCAGCTCCTAGGTTACCCTGAATTCTTGAATGTCCAGGTACCCATTTAATTATCAGGCGAGCTGATTTGGACAACTCACGAAATTTCCGTACTTCGTCGTGTCTTGTGGTGGACTTGCCTGTCTCAAGTGCGCTGATCGCCTGTTGACTATCCATTAGTAGGTAGACTCTTTGTCTCGCGCTCTGGAGTCCCAATGCTGCTTCAAGAGCCTTCCTTGCCCCGGTGATTTCCGCATCTAAAGCCTCCCTGCCATGCCTAATACCACTTCCTGTGAGCAAAGTCTGCCCGTCCCTCTTCAGAACGAAACCCCTTGCAGAGCGTCCATTCCCTTCCGATGAGCCATCCGAGTAGGCACAAATTTCCGACTTCGACACCTGGTTGATCTATTGTCTACATTTCTCAATTTGCTCTTCTTTAGATCCTGCTTTCGGTAAGTAGGATGTGGGTGGTAGTGCTTCCACAAACTCAGCCTCTGGTAATTGTCGGTACGCTCGCTGTACTCGTGACATTATTACTTCAAGAACCGAAGTCCCTCAATTTCTAGTCTTGTATTTTAGCGTGCCTATATTTGGGCACACAGCCGCACAGATCCTCAGCGGATGGTGATCATCCAGAGTTTTGAGCCTGACTGAGAGTAGAAGTCAATTACCCTCCAGAATGATTTTGCCCGGTGGAATTCCATCATCTCTATGCAGTACAACGTTTGCTGTCGTCCTCATTACCGAGAAAGCAGCTCGTAGTCCCATCAAGACAGCCTTGTCAATCATGCCACATAGATGTGCTGTTGGTGGAGTTGTCATGCTTTTTCTCGTAGGGCGTTTGAGACCTGGCCACCAGACCATTGAACTAAATGTCGCAATAGGAACAACACACATGTCGACTGCTCGAATAAGTGCTCCTGGAGCGGCTCCTCGGAGAGCAGTGTTGAAGCGGCGCAGGCTCTGTGCAACTTTCAAGGCTTTACCGCACCAAGTTGTTACGTGGTGCTTAAAGGTCAGCCGGGGATCTAGGTAGACACCCAACCAGCGAACATATTCGGCCGGCTCAATAAGGGTTCCATTGACATAGATTCCTTTTGCAGGCTCGTGGCACCGTGCTGGAAATTGGATTACTTCAGACTTACTTGTGTCGAAAGCAACCGCATTTTTTCCCGCCCAATCCAGAAGATCGTCGACTTAACTCTGGGCCGCAGCGGCGGATTCCGTTATGGTACGGCCAAATCCGATGATTCCGAAGTTGTCGGCGCAGCTGAACCTCATACCTGGCTTTCCGCTTCGCATAGACTCTGCCATGTAAAGAAGGACTAAGAGTGGGGATATCGGTGAGCCTTGGGGGACTCCACAGCTTAGCTGTCGTTGAGCGGTGACTCCCCCAGAGTAACGCACTTGGACCATTCGTTGTGCTAGGAACGAGGTCGTCCACTTGAGTATCAAGTCTGGCCAACCTTGCTCCTGCATCCTTCTCACCAGACGGTTATGGAGAACTGCGTCGAAAGCACCCTGAACGTCCAGGGTGACAAATGTAGCCGTCCATTTTTGGGAGCTTGCCTCTTCAATGTTGTGTACCACATAGGAGACGAAGTCCATTGCTGAGCGCCTCGGGAGTACGCCAAATTGTTGCTGTCCCGTTACATCAAAGATGACGGCGAGGTGCGCCATACGCTTAGCCAAGAGCCTTTCTAGACCTTTACCTAGGCAAGAAAGAAGAGCGATGAGCCTCCATCCCTTGACTGTTGTTGGGTCTTGATTAGGCTTTGGAACAAGAACGACCTCAGCCAGCTTGAAGCAGAATGGATGAGTGCCAATCCTCACGCAGGCCCGGAAGAGTTGAGCGACGTACGGTCTGATTGTGTTCCAGCAAGCCGCTAGCAGCTCAACTGAGATTCCGTCTGCTCCAGGGGCTGTGTTACCACAGCCAATTGTGCAGTGTCTAACTTCTTCCTCGGAGATATCTTCATTCCACTGGATTCGGTTGCTGCTTGTCACTGTGCACGGTGGCAAGTCGTCTGACACCTGATGTCGGGCAAGAAGCTCATCGCGAAGTATTGTGGCTCGCTCTAAAGGGTCCGAGATGAGGGTTCCATTATGATTGAGTGGTGGTGGGATGCTAGCCTGTCGTGGACTGGCCTTTCTCAGTAGCTTGAACACATCGCTCGGCGACTTCATGGCTTCGACCTGTTGCTTCTGGTATTCTTTTTTCGCAGCTCGGAGAACAGATCGAAGATTTTCGCGCAGACGCCCCGCTGGGGAGAGGTTAAGGTCGCTTGATATTCAGCGCGTGCTACCCTGCATGCCGGGGTCCACCAAGGTGCTGATTTTCCGCTGCTTGCTCTGGCTCGGGTTCCTGTCGCATTAATAGCGGCTTTAATTTGGAAGCAGAGTTCATGTGCATATTCTTCAACTTTTTCGATAGTGTCTAGGGCTGAGCGCGGCTTGATCCATCTGGCAGTGAAGGCAGCAAATTTTGGAAGATTTTTCTTTGTCACTCGGAGCTTGGAGATCCCAGCCTTCATACTTGCAGCTCGAATCGGAATTTGTCCTCAGATAGGGAGATGATCGCTGGTTACGCATTCACTTCGATCCACCCATGCTCGCGCGCCATTGATGTTAGTCCAGACTAGATCCAAGGTGTTGCCAGCTTTGTGCGTGGGCTCCCCAATGATGAGACAGGATAGATGGTGATGTTGCGCCCATCTATCGATTTTCTTTCCTTGTCCGTGGATTCGGGTGGTGCTCGGTTGCCAGGCCCAGTATACTGCGTTGAAATCCCCCGCCGCAACAGAATTTGGCGGTGGATTCCAGTTGATTAGAGGCTGAACAGCCTGTGGGTCGTTGGGCGCTTTGTAGACGTTGAGGAACGTGATTCCATTGACCACGACCCAGCAATAGTCCGCCGTAGGCATGGCACAGGGAAAGATCTGCGTTGCCTTAATTTCACTGTCGTTTTTCCGAGTGTAGGTCACCGCCCTCGGCCTTGACTGATCCTCACCATGGGGAATATGACAATCATATCCTGGATGAGTCTTTGTTGACTTGCTCTGTTTTTTCCACAGAGGTTCCTGAACAAGCAATACATCGACTCCCAGCTCAAAAGCTCGGGCGAGCGCGATGTCCTGTGTGGGGCCTCCCATTCCTACATTTATCGACATGAAATTTAAGGTAGGAGGGAGGCGAAAAGGGGCCTGTGGGGCGCCCTTTATAAGCTTTCTTCACGATTCACGTCCTCTGTAACCTTAGTTACAGAAGACGATGAATCGGTCATCAGCACTTCGAAGCAGTTGCTGGACTTGAAGCTCGTCTGAGCTATTTTTGCCTTTTCAGAGGCTGCTGAAACTGCGGCTTCAGCGCGTCTGACAGCTGATTTTTCTCGTACAACTGCAGCAAATTCCCGTTGACTCGCCTGCCTGATTGCCTCGAGGTTCTCTTTGGATGCTGGTCCAGACTTTGTAGGACGAGCTAGATAGTCACGACTGTCCGATCGGTGGGGGCCCCCACAGTTGCGGCACTTTGTATGTACCTTACACTCTGCGGAGGAGTGCATCGTTGACGTGCAGTTCCAGCAAGCTGGGGCACGTGAGCAGCCTCGAGTGCCGTGGAATTGCAGGCATCGTTTGCACTGGCTTATTGCCTGTTTAGGCTGGTGACGAACTGCAATTCCAGAGTCGTCAAAAAGTCGGAAGCCCGGCCGAGGTACAGACGCTCTCTCGAAGTGAGCTATCCAAGTTTGGTAAGGAGCTCCTACTCGCCCCTTTCCGAGTGGACGGACACGTACCGAAACCGCCTTGGTGGTTCGAGTTATTTCTTCTGCCACCATCTCCTCAGTGACAGTGACCTTGCCCATAAGTGTGTATAGGGCCACTGGAACCGTTGCGATTCGAAGGGCAGCCAGATCCGAGGCTGTCTCCAACTTAGCCTCAACCCTGCTGAATGATTCAGCAGCGTTTAAGAGAAGCTGGCGTGCTTCTTCATTTTTGGCTTTCATAGCGAAGCCGGTGGGAACACAATACACATGTTCAATATTGGAGGATGGAACCTCCACCAATTTAGTCACGGCATCTCTCATGCCAGCTGGCGAAAGAGTGCGCCATGCATGCTCCTCTCCGAGGCGAAGAAACAGACGAACATCTTTTGGCTTTGCAGTCGCAGGTCTAGCTTGTGTCTTGACCTGTCCTGCTGGGTTTGGGGCGACTCGAACAGTCTTCGCTGGAGCGATTGACATTTGGGGAGAGCCCTGGGCGACTGTTGCCCAGGTCGATTTGGCCTGGGTGACTTGGCGTTGTAGCTCCTGACTGTTCATCGGAGTTCTTTCTTTGGCCTTGGTTATAGGACAACTCATGTTTTCCTGACAGCTTGGGCGCTGTGGAAGAATTGGGGGGGCCGCACTGGGTCCCGACTTCATGAATTGAGCAATGGCTGCTCGAAGATATATTTTCATCAAGTCGATGAACGGATCGCTCGACTCTTCTGAGTATAGGGAGACCGCGGTCTCGACAGCATTGATTGCAGCAGTGCAGATCATTATATTTTTTGCTGCTTGAGCTGCCCTGCGCTCTTCAGCTTCAATCATGGCTTGTAGTTTCGGGGGGCAGCCATTGATTTTTTGTTTCCTGCTTTCGCTGCAGGAAAGTTGTTGATTTTCAGTCGCCACTGATGAGGGTTTTCTGGCGATCGGAGCAGGTGTGGCTCGATTAGCCTTATTCATCACTAGGATTGCTGCCTTCTTGACAGCAGGAGTAGCAATCTTCTTTGTTGTTGTAATGACGGAGGTCACAGGGACCACATCATCAATTTTCTGGGCGACATTCCATCTGGACTTGTCGAGATCCTCTATTATGTATTGGTCGATGACCATATCGCCCATTTCCACATCTGGATTTGTTGAGTTTGAGTCTTCCTGGAAGACCCTCAATCTTTTGGTCATCTCTGACTCCATCATGTCTTGATCTATCGTACCGATCGATAGATTTCTTGCATCTAGGCGCTGTTTCAGCCTGATTATAATTTTCGCCATGGCTTTGTGCTGGCGCGCGGGGCGAGTGATTTTCGTGGGCCCCATTGCCATTTCGGTGATTTGGGGTCTTGCCACTGTGAGAAACAATGATATTAGCTTGCGATATAGTGAATTGAAAGGTTAAGGGGACGTATGGAGGAATTTTCATCGATTTCAAAAATTGGTTGTGTTGTGCGCAGGCACAACAATAAATAAATAAATAAATAAATAAATAAATAAATAAATAATAATAAATAATAAATAAATAAATAAATAATAATAAATAAATAAATAATAAATAAATAAATAAATAAATAAATAAATAAATAAATAAATAAATAAATAAATAAATAAATAAATAAATAAATAAATAAATAAATAAATAAATAAATAAATAATAAATAAATAAATAAATAAATAAATAAATAAATAAATAAATAAATAAATAAATAAATAAATAAATAAATAAATAAATAAATAAATAAATAAATAAATAAATAAATAAATAAATAAATAAATAAATAAAAAAAACATCATCATTTGGTCAAAAGCGGCACCACGTTCCACGAACGTTATATCATCGTTTTAATTATTGCATTCATCTCAATCAATCCCTCTTACTTGATTCCTCGAATTTTTTTCGTTGCGCTTCGGCATGGCGAGTTGGGGGACAGGAAAGGTGGATTTCACGGCTGGAAAAATTTTCACGGCACCACCACCACCACCAACGGATAGCGGAACAGCCGCAATAATGCTTGTAGAATCTCTCGCGACTTCTACTGGCATGAAATTGGAGAAACTAAAAACCGTGGCTTATTATTTAAACAGGGTCCGAGATAGACTGGCGATTGCAGGAACTGATAAATCTGCGACGCCAATGGTCGAAATAGATGAGGTACTTGATGCCTTCGTAGCCCACGCCAAGATGTTCCGATCGAAGCTGACGGCTAACCCAATGGAAGATCGAATGTTGGCCTTAGAGAAGGTCGTAAAGGAGAGTCTCGATAAGCCGGTCTGCAAGACTGCACCACAACCAGCGCCATTAATGGGAGGACGACCCACGTACGCCTCGATCGTCGCGCCGCCAGCCACCAAAGCGGCAGTACGGATTCGAGTAGAAGGAGCGAACAAGATGCAGCCGGCAGAGCTGCTTAACAAGGCAAAACTACATATAAATGGGGCATACGCCGTGAGGCAATTAAGGAGCAACGACACTGAGGTGTTCGTGCAGTCGGTCTCCCAGAGAGACGCTGCTTTGAGGATGGCGCAGCCCAAAGAGTTCTGCGTCCTAAAGCAGGATTACCCTGTTGAAATCTTGGGAGTCCCACTGGGGACAATAATTCACGGAGGAAAGAATGCCAACAACAGCGTGGCAATATTTAAAATGACAACGGAGACAAAAGCACGGATTCCGGGGATACAAATCAACAGGGTGAGATGGCTCTATGACGGGAAGGAGCACACCTGGGTGAAGGAAAATGGTCATACTCGAGGATCAGTTATTGCGAGCTTACCGACCGAGGCTCTACAACGCGAAGTGATCCGAAATGGCATTGTAATGGACTCAATGCTCTACACGGCCCAGCTCTGGTCACCCCGGGCACAAGTCAAGCAGTGCTTCAACTGCAGCCAATGGGGGCACACCCAAGCATCCTGCAACAAGGCAAGGAGATGTGGAGGGTGCGCGGGCACCCATCAGACCAGGGACTGTCCGAAGAAGTCGGTACTTTGCTGCAACTGTGGCAAGGCCCACTTATCGTGGCAGAAGGGGGCGTGTCCAAGCTTCGCGGCATACAAGGCCAATGTTCAGCGGGCACGGTATGGACTCATGGAGAGAACGGCCGAACTAAGAAGGGAGAGCGAAACACTAACGGAGTTACCTCAATTAAATACTGCTAACATACCAGACGACCATGGGTTCACGCTAGTGACCAACCAAAAGCCAGAAGGCTTCAAGAGAGGGCCGGGACGCCCGCGCAAACAAGTTCAGGTCCCAGCCCCAACACAACATCTATTTGCGCCATCGGGGTCGAAATCAAGACCACAGCCATCACTTTTCGGCACGCGAGGGCAGGGAAAGGATGGCGAGGTATACTTTAGCTAGTTCTATTTCGGACTAACGGCCATTTGCACTTACTGTAGGTAACGAAGAACTACAGGTATAAAAATTTAAAGGGGGAGGGGGTTTTTATCGTCATGGTTTCCCCCTCATGTAAATATATAGTTTAGGTTTATAGTCACCTGCATGGGCCTTAAGGCGCCAAATCAGGACAATGAAATCAAATTCAAAAAAAAAAATAAAAAAATAAATAAATAAATAAATAAATAAATAAATAAATAAATAAATAAATAAATAAATAAATAAATAAATAAATAAATAAATAAATAAATAAATAAATAAATAAATAAATAAATAAATAAATAAATAAATAAATAAATAAATAAATAAATAAGCATAATACAACAAAAAACACCATTTTTGCCAGAAAGCTGCGCAGCGTTCCACGCTGCCTGTATCATCAATTTGATATCGTGATTCTTATTTTTACATCTTTATTACCCTCCTCTCATCTTTTCGCTTTCCGTGCTCCAACATGGCGAGTGTGGGTGCTGGTGTGGGTAAATCCAGCGGTTTCGACACGTCGCAAAATGCGACAATGGCCCCAACAAACAACGGCAGCGGAGCGCAGACAGCTCCTAAGGATAGAAACCTTGAAATCCTGGGGAAACTATTGAAACAGATTAGACTCATCGTGATGGGAGAGGTGGATGAGGAGGACTTACCCTCAATGGAGGATGTGAACGAGGCCGTGAAGGCCTTCAACGCACACAAAAGGGCCTGGACGGAAATGTCCCAGAAGAAGTCTCCTATCGAGGAGAGGATGATGGCGCTCGAGGAGGTTGTCAAAAAGAGCCTCGCGGATCCTGCTCGAAAAGCTGCACCAGCAGTGGTTTCGGGCGCGCCGACAGCAAGGAGTTACGCGTCGGTCGTGGCTCCGCAAATGACGAAGACAGCGGTTAGGATAAGAATCGATGGCGCACAAAACTTGCAGCCACAAGAGCTGCTGTCAAAGGCTCAACAACTCATTCAAGGCGCATTTGCAATTCGACAGATGCGAAGCAACGACACCGAGGTGTTTGTCCAGTCGGCGTCCCAGAGAGACGCGGCGCTTAACATGCGACAACCAACGGACTTTAAAATTTTGCGGCAAGACTTTCCTGTCGAGGTTTCCGGAGTCCCACTGCGGACAAGAATTGAGGGTGGCAGAGATGCCAACAACTACGCCATCATCAGGGAGATTGAGACGGCGACCAAGGCACGTATTCCAGGCCTGGTTATTAGCAGAATACGATGGCTACATGATGGAAAGGAACATCAGCGATCGAAGAAAAACGGTCGCAATCGTGGTTCAATTGTGGTCAGCCTCCCATCGGAGGCAATGCAAACGGAGGTAGTGCAACAGGGCCTTGTTATTAACGCCATGCTCTTCACTGCGCAGGTATGGTCGCCACGGGCTCAGCCAAAGCAGTGTTACAACTGCAGCCAATGGGGACACACGCAGGCGTCGTGTGGAAAGGCAGCTAGGTGCGGTGAGTGCGCTGGCGCTCACCAAACTCGGGACTGTCCGAGGAAAAGGGTTTCTTGTGCCAACTGCGGCAAGGAACATCGTTCATGGTAGAAAGCAGCGTGTCGGACCTACCAGGTCTACAAGGGAAGTGTGAAGAAGGCTCGGATGGAGCTGTTATCGAGGACGGCAGAAATTTGGAATGAAAAACCAACAATGGCGCCAACACAAACAGCCAGACCAACTGATGATCAGGGATTCACTTTGTTCACCAGTAAAAAGGCTGAAGGACTCAAAAGAGGGCCGGGACGACCACGCAAGGTAGTCGAAGCCCCAGCGGCACCAATCATCGCCTCGACAGCAGCACCGCCATCGGGACCTACTCTTCGAACACTTCGAAGATCAACGCCGAGTGAGGAGGTGCCTTCTCTTTTCAATTTCTCATAACGTTAGTCTGATCGAAGGGGAAGTTAACGAATTCTGGGGAAAGTTTATAAAATTGCGGTTGAAAGGAACGTCCTCAGCATAAAGCCGGGTCGGTTCAAAGTGGCAGGACATCGGGTTTTGTTTGTTGAAAGCTTTTTCCCTTACCAAAGCGGCTTACCGTCTTCATGGTTCTGTATATAGATACCGCATAGGACTTTAAACTAGATCAATGAAATAAATAAATAAAATTACCTCCCAACCCTCTGAAAAACTGCGTCCGCGCACTTCAGGTCATTAGTTTGTCATCCTCCAAGTTGCTGTAGTTGTTACACGTGGGTCTTGCTGATGAAGAACTGGGCAATGAATATAAGGTCTTACTGAAGAAGAGATGGGTAAACAAAAGTATTGTAAAGGGTAAATAAAGAAGACGTTGCGTGAGGAGTAAATCTCTCTCACGCCGAACTATTATATACAAGAGTAGAAGCATTTACCAGCCGGAATAAATCGTAATCAATTCTTGCCAATTTATTCACATAAATGGCTGTGTTCTTGTCCTTCTCTTTATGATTCTCTTGTATATCCTTACATGACTTTTAAACGAGTAATTATATAGGGGAAGCTATTATTAAATTGATGGTTTTAATTAACTATCCCTTTGTCAGGAACTGAGGATAGAGCAGCACCCTCATATTCTTTCCCTACACTACATCGGAATATTCTCTCATCTTAGAGCGTTTACCGGGTTACAATGGTTGCTATGGGTTACAAATGAAGTAATAGACTAGCAGCAGACGCACCCCTTGAAGCCTTAGTTGCTCTGGTTACTATGATGTATATATGGGTTGGGTAGAGCCGATGTAGAGGGCCACGTCTTGTTTTCCATCTTCCATTGACCTTGTCTCTTGTCCCTTGTCCTCAGTTATAGCTAGAATCCCGAATTAATACCTTAGTCTATGACAAATCTTGTCAGATATCACTCGCACTTCTAAGTTATCTATAAAACACAACCCCTGGTACCCTCGAGTTTGACACCCTTCATCTTATCAAGAATTAATATTAGTATTCAAATACTAATTACGGATCCGTGAAACACATCCCCTCCCGAGTTGGAAACCGTCTCAGCGTGGTCACCTCCCTAATATAGCAAAGATTAAAATTTTGATCTTCTCCACTGGGCACAGCTGAGATTAGTGACCGGTTATTGGGAGCTCCCAAGGCTGATCTGGCCAGCTTATTGGCCTCTTCATTGCCTTGAATCCCTACATGACCAGGTATCCAGCGTATTTTCACAGGCTTGTTTTGTCTAAGCAGTGAAAACTTGTCCACCACTGCCTGCAAGGAACTAGATCTTCCTCTTTCGAGCGCCCGAGCGGCCGCTTGATTGTCCAGAAGAATGCGAATTGGTAGGTCTTCTCCCACCGTTAGTGCAGCTTCCAAGACTTTCGTGGCGCCTAAAATCTCCGCGTCGAATACCTCTGCTCCGGGAATTGGACCGGAGTCACTTCCAACTAGCTTGCCTCTTTGGTATACTACATATCCCCAGGCTGATTTTCCAGGGCCCGACGAAGATCCGTCGGAGAAGGTGCAGATTTTCTCAGCTGGCAGGGAAGCTAACCATTTCCTTATGCTTCCAAACCTTGCTTCTTTTTTTCGACTGCATGGAGTCAGTGCTTGGGAGCCACATGGAAAGTGTAGCTTTCCAGGGACTTCGGCTGTCGGAACTCTACGCACGCTCATTTGCAGGCGTGTCAAGTACCGTTCTGGTTGTCTGAACAAGCGATTTCTTTATCACGATCTAAGCCCTAAGCGACCTATTGTCTCTTTCGGGTCCTCAGCCACTCGTAGGGCTAGAGGATACTAGGCATGCATTCTTTGTATGCGATCTGCAGATCACAGCGCCTTTTGCTTGAGAATGATTGATGCCGGGGTATCCCCACTTCGCGATGAAGAGCGCTACTGGGAGTGCTACTCGGATAGCTTTCATTATTGTCTTGTCCAGCAAAGATATGTGCCAGCCTTTTTTTTTTTAAATTCCTAGTGTATTCAGCTATCTAGCTATAACACATTTATAATTAATATTCTAGCCTTCCCTCCTTGTAAATCACTACCCCTTCATTCCAAATTTATCGTTTCCCAATTATTTGTCCTAATTTAACCCCCTTTATGTGCTACCATGCACTTGGATGTATCCAAATATTTTAGTAATGCTTCCTTCCCTCTTTTTGTACAAAACAAGGTCGGAAGTGTTCTTGGCTCTATGCCCTTGAAGCATCTGCTTCTCTGGTCTTTGAATTTTGGACAGTGTAACAACAAGTGCTGCACATTTTGCCTTTCTTTTCCACAAAAATTCCATATCTTATCTTGAACCTTCCCTATCATGTGCAAGTAGGCTCTTGTGTTGCCGACTCCGAGCCTGGCCCGGAAGAAACCAGATTCCGTCTCTCTACTGTGTCCTTGAAATCCGTCTATGCGCCAGCCTACTCCAGTGTCGACTTCCTTATCTCGTAGTGTGGCTTATTGAGAAAGACCCGACCACCACGCTTCTGTCCCATAGAGAGCTGTGCTCAGAACGCATGCCTGCACTACACAAATCAGAGGTTCGGGTGCTGCACCGCGTTGAACTCTGTTTATTTGTCTTAAGAAATTGACCAGACAATTAGCCCTTCCAGTCCATTCCTATACATGTTGCTTGAAGTTTAGCTGGATATCAAGCCTGACTCCTAGCCACCAAATTTGAGGTGATGGTACTATCCGGCGATTGTTCACCAAGATGGAAAGGTCTGCCGGGTTAATTTTCTTTCTAGGCCTTCTTTCGGTCACTAGAATTTTGGACTTCGCTGGGTCAAACTCGATCCTATGCTCTCTGGCGAGAAGGATGCGGCTGTCGAGTGTAGCGGCTTGTGAGCCGATTGTTGTGTGGCACGTGATTGTATTCACGTGCTTCTATAATTCTACAGTAGTCTAGCTTTATTCCAGATCAGTTCAGCTGTAACTTGTCACAAACCATCACTGGGATGTCATGTCGCACCCGGGCAACCAAGTTATGACGTGCATACAATAACACAATTTAGGTATTGTAATGGTTACAGTGTTGTGATAGCAACAGTTGCCATTCAGAGTACTAGTTAGTTACTGTGTTATGGCTGTAAACTATTACACCCTTGGTTATAGTATTGAAGCTCGTGTACTTAAGGAAGCTCTAGGACTGGATGTGTACTGTAGCTTTTTGTCTTGTAAATTACTCATGTTTTAGAATCTAATTATTAATCTAAATATCTCGTCCTCATTATCAGCTTCTGTCTTCGTCTCCGTCCTCGTCTTCGTCCTCGTCCTAGTCTCCGTCTTCGTCTTCGTCCTCGTCCTAGTCGTCGTCCGTGACAGGAACTGGAATATTCTAGTAATTGGTAGCAAGACTGGGAACTACAATGACTGGAATATACAAGAAGCAGATATCAGTCAAGAAAGAGTATTCTAGAGATCTTCATAAATGTATAAGTAGTTGAAGTAATACTCTGATAGTTAGCCATAGAGAAAATTATAAACTACCTCTGTATATCTGATTGCTCCAGCATCAACACTCGAACCGTGACATTGAGGTCGTCTTGAGCTGCGGACATGGCTTCCACCGTGGTGTTTCCAATTCAGACGATCGCTACGTCATCAGCGTACTCGAATCTATTAGAGAGAGTATGGTCCCGAAACAGCACGGCAATATAGAGCATGAAAAGTAGTGGCAATAGTGGCGAACCCTGAGGTACTCCACATTCCAGTGTCTTTTCCTCTGTGGTTCCACCACGGTGTTTCACCTGCACTTTTCTTTGGCAAAGGAAGGTCTGAATAAATCGGCACAGGGATAGTGGCCAGCCTTTATCTCGAAGGCGTTTGAGCAGTCGGTTGTGTAGGACTGCATCAAAGGCACCTTGGATGTTTAGGGTGACCATGGCCGCACATTTTTGGCTTCTCATGGCTACCTCAGCATCATAGATTACACAGGATACAAGGTTGACCGCTGATTCTCCTGGTATTGAGCCAAATAATTGCGGATAAACAGCTTGGTGACATACTGTCAGCCATGCCATTCTCTTGCCAACTATACGCTCAAGTCCTTTTCCTAAACTCAATAACAGCGAGATTGGTCGCCAAACCTTAGCTGTTGACAGATTTCGTCCCGGTTTGGGGAGAAGCTCAACCTCTGCTACCCTGAAAGCTGTGGGAATGTAGCCGATGTTCAGGCAGGCCTGGTAGAGATCCTTAACCAGAGGCCCTAGATGGGACCAACAGGCTTTAAGTAGACGTACTGTTATCTTGTCAGCGCCTGGTGCCTCATCATTGACAGAGACGGAAGCGCTGGTTGTTGAAGCTTTGTTGTTTAGTGATAGATATGAGAGTGAGGTTTATGGGTCACGATGTATGAGATAACTGGGATGTGGATGAATGAGTTCCTTACTATTTTTGTTGTACTAGTTAGGGTTGTGTTTTCTATATACAAAAGGTATTGAAATGTATAACCCACTACTTAGTTTGTGGACTTTATTGGTAAAGGGAAGCTTATGCAATGATAAAAGATAAAAGGATGTCAATTCGTCTACTCTATTAAACACACGTACTAGACTCCTTTTAACCCCTATAGATAGCCCGGGCGGGATCTCCTATTAACAGCAGTAAACAATGCTAGCACAGGGTATACGCAACCTCCGTTCGCCAAACACCAGTCGGTCTGGACTACTAATTATCGAGCCTAGTAGGATTGACATAGTGTATCCCAACACAGAAATCACAGAAATCATAGAAAACTCAACAACCAAACCCTTCATCAATTACTTCCATTAAGCATCACCTGACTCATCTCTAAACTTGTTGTGTTATCCATGTAACTTACCATGGTACATGCTTTAGGTCGCGTCATAGCATATACACGTGACTGTGGAACTAAACCGTGGGGTGTTTAGTGTGTAATGCATGTGTGGGTATACTGGACCAAACTAGAATTCGATGGAATAGAGATAATGGAATCAGCGGGAGACTGATAGACTGAGAGAGAACGAGCTGATCATTTCTCGTAGGAGAGAAATGATATCATAAGGGAATGTTCTAGCACTAGGCTGTGAACAACACAGTAAGTCTGGAGCAAGATATAAGGAGGTCTCAACCTCCGTCCATTCATTTGTAACCAAGTTTCCTTTATACGAGAATATAGAGTCAAGTCTTACATATCACGAGAACACACGCGACAGCGACTATAGAGACCTACTGTGAGCATAACTTCCCCAAGAGTATCCATCGTCCTGCTCCCATATAGCCTAGTTAATATAACAGAACTCCATAATTTCAACAAAAGGGATTTCTCCACCTATAAGTGGGCCAGATTGCTTAGATCTAGCTAGCAGCTTTCAACATCCTGTTCCTTCTCCCCTGCATGGCATGACGTGCTATACAACTACTGCTCACCATGAAGTTCGAGGATGAAAAGCGTTAGATTACAACACTGGTCACATCGTCCAGTGATATTTCCGTGTTCCATGGGATACGCTCCACCTGTCCATTCTCTAAGGCAGAAATGTCGTTCTCGCTGCTAAATCTTGCCAAGAGAATGTCTCGTATTGCACAGGCTCGCTCTTGCAGTTCAGATAGCCACCGGTTTTTGTCAATCTGTAGAGGAGGTAGCTCAGCAGCTGGTCGAGGTTTAGCCAATCTCATGAACTTGAATACCTGTGCGTCGGTAGTCACTGCCTCCACCTGCCTCTTCCATTACACTCGCTTGGATTTTCGTACCACGGCTCTAAAGCTTTTGCGGGCCTCTTTCGCGAGGTTCGGATTGTCTCTCGCTGCCTTGTACTCTTGCCATTCTGTGCAACATTCTGTTATGATATTCGATAACTTAGTAGTCGGGGTTAGGGCATTGCGCAGGGCCTTGGGCCACAGGACGGTGTCACTAGTGTAATGGTTAAGCGATCGTGTATATATTCTCTTAGGTGTACCCACAATTAAAGGACACAGGTTTATTCTTTTACTTTCTGTTCATACCCTTACAGAATTGTATCATACAAGTATATTCACTGTCACCCACATCAATCACATCATCCATTCCTCATCACTCCGCAGTATAGCTTCCGCATTGCTCATAACCATAACAGGTTATGAGCCCGGCTCTTCCAAGCGCAATCACATTGTCACCAGAATCTCGATCCGCCATGTTGCATTCAACAGAAGGTATCATGCTAAACGACGGCGTTCCCTTCGAGTCGTGGAGAACATCAATCATGGCCAAGCTTGCGAAAAGAGATCTTGTTGGCCATGTCTTTCACAATGAAAAAGGTTTCCGTCCCGAAGTAGAACCTGAGGTGCCAATAGCACGGCCGAGCAAAAGTTCCGAAAGTTACGCTAGACAAATGACCGAGGACGAAGCAGAGTTACGACAATGGGCCCGTGGTAAAATACAGGCCTATCAGACAATAATTGACCGACTCGATCCAAGTATCAGGCCAACTCAACGGCGCAATGTGACAGCCAAGCAATTGTTTGGCGAGATAGCGAAAGCACGAGTTCCATCTACCACCCTTCCCTACTTGCATGCCTATGAAACATTCTCCTTGACAACTCTGATGACCACCGCTGACAATTACTGCAGTCGATTCACTAAAAACCTGCAGGAGGTCAACATTGCAGCGGATGTAATTACGACCCGACCTAATCCCGATGGTGACAACATCACTAATGATTATAAGATTACACCAGGACAGGCATTGGGGTGCTTCATCAGAGGTACAAAAGGAGTAGAATGGCTCGATACCTGGAGACAAACCAGGACTTCGGGCCACAATGGAAGGCTACAATCCTTGGGCTCTCTCATGTCTTCATTAAGGGAAGCAGAGAGCAGCATACAACTAGCAAGGCAAAACATAGTCGCCTCCATTCCCCAATCGACAAACCCAGAAGCTAGATGTAGGATGTGCAGACATAAGCACATGAATAAAGAATGCTTCAAACAACATCCGGAGCTAGTGGCTGTAAATTGATGGGAAGGACAAATTAAGCCAAAGGGAAAAGCAAGGAATGGGAAGGGTAAAGGAAAGATGGTACTCGAGGGTTCAGATACGGACTCAGAGAGTGATGATCATCGAGATGGAGGAGTTTTGACAGGGTTAGCAGCTTCTTGTCAGCAATATAATCAGCATTAAATTTATGATACTGGTGCATTGCACCACTTTGTGTCTGTGAAAAAGTACTTCACCAGCCTGCAAATATGTCAAAGTCCATTCAAATTCGACCAAGCAGTAGGTACCACATCCCTTAACAGGCAAGGCACTGCTCAGATTGAAATTGGTGACTTATGCCTAAATCTACATGAATGTCTCTACTTGCCAAACTCATTCTCAAATATTATCTCAGCAGGCAGATTAATGAGAATTGCGAACATATTTCCAGACTTCGAAAACAAAGTATTATACAAATGTCAACAAGGCTGCCAAATATACCCATGGCAAAACTCCACCTAAAAAATGATGTGTACTACTTCATTCCACTAAAAACCGGCAAGTCAGATAAGAAAATTATAGCAGCTCCAGGAATTGCCCAAATACCTCACCTAACCAGCGCACAGCGCTGGCATCAGCGGTTAGGCCATATTGGACAGCTAATATTCAAAAAGACTGCTAGCATATCTAAGGGACTCGAAGGGGTCGACACATCTGAGCTTGCCACATGTGAAACATGTCACCTAAGCAAAGCCCAACAACAAATTTATCGCGAGCCTCAACCCACTCCAAACGAGCCCCTAGATGAAGTTTTTGTGGATACTATGGGAAAAAAACACAATCATTAAACAGCCATCAATATGCAGTTATTCTGACCAATGCCAAAAGTAGAATGCAGTGGGTACTGTTGTGCTCAGCTAAGGTAGCCCTAGCAGGTAGCGCATGGAGGGTGAGTGTGTCATCAAGGTACCTCAGGCATGGACAACTCACATGACATGTTTGGCGCATTTGTTCAGGGAAGGCACACTGCATGAGTAAGCATGATGGGCATATGATTCGCTGGTAAGCGAGTTCATGGGGTATAAAAGGGGAGTATTTCCCACTGTAAATTAGAATATACATCCATAGAGTCATCTACAATCTACTCTCAATAAAACATCATATCTTAGCCGTCAAACGCAAGTGTACGTTCCCCATTTCATATACCAAGTAAAACAGGTACTAATATGCAACACAAAAGGTCAAATCTCCCCGTCACTGGTTAAATGGGCCGAATCCATGCATCACCAGTTTGGAAAACGAGTTTGCACTAGATTCAGGGACGGAGGATCAGAATTTCCAAAAACAAAATCTTATTGTGAAGAGCATGGTATCTGCACCGAAATCTCGGCACCAGAGACACCAGAATAGAACGGTGCATCAGAAGTAGCCAATAAAGTTGTACTAATAGTAGCTTGATCATTTCTCATTGACGCCCGCATGCCTCCAAGCTACTGGCCATGGGCAGTACAACACGCATGCTTTGTTGTAAACCGTCTGTACTGCATACGCACCAAAAAGGTACAAATAATCGACTTCTTACAAGGGCTTTGTCAACCCCATCCAGAGAGGATCGATTTCAGAAACATGCCCCGGCTTGGCTGCCGTGCCTATAAGTTAATAAGTCCAAAACCGGGGAAGTTCGAATCAAGAGCAGAAAAAGGGTGGTTTGTAGGGTTTCAAGCCAACACCAACAAAAACTATCTCATTTACCATCCACATAAAACCCCAGTTAAGGAGTGGAAATGGATTGAGAGTTTTACACCTCATGCAACTTTCAATGAGGATATGGTGTTTGGCAATGAACTTGATCCAAATAATCGGAAGATTGCTTCAGAGTACTGGCAAAACGAAAATACATTATTCACAGATCAAGTCCGCCCCATAAACAAACCAACCCTTCCCGCAACATATGCAACTCGTCTCCCATTTGAGTCTGAGGGGGAGCATCTGCAAGGTCACAAGTTGCAGCATCCTCAAATGCGACAACAAGGTTTTCAATCTCAACATCCAGAAAACAGAGATAATCATCTGACGACCAGAGACGATCCACAGACAGGGCCAGAAGCCCAGCAGGGAAACAGTCCATCACATCATTACCTGCCATCTAACATTCAGCCACCAGTACCTCACAGCACATTGAATGTTACGCCAAAAAAGGTTATGACACAACCACAGAATGTTCTGCCAGTCATTCAAGCTGACACATCGCTAAACATTCCAGTAAATAGATCGTTGGACATATCCCAGGACATGACAGCTTCAAGTACTCCTCCAAACCCTCCCATTTCATGGCAGCACACGGAAATGGAACCAGTAGCAATCCAGCTCAATGATGAGCCAGATTCATCAATAGAGTCAGAGTACGACTATGAGCGTCATTCTAGCAATCCAAACAACAAATACACTTCACCTGAAATTTCTCGTGCCCTAGAAAATGGAGAAGCGGCACCAACAGAAAATCAGGGGGAGCCAGTTTTGGTCTTTGAAACCGAATAGGCCCCACTAGATAAGATCATGACTGGTTGGGATCCACTACCTCCTGTAGCAGAACAAAAACGTCCGCACTTGCCAGTATCAGGGAGAACACAATCGAAGAGAGGTAGGGAAGTCAAACAGGTTGACAATTATCGCCTGCATCATGGCCTATCAGCCAACCAAAATATTGATCCTAAGACATGGGAAGAGGCAACAACGAGTCTAGAAGCACTTTTTTGGAAAAGAGCAGCGCGGGATGAGATAAAGATCACTGAAAGAGACTTGGGCCATCAAAATTATTCCACGTACCGCTATGCCAAAAGGTCTAACACCCCTAAGATGCAAATGGGTGTTTAAAAAGAAATTCCGTGCAGACAGTAGCATTGATAGATTTAAGACTTGCTGCACTGAAAAGGGATATACACAAAGACCAGGCATAGATTACCACGAAACATTTGCCCCTACTCCTAGACCGGAAACAGGCCGAACAATGCTCGTACTGGCATACCAACTCGGCTGGCACCAGTGTCAGGGTGACGTCCCGACAGCATTTCTCAATCCAAAACTAAAAATTGAACTCTACATGGATCTACTGCAGGGATTTGAAAGAGATGGACAAGCTATACATCCTCAGAAAGGTTTGTACGGGTTAAAACAAGCTGCCGCCCTTTGGTATGATGATGCGAAAGTAACTCTAGCAGGCTTGGGCCTATATCTGACGCAGTCAGATTGTTGTGCCTAGATCCACATAGCTACAGTGCACAGCTCCAGTTATGATGGTCACGCGACTGCATGCATTTGCTCTGTTTGCTCCTGCTTTGTTGAGTTAGTATAATTAGTTAGCAATAGTCTAAGGACTATAAGTAGAGAGCTTTCCTCCACAGTAGATAGAGCAAGCAATTCAGTCTTTCCTCATTCTACAGAGATCATTCTCCACTCCTCTTCTTGACCTGTCCGGCCCAGCAGCACATCTGTGATCACTAGCAGCGAGCTCCCACAAATTGTATGTACGCCCGAATCATAGACCTATCATAACACAGATGTATGTTTATATACCACCAGTCAGAAAGATCTATTTGTATTACTTCACATTGATGACTTTCAGGTGATGAGACCCAATAGAACCAAGATAGAGAACCTCATACATGCACTTCACAAAAAGTACAAGCCCAAGACTGTTGACACCGACTTGTTCCTCGGAATCAATATCAAGCAGGGAAACAAGTCACTTGAGCTTTCTCAATGCCAATATGCTCGTAAACCTCTTGAAAGACACGGCCTAGGAAATTGCAAGCCAGTGAACTCACCGCTAGAACGACTCTTGGAACAAAGCGACTCCGAGTGTTCAGCGCAACTGAAAGCAGAATACAATTCAATTATTGGAGGACTCCAGTATCTATCTAATAATACACGACCCAATATCACATTTTCTGTTAATCACCTTGCAAGATTCCTCGCCAATCCATCCATCGAACACCTTCAAGCAGCACATCACATCCTAAGATACATAGCCAGAGAAACTAACAAGGGCATTACCTTCTCTAAAGGAAAGGGAAGACCAGTTCTAGAAGCATATTCAGATGCCGACTTCGCTTCCAATCAATCAAATAGCCGATCTACATCAGGAATGTTGATTAAACTCGGGTTTGGTCCAATATATTGGAAATCCCACTTGCAGCAAGAAGTTGTACTCTCTACTACAGAGGCAGAGTACCTTGCGGCAACAGAGACATGTCGTCAACTGCAATGGGTGAAATCTTTATTCGAAGAACTGAAAATAACAAACCTTATCAAAGGAGCTGAATGCACTGCGTTATACGTCGATAATCAATCAGCTATCTCACTGATTAAAAATCACAATAACCATAAGCGGTCAAAGCACATTGCCCTCAGAAATTTCTACTGTTGCAAACAGTATCAACAAGGAAAGATCACAGTGTTATAAGTCCAGTCCGCGAACCAACTTGCTGCCAGTCTCAATAAATTAACATTTGTATCCAGATAATAAGCCGTTACCAACAGGGGGAGTGTTATGATATGTGATAACTTGGTAGTCGGGGTTAGGGCATTGCGCAGGGTCTTGGGCCATAGGACGGTGTCACTAGTGTAATGGTTAAGTGAGCGTGTATATATTCTCTTAGGTGTACCCACAATTAAAGGACACAGGTTTATTCTTTTACTTTCTGTTCATACCTTTACAGCATTGTATCATACAAGTATATTCACTGTCACCCACATTAATCACATCATCCATTCCTCATCACTCCGCAGTGTAGCTTCTGCATTGCTCATAACCATAACACATTCATCGCTCCATCATGGCCCAGTTTTTCTGCTTTCGATGGCTGGGACATTCCCTGCAATCTTGAGCGCATGTATTAGTGCTTGTAGAAGATTATTTGTGAAATTTTCGATGTCTATGATACTGTCAAGAGGGCCTGAGTATGTTCATTGGCTACACATTGGCTAGATTCCCTCAATTTGGCGTCGCTGATACAGATGTTCCTTACCATTCCAGAGAGATCTGATACTGTAGGGGCTCCAAGGTTCCACTAATGCCAAGGGCACAATATACGTTGACAAAGGTCAGACCACCCATCTTTACAAAACTGTAGTCAGATATTGGGCCTGACAACAGTGGAAATAATCGAGCCGTATGACTACCTTCGAGCGTGAAAGTAATTGCGTTGGGCCAGATTTCTGTTCCTCCAAAAAGTATATGGCTATTGTAGCCAGGGTGACTTTTTGTTATAAATCCCCCCTCTTTCTTTTTTGTCCATGGTTCCTGTACCATTACTACATGTGCACCAGCATCTCTTGCCTGCTGCAATGACGGTTTCAACCGCCTCACCCTTCCTTTCTGAGTACACTAGAGCAGCGTGATAATCACAATGTCCGTGTTCTCTGATGATATGAAGTTCTGCTGGGGTACAGGGCAGAATTATCCAGTTTTGTTGTCTTGGCCTGGCCATACAACTACCCTCATTTGAGTGGTGGGGTCCAGCTCTTCGACCACTTTAAAACCTTAGCCTGGCACTCTGATGTCTCGTGAGTTTCCCCATATTGTCCACATTGTTGGCTCCGGGAGCGGGAACGCGTGGTGTGGAAACCCCAGCAACATTGGCATTGCTCGATCGGTTGTCGGCGTGAGGAGATTGCCAGTCCGCTCTTGTCAAAGAGACATAAATTTGTGTTTGCTGGTTTTTTTTGGAAATGAACAATCCAGCTTGTTGAGTATTGGCCAAGTCTTGATTCTGTGGGCCTTACCTGGATTGGTGCGGCACCACGTACAGCCTGGCACTCGTCTTTCACCATGTTGTTGGTGACTGGAATGCTACCTTCGAGCGTCCTGGTGTATAGTGGCACATGAGATACAATCAATGACGTCCATTTGGACGCTTCCTCAATCACAGCGTTGTCTTTCTGTATGTAACGGCTAAGAAGCCGGTATTTTCCTGTAGCCAGTAATGGCAAGTACTGGCGTATAACCACCAGGGGGTGGGCCGGCGCAATAGCCTTGCAGAACATACCAGAACCACTGTCGAAGGTACTAGATAAGATTCGACATGAACAAGACTGTAACTGAGACTTGGAGAAGCTACTAGAAACCATATTCTCAGAGTTGCAACTGGAATTATCTAGAAATAAACTGACCTTAGATAGAAGGGATTGGAGTGTAGTAATCTGTATAAATACCTGGCTAAGTATCTGTAGCTTAGTTCTACATAGTTGAATTGTTAATATACCATCATCCATACAAATGCTCCCTGCTTTCTATAGTTGATCTGTGACACTGTACGGAAGCTGCAATTCTCATGATTGTAACTCTCAATGTGTCTGATGCGCATTCGAGAGCAGTCCACGATCTGACTGGTTACATGGACGTGATAGTGGAAGTTGCTATTCCAGGCTTGTTGGTGATTATTTTCTTGATTGTGACTGGTGATAACTTGTGCCAGTAGTGATCTTTCCTCAATTGTAGGAACAAGCGCTCGTCCTGCTTTGGGGCTGTCTGGGGTTTCCGGTTGCCTGTGTTGTAATGGAAGTTGTGTAGATTAGTGTAAGCTGTTAAGCTTGGATTTAATATCACCTAGTGAAGCGAAGTGGGAGATTGAAGAGTCTGAAAACTATAGTGGAGAGTTGTTGGTTAAACCCACTTAGTATCAGAGCGCTAATTAAACTAATCACTACTACTAAGCAAAGGACACGATTCACTAGCTTATGCTAGATAATTTGGAGGCTGGTCAATGTATGAGTTGTCATGAACATCATAGTAATATTCGAACCTTATTATATTCCATGTTAATGCAACTCTTTATTGCCAAGTAGCACCAATTTCAACAATTACATAAATTGACAAGAGTTCAGGCGACGCTATAAACACCGCCATAGTTGGAAGGTGCATGTCACAGTCTAAGCATAGACACTCGGGCAGCCATATGGTCGGAGGTAGTCTTAATTTCAACCTATGGTGAACTACAGATTGAAGAGGATAATAACAGCTACTTTATACATAATTATAATCCCAGCCAATGATAGAGATTTCTATCCGTATATCTGTGTCCCCTACTTGTATCACATTCTCGTGCCCCATCCCCGGACGTGTTACAATATTAGTATTGCCACCTACAAGGCCCTCCTTCTGAAAATAGGCTCCTCCTTGTCTCATGCTAAGCCTGCGTTAGACAGCGCAGAATACAGGCAATTACCGGCTTACAAGCCGTGACAGTGCAGTGGTATATTATTTTGGCCAGCCTTCAAAGTAGAGTCTGGATATCTTAGATACATATCCCAATCAAGACAGGAGATTGCTGGCTCAGATGTGGCAATACACAACCACTTTTCTCGAGGCGCTGATATGCATGAATGACAAAGGCATGCTTGGATAACCAAAGCTTTCTAATTTCTCTTTGGTGGGCTCTTACTGTCACAGACCGGCTTTCACACGAGGAAAACGGCCTGCTTGTCACTACTATTGTGCCATGGGCTAATGCTGAGATGCTGCGCTTAGTCTGGTCAACCAAGTCAGGAACTCCCCTAGTAACATAGTCAATGCGTTGCGATGGTTACAATGTTATGATAGCAACAGTTACTAATCAACATAAGCAATCAGTTGCTGTGTTATAGCTGTAGACTACCATACCCCTGATTGTAGTAGCCGCTCTTGAATACTTAAGGTCTAGGACTGGATTTGTTCTGTAGCTTTTTGTCTTGTAATTTTTCTAGACTTTAGATTGATCTGATTATTATAAGCTTTACCTTATACCCTGATTCTGTCCCGTTCCGCCTCCGTCTTGTCTCGCCTTCGTCCCGTTCAGATCACATTCTGTTCCGATCACATCCTATCCCGACTACATCCGCCCCGACTCCGTCCTGTTCCGACCCTTGACCTCCGAACTAGCCAACGAGCCTGACACTTACTGAGGAGATTCAACTGTTTGTGTACAAAAGGCCACTTCATTGTGGTATTTTCAAATGAAATCCAGAGCAAGAATGTCACTAATGTCAAAAGCATAATCCAATAGTTATAAATAGCACCAGTCATGTGTCATAGATATATAGCAGCATACAAATTAAATGATTTTAAAAAAAATGTACATAAGATAGTGTGGGGAGGAAGTGGAGATTATAAAAACATGACAACTCATCAGGACGCTGAACGTTATTAGAATCTAGTGACACCTAGAAATACGTGGCTGGGTATAAATTATTGTGCCTAAGGACGAGTCACTAGTTATTGTGAATGATGAGCACTGGAGATATTCTTGGGATGGACTTAGAGTCAGTTGTGATATAATGTACAAGAACTGAGATGTAGACTTTCGGAGGGATATTATTTGCTAAAGTATGATGGATAAATGATGTGATCTATGTTGGACACTTTTGAGGAGGTGCCTGACTACCTGTCTTAATACATGAGAAGCTGGTTCGTGCGCTGCTATCACTTCTCAATATTCTGATGCTCAACCAATCTCTACAACCACTATGTAGCTTACCTCAATTGTGTAGGCACAGCGACTATGTTGATCCATGACCTAGACCATGCACGTCTCAGTGTTATGTTAGCATGGACTAGGATTAGAACACCCCGAAAGAACCAAGCAGCCTGGAATTAGACAAAATAATGGAAACTCGCTGGAACTTAGGAGTCTCGAACTGCAAACACTGGGTCTACTTCCTACTGCACGGTGTCACGGATCTAGAGCCTATTCTGAGGCAATAGGAACTCTGTACCAAGATATCTGTGGTGTTCTGCTATATTCTTTCCTTATATGTTCTGTTCTGATTTATCCTATCTTACTCCATTCCATTCCAATATGTTCTGTTCTGTAATTGTCTAGACTATTCTATTCAGTGTGAGAGTATACTGGAAAGTTCGAGAACAATGGAGAGGAATATATAATGAGTAATTGGGATGACTTTAGTTTGGCAAATTACGGTCCTGTATTCTTAGGAACTTTTTGATAATATTGAATTTGTGTACATCTTGACCTTTTGACATCTTTATCTTTTGACATCTTACCCTTTTGTCATCTCTGAATATTGGCTTATTGAACTCTCGACTCAATTAACTCTCGACACTTCGACACATGGTCAGGGCATGGGGATTTTACAGACTAGCACTGCTGTCTCCAACACTTCGAAGCTCTTTTTACCTGCAGCTACGGACGAGAAAATTCACCTGACCACTTCTTCTTTTGTCAACTTGGGTGCAGCCGAGCACGGCTGCAAGGTGGACCCCGACATCCTAACCCAGGAATCCCCTGGGCTCTAAGCTCTCCAGAAGGGGCCATTGCCTTCAGCAAGTGGATCCACAAGACTAGTTTTTTTGAATGGACCAATTTTCACTCCTAGATTTTACACTCGCTCCATACTAACTATCTAGCAGGACTCAAACACGCACTAGTAGCTCTATCTGTACTGGTGGTAGATTGTTTCTCCTCTCTAGCATGTAGATTTATATTTTAATTCTGTCCGCAGTATAGTTAACAGAAGACCTAGGGGAAGGGTGCTTTTGGTGTATTTTTAGTTTGGGGCCCCGGCAGGTGGGCCTGGCCCAGGTAGTTGATGCCGGGATCTTAGGAACGTTGGCATGTTGGGTACTTTTTCTAGACTGAGCTAGCTGGCATGTGACCTTGAGAAATATGTTGCGCACTAGCACAAGGTAAAATTTTAAAAAACATATTTAGTTTGTGGATTTGTTGGTGAAGGGAAGCTTATATAATAATGAAGGATGAAGGGATGTAGCGGTTCCAATATATAAAGCTTGGGCGTTTGTATGTCGAAAGGTAAGTTTATTTATCAACTGAAGAACAAAAAAAATGCTACATCTAACAACTTATATACACATGATTCCAATACTTGTTATAAACTTACTTGTGGACTGAATGACGAAGCTATTAAGCTACAGAGGTCGAGTCAGTTTCGGTGAGGCGACGTTTCAAAGGTAGCAGATTAATCACGAATAGTTAAACAAGTAGCTTTATTGAATTCTGATTACTGAAGGGTACAAGGTAGTGCATCATGTAACAAAATTGTTAGAACTAAGGAGCAAATTCTAAATTTCCAACCAACATAATATATGCTCCATTTGCCTAGCTCTTACTAAATTCACGAAATAGCCTGTGCGCCACTGTATCCTAATTATCTACACCAAATTCATAACAATATTCCAAACACTAGTAGATGTCCTCCAGTCGTGCCCCCATTATTCAGGTGTGGGCTAGTTTCCAACTATTGTGAGGTTATGGATCGTAGAGGAATGCTGGAATGGTATAGGGAGGTGAAGGATATATGCCGAACAACGAAGCAGTTGAATAGAGCTTAAGGGTGAAGCTTGGTAGGGTGACACGAAGAGGGTATGAATAGACCTTCAGAGATATTCAGTAAATGTAATGAACTGAGGATTTCTGAAGGAGAAGAACACTACATATATATATACAGGAATTAGTCCTACTGAGACGAATTTAGAAATAAGCCAGGATATGCGCCCATGTCCCAGTATGGCGACATTATCATGGTGATGGTATGTCTTGACCACCAGTAGACCCCCAAGCTAGATGAGTGTAAGATAGAATCATGCATATACCATAATTTCCTACATATCTTGTGTTGAGCCCCAAGACTAATTAATATTCCAGAAAATAGATGTGGCGCAGTATTAAATGATACGAATAACGGAAACGAAAACGAGATAGTACATGACTAGTGTAACAGATGCAGGACTATTAGAATTACAACACCAACAATGTCTCAAACATGGGCAGTTCCGACTTTCAATACGAGAGTAACTTAGCACTGATACTATGAATATGTCTGTGCTGAATAGCACAGGCTACAGGAATCTCATCGGCTCACTAGCTGTCACAAAGGATATCAATTTAACTACTCTTCCAAACACAGGTACCAGACTCTTTTTAATCCTAATAGATAGCCCTTGCGGGATCTCCTCTTAACAGCAGTAAACAACGCTAACACAGGGTAAACACAATCTCTGTACACAAAACACCAGTCGGTCGGGACTACTAATTATCGAGCCTAGTGAGATTGACAAAGTGTATCCCAACACAGAAATAATAGAAAACTCAACAACCAAACCCTTCATCAATAATTTCCATTAACCAATAGCTGACTTATCTCTGTACTCCAGATTTTTAACACCCCGTACATTTCTACACACATATCTGCTTGAGCCGCTTACCTGGCTACTTTGCAACAGGCTCAGGTGTCAATCCAATAATCCATACCGAGGCGAAAATACGCATAGCCTTAATTTTGACCCACGAATAGTTGGAACAGCGGGCTGATCGTAGCATAAGTAGCTCAGACACTATTAATTAGGGCCTAGTCGGAACAGTAAGTGTTGGAAATATCCCACGATGAAATGGACGCAATATTCCCGGAACAAAAGAAAAAGCTGACCAAAGAATAGCAGTAGTGGAAGTAGTGATTTTCGAATTGTGTGGCTTGGCAGCGTCAAAAACTAAGATGCCTCCCCAATGCCATGATATTGTGATATATCTGAATGTAGTAGTAGAGCGTGAGGTGGAGAGAAGTTGCCCTAGATTACCCACTGCCCCCGTCCTACATCAATAAATCTCTCTTGCCCTGTTCCCCACGCTACGCCGAGAGAGGAAGTCAAGCAAAAGCGTGCTGCCAGAGAATTTACCACCAATTCTGTTGAAATTGAAGCTACTTGGCAATGAAGAGTTATATCAACATGGAATATAATAAGGTTCGAATATTACTATGATGTTCATGACAACTCATACATTGACCAGCCTCCAAATTATCTAGCATAAGCTAGTGAATCGTGTCCTTTGCTTAGTAGTAGTGATTAGTTTAATTAGCGCTCTGATACTAAGTGGGTTTAACCAACAACTCTCCACTACACTTTTCAGACTCTTCCATCTCCCAACTCGCTTCACTAGGTGATAATAAATACAAGCTTAACATCTTACGCTTCTCTATACAACTTCCATTACAACAAGGGCTTCATAAACAAGCCTTAGTGATGAAACAACATGACTTTTGTTATGCAAGCTCATATTAATACATGACCTAAATGTGATTTGTGCTCATTATCAGGAGCTTAAGGATCAAACAATGTCAATACACATTACATGATTACATCAGACAATCAATGAATATGGCTGTAGAATAGATCGTACATGTATATTATCTTGTCCATTTACTTCTTAGGTAGTGTGACAACCAGAAGGGAGCACAGGTTAGCAGATGAACAAGTCAAATCAGGTAAGGACTTAGATCTGGAATATAATTCATAAGATTCTAAAATAAGGGAAGGAAATAACAAGAGGTATCTAGAGATATACATATATACATTATTTACAATTGTTCCGTGCGTATATAGGGTCACAAAACAATATCTGATAGGAACAATAGTATTAGAGGCCCCGAGGGTCAGAAATACAAGGCCGTAACAGGTAGATTATGCGTTCATCTTTAGATATCCATATTATCCTCGGATAGTCTAAATACATTTGCCCACCACCAGAATATTTATTTCACATTCTTCTTTATATATATTCTATTCTCCCACAATACTGATCCATCTAACCTCGTAATTTTAACAGAATGGTGGCTTGTCATTGCAAATAGCGAAGTTTTTACGAAGCTATCAAGCATCCAGAACGCCCTAGAGATGGCGTTAATACCTTACCACTTTTGGGCACATCGGGTGACAATCAACATGAGCGGAGATTTTCTGGAAATTCGAAATTAATTGATTGGCAAGAGACCCTCTTGGATTCTTCTTCTGGGGGCAATATTCACCACTATGCAGCGCTTAAATACGCTCCATGGTCCGCTGACCATATTTTCCTTAATCTCGCCAAAGAAAGAGGAATCTCCTCAGTCGTTCTCATGGCCTCTCCGAGACGTATTCTACTATCTGTCTGTAGTAGACATGACATCAGACGCTACGAGAGATCTTTTGAAAGAGCTTGTCATGGCACACCTTCCGCGAATCTGGACATTAGCATATCCCCATACAAATAATTCTTACAATCAAGAAATTGTAGAAATGGTTGTTCAAATTTCATTGCAGGTTCTGAAACGGCCTATTGAGGAAAAAATGCACACTGGATCGAGACAAGCTGAAGAGTTAGGTACCTAAGAGTTCACATCACTTGATATACCATCTTTTAAGGCAACGGAAATACCAGTTACACATTTGTTGTCCGTGCCCAAGGGTAACTGTTTCGTCTGTGGAAAGAAGGGTCACTCGGCAAAAGACTGTTCAAAACGGTCACAGCGAACTGACAGTCACACTAAACCAAACAGCGGTACATTCTCAGGCAGATATGACAACATCAGATAGAAAATTAACCGGCTGAGAGATTATAAATGTCATAAAAACTTGGGTAGGAAGCCTAATAAAACCTTCCTCATCAATACAACAGATGATATAGACGATAGACAGGATCCACAATCAGCTTTCGAAAAGTCAAATTTTGACCAAGAACTTGACACATTAATTGAAGAAATCCAAATGGAAATGGACCTGGGAGACACATGAGAATAAGGGTGTCATGACGCCTATTATACGGCCGTAGGCGCTGATAATTTAATCCAAATCACTCCTAAAGATCCCATCAGAGAAGGATTTGGTCGGCTGCTTAATTTATTTTTATCTAGTTTAAGTTCACTCCACTCAATTCAATTTCTCATTTTCTTTGATTACAGTTGTACAACTTGTTACATTTCAGCATCCCTCGCAAACAAACTTTTTCCTTACAATTCTGTTGTTTCAACTATTTCGGACATAGGCGGAAAATGACCAAGCATCACGCGCAACGTTCTTAATAACTTTCAATTTCTCTCTTCAAACAATTCTTGGACATCCAATTTCAAAATTCAGCAGGCGTTATTCCCAATTATACATTCCCAGGCGAGCTAATCCTCGGTCAAACAGTTTTTCATTGTTTGGGTATTAAATGCATGAAAAATGGTCAGCTCAAACTCCTCCAAATGCCAGAGCATCCAATACTTTCACCAATATATGCTAAGCTGCGACTAACACAAATTGCCTTTGCTACAAATGAATCACCCGACTTCAAATGGCACAGCGCCACTACAAAAGAAGGGATACAGTATGGATCTATATACTCCAAAAAGTTCTCTCCTTTATTCAATAAATCCCTTCGTAACCTTGAAAAGCTTTCACAGACTAGGCACTCCATTGATACAGATGATCACGCACCGATCAAGCTTCCACCGCGTAGATAAAGCCCTCATCAACTGGTAGCTATTGGACAATTTTGCAAAACTCGCAAAGGTTCCATCATGAGGAAGAGCTAAGGACCATGGGCAACACCATTACTGTTAACGCCAAAAAAGACTAAAGATAGCTCAGGCGCACCAATCTGGCGGGTGTGTGTTGAATACCGGTAGTTAAATAAAATAACAAAAAAACACGCACATGCACACCCACTTCCAAATACCTACAATGAGATCCAAAGAGCTGCAGGACATAACTTCTACGCATTCATCAATCTCCAAAACGGTTTCTGGCACATTAAAATGCGTGACCAGGATTTCGAAAAGACCGCTTTTGTGACCCCATTTGGAGTATACAAATGGTTGGTGATTCTGTTTGGACTATGTAATACACCCGCAACATTTCAGGCATTCATAGAGGAAGTCCTCGAGCCGTTCTGTCCTTTTGTTTCGGGCCTATTAGACAATGTCGCAGTCTGGGGAGACACCTTAGAAGAATTACATAATAGACTACTGCTTCTCTTTCAGCGCTTCGTAGATTGTGGCCTACTGTTTAACAGTGCAAAATGCAAATTGTTCGTAACATCTGGCATATTTCTCAGGTTCCATATTTCGAAGAATGGTATCACCACAGACCCAGAAAAAGTCGCCGTCATTTGTGATAGACCAATACCAACTACAACGACGGAGATTAGAGGATTTGTCAATGCCGCAGGTCATCTGCAATGCCTAATTAAGGATTTCTCTAAACTCACTGGTCTACTGACTGATCTATCTGTGGGTCCCAAGAACAAACAAATAACTCCGACGCAAGATACAATAAAAGCTTATCAAACCATAAAAGAAGCACTTTCATTGTCACCACTGTTTCGGAGATTTGATTGGAGACTGCCAATAGTCGTGAAAGCAGAAGCTTCACATTGTTTCATCGGTCCTGTCTTACTACAGCCTAGAATGCATTCGCAAGGTGGTAATAAACATTCGGCTTTACATCCCATAGCGTATTTTTTGCGAAAATTAAGCAACACCCAACAAAGGTACCCGGCGCAAGAGCGAGAACTGCTATGCATCTTACTCTGCTTAAAACATTGGAGGCATTGGGTGGAAGGAGCAGACGTCACAGTAATAACCGATTATGAGTCACTGAAAAGTATTCAAACCAAAGCAGAACAGCCAGCAAGAATCATCAGATTCTTAGACACAATCGAACATTACAGCTTGCGCATACTCTACAGAAGAGGAAAAGCAAATGTTCTTGCAGATTACCTTTCAAGACCGACAAATGATACGAATACTGCCCCTGACTTGTTTCCAATACAAGAACAGGAAGAGAGAACCCCGTAGCACCAACTGAAGACATTGACATGGAACAAATAAATCGGCCAGAGCAGCTCAACCGAGTTGACCTCCAGGGCATTTTCAAATTCCTAGACCATATTCAAGAACTTGCAACCAACCTCAAATCTGACTGGGTATGACGTAACTTCACGACTCTCAAAAATAAGTTATATCTAATAAAATCAGCCCCTTCTGAGGAATTTGGCGACCCGCTACAGCTGCCTGATGCAATAACTCTTCTCGAAGTCTTGGAGTACGAAGAGATTCTAGTCATACTTCAGAAAATGCACGAGAATTTAGGTCATGCTTACATTGGCACCACCATTTGCAATGCCACTCAGACATACTGGCACCCGGAAATGATTTTGGCAGCATATGAGGTGATTTGCAACTACCGTTTGTGCCAATTGATGAAACCGCCTAACCCCGCACTTGGTAACTTAAGGCCAATCCAACCACCACCACTCACAAGGTGGGGAATTGACCACACGCAGGTTGGGTCAAAAATAATACTAAACACAGTGGAGTATGCAACAGGTTAGCTGGAGTCCCGCATTGTACCAAAGTCAGACTTCGCAAATATAGTTAACCTACTCTAATACATCACCCATGTATTTGGCACACCCACACAGATAGTTTCCGAAAACGCCGCATGCTTTACAGAAAAAGCGGCCCTAGAATTCAAAAGCAGATACAATTTCACCTTCATCCACAAGATACCCAGTCGTTCACAGGGTAACGGAAGAGTGGAGCAAGCTAACAGTGTTCTCAAAAACATTCTGATACGCCTAACTCTCAACAACCAAGACTCGTAACTTACAGAAACCCTTCCTCGAGCTGTTTTGATCTACAACAGACGTATTGCACCTTCCGGATATAGCCCATTCTTTCTACTTTTCGGCATGCAGTGTGAAACAATAAGTTATGTTCAGGCATTCAAGTTGGTGTCTCGTCTAATTCTGTTATTTTACAATCACGGGCTTATTGTTTTTGCAGTTGTTTTGAAGTTGTTATCTCTGCATAACAAAACAGAGTTAGCGTTAAAACGTCGCTCTGGATGTTTCGGATTGAACTGAGGTAGAAGTTGGATCAAATATGTTTATTAGATATATAGAAGAGGTTCTGACCTTAACGAAAAGAAGGAGGATAGACAGATTTATTTTACCAAATGCAAACCTCATTTTTCCTAAAAATTCTGATAGTTATGAGCCCGGATAGCATTACCTTATTCAATTGATCAAATATTTGAGAAAAATCTCTAACATCGACCAATTACACGTTATTTTCACTCTATTTTTATAAGTTTGATCTTAAACATAAGATCATTCTTTATTGTGGAACTATTTTATTTTACTTTTTTGTCCTAAAAATCTTATTACTTTCAATCATGGAGTTTGCAAACTCTCTGAGCACATCGGCTCTCGTTCTCGAAAGCAGCTCAGATCGGACAAGATGGTGTGAGCAGTTCAAATATGAAACTAATCTACTAGGGATCTGGAGCTACCTTGATCCAGACACTTCATCAAATATGGAACCTCCGAGCCGGACAAAACCATCAGCAGATATTGACGATGAAATATGGCAAGTTGACTACCGTATCCTTGCAGCCGAGCACTCACAGTAGAAAAGAAATTTAATCTGAATGGCAGCTTTCCTATGGAGAACAATCTCACAAGGATATAGGGACTCGCTTGAGAAGAATATCTCAACCTGTAAGCAATTACACAATCTGCTAGAAATGTGCAAATTCACCATATTTCAGCAAGAAGCCAACTTGGAGTCTCAGATCGAAAAGTTTGGACAGGGACCACAAGGACAGAGTCATGATCAGTGAGCTCAAGCTTGGATTGATGTATTAATCTCTTCGAAGGAAATTTCCAATTCTGATTGGACAGAGCAAAGATTGTATAGAGAATTTGTCAAAACATGTTTAACAGTACTCCCTGGTTTCGGTGAAAATTTAAAGGCCAAGATTATCAAAGAAGATGCATCAAAACTTGAGCTTAACAAAGCTGTGCCTCAATATTCAGCTTGGGCTAGCTTCAGTATACCTCAAACCAGAACGTCGTTGAAGGGCGCATTTGCAACTCTTGATGGAAGGAAACAAGATGCCGAAGTCAAAAAATTGCCGAGTATCAAAAATAGTAGATCAACGAATTCTAAGGGCAGAAAAAACGATCGGAAAGCTCCCATTTGCCCTTGTGGCAAAAGACAGTATTTCAACAAATACAAGCATATCAATGTTTCACAACTTTAGCCTGGATATGTTGAAGATCACAAAACAAACGCCAGAATTCGTGAATGGTTTGATAGAAACCCGGAAAAGTACGAAAAGATGGTCTCATCTTTTGAAAAGACTAAGGGTGCTGCTGTGTTGGCAGGTTTCCTGTACAAAAAAGAGAGCTATGCAACTGTTACTGCACCAAGAGTTTTTTCTAGTCCTTGTTCTCAAGACCACTCGGTAATTCTAGATAAAGCAACCACAAATCATGTGTTTCACCAATTTACACAATTCATCAAATATGAGAAGCTCGAAACCCCTATCAAAGTCTGTACTGGTGATTCTAACAGTTTCATCATTGGTACTGGTTCAATTAAACTTACTGTTAATACTGATAAGGAACAAAGATATTTACATATCAATAATATCCAGCATATTCCTGGTTTTCATATTAATATTATTGCATATTGTTGGAAATATGGCGCAATGAAGTGGGCGCAATATTTGTAGAACAAAAGTAGAAGTTGACTAAAAGAGTGTCATGTTCGGATTATTGCTAAAAGTGTGGTAAGTGTGCGCTACAAGTACAAGTGTAAGCAACACAGAGTCTAATCCATAGCATAAACAAGTGTGGTGCCATCTAGGCATAGAAAACCCCCAATAATTTCCTTGTGCCCACGCCATACAGCCGCTCATATGTCCAATAGGTAGACTGAAGCGCTACCATATTACCTACTCCAACCTCTTAAATACACATAAGATTGTGTCGTGAACCTAGAAAGAATGGAGGGCCCGTACGTCCAAAACACTCCATGTCTCCATTTCCAACACATATAAAGCCTTCAAACATAGAGGTGCTTATTTGGATGGAAAGACGAATTGGAATTGTAAGGTTAGGGATGACAGATGTGTAGCAATTTGCGAAATATCTCCCTGTGGCTCATTTTTGGTGCTTGAAAACAACAAGTCTGATCTACTTTTCAATAATTCTTTTGCCACTAATAGTTCCGAACAAAAAGTTAATACTCCATCGGAAGTAAGATGGCATCTCAGACTTGGACATATGTCACATGAAAACATTGCCCAACTATTGCAAAATGTGGACGGAGTCAAAGTCACAGATATGAAGAAAAGAGACAATACCAATGAAGAAAATATACTCTGCAAAGTTTGTAATACTACTGTCAGCCATACAAAAATTTCCTGGCAATTACAGTATATAGGCAAAACACCGTTCCAATGTACTCACAATGATCTCATACATGAAGAGCCAGGGTTATCCAACAAGCGCTATATTTTTCACTTTTATTGTCAGTTGAAAAAATTTAATATAGCCTACGTCACTTCTGACAGGAAGCAGAAAACTTTAGTTAATTGTTTTGCGCAGGCACATGGCCTCATTAACAAATGGGAGTTTGATATACAGTTTGTCTGAATGGACCAAGAGGCGGGATTACAATCCGAATTTAACAACTACTGAGCAAAACACAGTATCTGGCAGGAAAAAACTCCGACTGACACTGTGTGCACTGGCTCACAACATGTTATGTACAAGGGTCGAGTTGAGACTTTTCCTTATAGGGAATAGCGTTTAGTTAAAGGTAACAATGTATTTATAGAATTCCTCCCGGCAGGGAGAAGAAGCAGAAATGAATTGAGTAACCCCACACAAGCTTGTGAATTGACCATTGGTAGTGTTCCGACACTGATCAGTAGACGTACAGATCAGATACACCCTTTGAAGAGAGATCCAATCGCATTGTCCCTGAAAAAGGCCTCTATTTGATTGTATTTGCTAAGGAGTTTAAATTTATGGTTGACCCCTTTTGCAAGGCCCCCGATTTGCGTCCATCACGTATAACAAACCCCTCCAAATCCCGACTATCCTAACCTATCCTATTTCAAAATGTCTGACCCAAAAAATGAGTCCGAAACCACGGCAACAAGAGCAGCAGCAGCAGCAAAAGCAATGAACGTTTTGATGGAATCCAAGATTATAGAATACAATAAGTACAAGTTCAAGGACGACAACCTTTGGGAGGCGTTCAAGGATGACTTCTCCAATTGTACAGCGGAGGACTTCAAACTTGCTAAACTACCGCTTCAATGCGCGCTCCGCTCCCACCTTAGAACTTTTGGGGTATGGGTGAAATGGGACAGAAATACCATAATAGCTAAGTCCCTCTACAATGTTGTCATAGAAGAAAACCCAACTGAGTGGACTCTTGAATAGATATCTTCGTCAAACGAGACCTTCTCTTCAAGCAAAATAGCCTCGATTATGAATTCAAAGGTCAAACTTCCACCACCTGAAACAAAATTTGACAAAAACTATGACAACTCATTCACCAAAAGTCCCTCCTATAAATTTATTACAGATCAACACCTCAAGCAAGACCTCAAGCAAGATCTCTATAGTCCAGGCAATAAGCCTTCACAAAAATCAAGCCAAGATCAAGGTTATGGCAAAGAACTTGCAAATTTGACCAGAATGTATGACAATAAAATGAAATATCGGGGAGAACAAGACAGCTTTGACTTCAAATTGGCAATCTTCCTCGATAACTGTGAAAGAGCGGATATTCCAGATCGCATCCGAGCAAAAGCATACCCAACAATGCTGAGTGGTGCCGCATTGAACCATTATTATGCAAATATAGCAACAAATCAACTAACACGTAACTTCGAAGTAATGTGTCATACTACACAGAACTACTTCGAGGGTGCAGAGTATAAAAGAAGCAGACTTGCAAGATGGGACGAGCTAAACTCGGGATTAGTAATAAAAGAATATTCGGAAAAATCAACAGAAGAATGTCTTCAGATCCTAATCAGCGAACTCCGAAATCTACAGTTGAGTCTTTCAAAAGAACTCCGATCAGACAGTCTCTTCCACAACAAGCTTATCAATGCCTGTCGCAGAGTTCCCGCCTGCTCCTTCGCTTGTTTTAAACCGTGTGAAACACTCACTGGATTAATCAATGATCTCCAATCCTCAATTAAAACCTACGCAGAATCAAAAGAAACTGAACAAACCCAATTCTTCACAGACCGGAGGTACTATAAATAATCAAACAATCAAGGACAAAACAGCGCAAATACAAAGATACGAACTCCGTATAAGCATCAACAGGGGAATCTAAATAAAGGAAAATGTTATGTCTGCAAAAAGCCTGGATGCTGGTGCAGTAACCATTCAGAATCAGAACAACAACAGGCAAAAGTCAAATTTAAGGAAAAATTATCAAAGAATTTTGAAAAACACGCAAGTCAATACATTGCAGAATATGAGAGGCAACAAGAGTCCAACGGAAATGATTTTTCAGATGATAATGTTAAAGAAACAATGGAAACATTGATCCTTAATATTGATTTGTCTTCTCCACATCACTCAGAGGATCAAATGTCTGAACCGTCAATATATTTTTCTTCGATAAATAGTGTTATCAACCCGAGGGCACTAACGCAACACCTAGAAAACCGGGCATTTGAACATGCTATCACGCGTATTGACCCCACAAACTACATTGACCCTCATTCAACTAATTCTTTTTCATTTTTAACATCATCAAGATATGCAAAATATCTTTTTTACGGCATAGTTATTGATACTGGCGCCTCAAGGAATTCAACTGCAGGGTACAATCAATATCAGGCTCTCTGCAATATTGCCTATACACCTATTAATACATCTACAGCCGGAACTGTTAAGGTTCAATTCGGGATTGGATGCGCCACCTCTATTGGCTCCATCATTTTAAAGACCCCAATTGGAGAAATTGAATTTCATATTGTCAAGGCCGACACTCCTTTCTTACTTTCTCTTTCAGATATGGATAAATTAGGCGTTTACTACGATAATAATCAAAATATTTTGGTTTCTCGGTCTATTAAAGTACCAGTTATACGGCGTTTTGGCCATGCCTTTCTAATTTGGGGAGAATTTTCACAATCTTTTATCACCCCATCCTTTACCTCCAATCCGTGCCTCCTCACAGAATCTGAATTAAGACGAATTCACCGACGCTTCGGTCACCCTTCCGCTAATAGACTTCACGACGTTTTGCAACAATCTGGGCGTCAAAATATTGACAGAAAAATAATTGACCATCTGACCAAATTCTGCACCTATTGTCAAAAACACAGAGGTCCACCAAGCCGATTCAAGTTTAACCTTCGTGACTCAGACATTCAATTTAATCACTCCATCATTGTGGATGTGATGTATATTGAGTCTGATCCAGTCCTTCATATTGTGGACACGGCCACAAAATTTCAAGCAGCAAGATGGCTCCAAAACCTTTCGGCAAAGCATACATGGGATACTATTCGTAGTTGTTGGATTGACGTTTATATCGGTCCTCCGGACTTTATTGTTACTGATGCAGGAACTAATTTCACCAGCAAAGAGTTCTACCAGAGTGCAGCTTCAATGGCTATATCTGTCAAAAATGTCCCCGTCGAAGCTCATTGGTCTGTGGGGACAGTCGAACGGTACCACACCCTAGTCCGTAGATCATATTCAATAATAAAGGAAGAACTTAAAAACACAGGTACAAACAAAGCCTGCATGCTTCAAATGACAATAAAGGCTATCAATGACTCTGCTGGGCCTAACAGTCTAGTTCCAACGTTAATAGTTTTTGGGGCGTATCCTAGATTGTCGGATTCTGACCCACCAACACCAACAATAACTCAACGCGCAGCCGCTATTAGAAAAGCAATGGATGAAATATCAAAGATTAGAGCCAAGATCCAAGTCAACAATGCCCTCGGCCAACGAAATGGCCCGGACACAGCCATAACAAAAGACCTAACCCCAAATTCTGACGTACTTGTCTATAGAGAAGGTAATTACGGGCAAGCCGGAAAATGGGAAGGACCATTTAAATTAAGTGAAACCAACAATGAAACCTGTAAAGTAAATATGCCATCAGGCCCAGCCAACATTAGATCAACTGTTGTCAGACCTTTCTTTTCAACTTACAATAATGACATTCCACCTCATGAAGCATCAGACAACAATCATACCTCTAGCCCCAGGATGAATACTACACAAGAAGAAAACCAAAAATCACAAGGTGTGAGCAAACTAAGGAGAAACCCAGCCAGAACCCGTCACCTTCCTGTCCGATTTCCAGAAAACCCAAGCTTAGAAGTTCTTTTTAACAACCCAGCAAGTCCTCCGCAACCAAATTTTATTGCTTCACGTCAGAAAGAGATCAATGGGCTTCTTGAAAAAGGAGTTTTTAAAAAGATCAACCCGACCGAAATTCATCCTGGCACTAGAATATTTAAATCTAGGTTTGTGGATGAGATCAAAAACCCTGGTACAGAGAAGGCTATGGAAAAATCACGCCTTGTAGTTCAAGCGTACAATGACCGAGAAAAGGAGATTGTCCTAACACAATCTCCTACCATACAAAGAGTAAGCCAGAGAATAATTCTCGCACTTGCTTCCATGTTACCATTGGACTTGTACTTGCGTGATATTACTCAAGCGTATGTTCAATCCAATACAGAATTGAACAGAAACTTCTACATACAACCACCAATTAAGCTCGCGGAAAAAGGCACAATCCTCAAAGTTGTCAAGCCCTTGTACAGTGTGCCAGAAGCAGGTAATCATTGGTATAAGACGTATCATCAACACCACACTAGAAATCTTTTGATGAAAACGTCGACGTACAATCCCTGTCTCTTGTACAGCAACAACTCCGAAGGGGACTTTGGTATTGTTGGTCTCCAAACAGACGACACTTTATTCTTAGCCAATAAATCCTTTGCCATAAAAGAAGAAGTAAAGTTAAAACAAGCAAAATTTCTAGCAAAAGAACGTGAAAGACTTGACATTGATAACCCCATCAAATTTAATGGTGGATATATCAATCGAGTAAAGAACTCTAGGGCTATAACCCTAACCCAAGAGCGACACTGCAACAACCTACAACTTATTAGTCCAACGCCAATTGACATCACTGGTTCCAGAGGGCAAGTGAGACACTCAATATCACAAAAAGAGCAGTTTTTTGCACAACGAGCCCGAGGGGCTTACGTTGCCAGCATGTGTCAGCCCGAATCATCCTTCGACTGATCCACGGCTGCTCAAGATACAAATCCTGACCACAAATGTGTTAATAAGTTGAATTCCAGAATAGAATGGCAAATCAAAAACGTCTCGAGGGGTCTTAAGTTTGTAGAACTAGATCTAGAGTCTCTGCAACTTATCATTTTCACCAACTTATCATTTTCACCAACTCCTCCTTCGCCAATAATAATGATCTGTCCTCTCAAATAGGTTTCGTAATGGTTCTTGCAGACAAGAACAATAAGGCCAACATAGTTCATTGGTCGTCAACCAAGTGCAAAAGAATCACAAGAAGTGTCTTAGCAGCGGAACTTTACAGAATGGTGAACGGATTTGATATTGGCGCATCTATCAAATCAACTCTCGACGAGATACTAGACAATCAAATACCTCTTGTTCTGTGTACTGACTCGAAATCCCTGTACGATTGTTTGGTTAAGTTGGGAACAACACAAGAAAAAAGGCTTATGATAGATCTCATGTGCCTCTGTCAATCCTACGAAAGAAGGGAAATAGCTGAAGTTCAATGGATCAAAGGAAGTTCCAATCCTGCAGATGCTATGACAAAGGAAAAACCTTGCCATGCACTCAAGGAACTTATTGATACAAATTCAATATGTGTCAAACCAAATCAGTGGGTTGAAAGATAAAGAAAAATCTAGTATTAAGATAGGTCGTCTATTTTTTTCATTTTCTCGTTTACCGCCAGTGTGTGAACTGGCTCACAACATGTTATGTACAAGGGTCGAGTTGAGACTTTTCCTTATAGGGAATAGCGTTTAGCTAAAGGTAACAATGTATTTATAGAATTCCTCCCGGCAGGGAGAAGAAGCAGAAATGAATTGAGTAACCCCACACAAGCTTGTGAATTGACCATTGGTAGTGTTCCAACAGACACAAAAGAGTCCAATTGAGCAGCAGAGAGATCTGAGGGGTAGATTATCACAGTTGCACGAAAGTTAAGATTACAATTGTCTCTTCCAAGCAATCTCTGGTCGTACTTTGTGCTGGCAGCGGTAAGGATTCTTAATTAAACACCGAAGAAAGCTTTGGGATACAAAAAACCTTTCGAGCTAGTGACGAAAAGACGACCAGATCTAATAGGCTATCGAATTCCTGGATCGAAATGTTATGTCACGAAGAAAAATGTTCCAGGATTACAGAAGCAAGGGACTCAATCTGATATTGGATACTAAATTTCTAACTCAGCAAGAAAGATATCAATTATCTGGATGCCCTATGGTAATAAAGTTATATCATCAAGAGATGTTAGGGTTGATGAAATGTCACATTAAAATTGTGAAAATGTAAGAAACCATAATATTATTCCTGTTTTTGAATATTGTTTTGTCAGCATAGAAAATGGGAATCCTATGGATCAACTTCTCAAAGATGTCATTGAAGAATCACCAATTTTTACAATCAAGCCAATAATGAAAATATTCAGTCAAATTCCAATCCTTTATCAGAGTCAACAGAAAAAATACAAACTGATTTTAGTGGGAATTTCCCAACACCAAGGGACACACCCGAAATTTCAAATGAAGAGACAATTTTCAGAGAAACATCTCATGAAAGAGTCGAGGAATCAGAAGAGAATAAGCGACCTCATAATCGAAGACTTACTGAAGAGCAAGTTCTTGATAGGCTACAAGAAACGTCTCGTGAAGTCAGAGCTCGGCAAAGAAATCAAAGGAAAGAAAATCTCAAATTTTATACCGAAGTTCCCGATATAGACAGTGTTCCCATAAGTGATCCTCTCGAAAATATTTATTCATCTTTTGCGGTTAGCCAGAATGGAAGACTCCGCATCGATCAAATTCAAAAACCACCATCTTGATGGGAAACAATGCTAAAACTGTTACAGCTGACCTGAGGATGATACGGGTCTCTAAGAAGAAGTTGTATTTGGACATTAGGCTACAATACGTAGGTAGGAGAAAAGACAAAGAGAAAGGAAGTGATGGGAGCTACAAGCTTGAGGTAAGCTCGATCGCGGCTCCACATTAGTCCGGCCTGCATCCCTGTTATACATTATCATGTGATCCCGGATTCTTCCACCAGTCTACCTCCAAGTGCCCTAGCAAGTCCAACCATTTCAAAAACATCCAGAATCATCTGGATTCATCAGCGCAACCAATTTGGAAATACAATCAGAAGAAGAGAAAGGCACATGGATAGAGTTACCTAGACCTGCTAGTATTAAAGTCTTATCATTAAAGTGGGTATTTACCTATAAATCGGTTGATCAGGGTTTTTTAGTTAAGTACAAAGCTTGTATCTGCGTTAGAGGAGATCTTCAACCCCACGCAGGAGAAGATTTATATGCTGCAACAGGTGCGTATCGGACTTTTCGGACCTACATGGCTATTGTCGCAGCATTTGATCTGGATTGTGATCAAATGGATGCCATTAACGCTTTTATTAATGCTCCGATTGAAGAGGACGTTTATGTTTATTGGCCTTCGGGTTATAAAAAGAGAAATACTGTGCTAAAATTACAGCGAGCATTATATGGATTAAGAGTTTCGCCAAAACTTTGGTTCGATCAAATCTCTGGGTTCTTAGCAACAATTGGGTTTGAATATTCTCATGAGGATCATTGTATAATGATCCGTGAATCACTAACCATTGTGATTTTCATCTATGTTGATAATTTTCTTATAGCCGCTCCTAATAATCTGAGAGCACATATGGATCAGATAAAGTTATCAATTGATGCAAAGTACGAATTACGTGACCTTGGAGAAGTCAAGAGGTTTTTAAATCTTGATATTTGTTGCAACCGAGAAAAACCCATAATACATATCTCCATGGCATTATATATTGATAAAATTGTGACTCGATTCCATCTTCAGCGTGCACGACTACCAAATGTTCCACTTACTGGTAAGAAACTGCTTCCGTACAACGGTGTTGCAACACCAGAACACCAGAACACCAGAACAACGGACAGCATATCAGCAACAAATAGGTAATCTTATTTATCCTGCTGTTGTACTCAGACCGGATATATCATTTGCTGCAGCTATGTTGGGTCGGTTCAACCAAAATCCGAGTCCTGATCATATCCGAGAAGTAGATCATGTTATTTCTTATCTTGCAGCAACCAAATATGTGGGTATTCATTATAATGGCAATATACAGCCAGAAGATTTGATGGTAGCTGCCAGTGATGCCAGTTTTGCAGATGATAGTACTCGAAAATCAACCCAAGGTTTTTTGATAAAATTATTCAGAGGACCAATTACATGGCAATCCACACTCCAGCAAACAATTGTTTTATCTACCACCAAAGCCGAAATCATGGCTCTAACCTCGGTTGGTTGCAAAATCATGAGTATAAAACAACTATTCATGTTAATCCGTTTTGACCCAGAGTGCAATACCCCTTTTGTCAGTAAAAGGATTATACTTGGGCATTATGAATTGTTCTATGTAATTGCGGTGTTAAGGATGTCGTTAGGACTTTGGCAGGGATCAGATTTAGCTCATTAGCGAGGTGCTTGGAGTAGAGGAAGAAAGGGCAGAGGGAGAAGGAAAGAGGAGACAACGTTTTATGTATATTGAGATACCAGTTAATTGCCATTATTCACCGACTTCGTGACAGCACCCAATTTGTATTACTTCTTGTTTTACCAACACCTTTACTCAGCAATAACCAACACATATTAGGGTGCATTAATAAGGATCATCCACAATTAACAACGAAAATGCAGAACATTGACATTCATCATTTAAGCTTACGGTAGGAGTCGAAAAAGGGTATCATTGCAGTATTATGGGTACCAACAAACTATCAGCCAGCTGATGGATTCATCAAGCCACTTGGATTGCAAAAACATAACAACTTCATTCAAAAATTGGGATTATGTGAATTGGAATAGCTTGATACCTGAGGGGGTATGTGAAAGTTAAGTTATATTCAGGCATTCAAGTTGGTGTCTCGTCTAATTCTGTTATTTTACAATCACGGGCTTATTGTTTTTGCAGTTGTTTTGAAGTTGTTATCTCCGCATAACAAAATAGAGTTAGCGTTTAAACGTCGCTCTGGATGTATCGGATTGAGCTGAGGTAGAAGTTGGATCAAATATGTTTATTAGATATATAGAAGAGGTTCTGACCTTGAAGAAAAGAAGGAGGATAGACAAATTTATTTTACCAAATGCAAACCTCATTTTTCCTAAAAAGTCTAATACGCAGCCCCCTGAAAGCGAAATCCTATATACAGTATATACTTGTGAGGAAATTAACGCGGAACAATCCGAATGGGCACACAAACTAGTGAAATTGCACCCAGCACCTATCGTTCGGTCATGCGTAAGCAGTGTTAGAGCAGCTAGAGCGAAATCCCGTGAGTATTTACAAGAATCTAAGGCTTTGATCAGGCCTTTTGCAGTAGGAGACTGGGTACCTAGAGTTAGGCAAAGAAGAAACAAATTTGAGCCTTTCTATGACGGACCTTGGGCTATCTCATCCTGTCATGCCAAGAACACATATTCACTTATCTCGCCAGGGGGATACAAACCGGTAAACAGATATGACGGGACGAACTTATTCCCGGCGTACGTTCACAATGGACAACTGGTTCAAAGTGTATGGTACGGCAGCCGGAACATGTTAAATCTAGATAGACAGAACATTAAGAGGTCAATCAGACTTTAATCTCGATAACCCCCTAAACCCATAGACAACAAGCTGAGGACAGCTCCAAAGTGGGAAAGGGAATTATTAAGGTTCCAGGCTCTAATACCATGGATCGTCCGTGCACCTAGCGCCACGCCGATAGATAAAGTCCGGACACAATCTAACAACACCAGGAGTAAGCATGAGCGGGAAACAGTAGAGCGAGAGGCCCATGGGAATAAAGATAGTGGTAGCCAGTGGCAAGGGTGGCGCGTACATGAACTAAGGATTGAGCGCCGGCATATGAAGAGTATCAAATAGGCACGGTTCGTAAGTACAAATAGAGCACGAGGTAGTAGTTTAGAAGTAGGAGGAAAAACAACAAGTCTACATAGCTTTCTATTGCACATATAGCATCGCCGACATTGAAGCACCGGACAGTCGTAAACCACCAGTCACATTCATATAATGTTTCATTGATATGATTGATCATCTGTGACTGTTGTGATATCACTCGTCAATGACCGGCTCTGCGCCGACAGGTTCACATGCACGTCGTGCGTTGACCATGGATACAACCGCTGCCGCTCCTGAGTCTCGGACTTGGGAGCGCCGGGTTGAGTCATTGCAAGGCAACGATTGGGGTAGCAACGGGGAGGATCTACTAACCACGTGCGCTAGCCATAAGCGGTTAGACATTGCCGGACAATTACGGAATAGCGCCCTGAGGTATATGCAGACCTCGCACGCTACTGGAACCATACAACTGCTTCCGCTCCTGAGTAATGGACTAAGGACTGCGGAGCTGAGACATTTTATGGGATCGATTGGAGCGACGCTGTGGTGTGCACACAAACCACAGGCGCAAACCATGGACTAGATTGCTGTCGTTCCTGAACAGCTAGGTTCAGGATTTCTCAGCTGGGATATTACACATAAGTGATTGAGGCATTGCAGCGACGCGTACTCGGACCGCGCGCGCCAGCCACCGGAACAGCGGATGCCTCTCATGAGAGATGGACTCATAAGCTGCAGAGTTTTACCCAGGCACGCTTTTTGCAGTAAGTCAGGAGAGAGAGCGTAGACAATGACAAGGGTCATATTAGAGTAAATAAGTAGTCTATGTTCTGTCTCATGTACAGTATCGGAAAAGTATCGGACACCTGCCAGCAATCACATTACCAAGTATCAGACCATCTGAACAAACGTTGTGACACATTCCAAGTAACTATGTTCCCATTTAACTCATAACCTTAACAAACCTCTCCTGATGACAAGCAACCATGAATCCTCCCTAATATAATATGAAATGCCTGGGGTATATCCATCTGTATCTCCCTTTCTTGTAACAGTCGACGCCGACTTGATCCAATCCACCATCCCCGTATCGGGTGCTGGGTACGCTCCGGAAACTCGTCGGATGGCTTTGTTAAAGTTATGAGCTTGAGCAAAGATGGAGGTTGTAGCGGAATCAGTGTCGGCAGTTAGACTGATGCAGTAAGTCTCGTATGAGGTTGTGAGAAGAAGATCCGAGTGGAAACAATTGTATTTAGATGTATGGTTCAGAGTAAAACCGAGATGATAAGAGTGAGATTGCGTATTCGCATATCTTATCAACTGTGGTTTTTGACCAGTATTTATCAATCTCCATGGATCGTAAGTTATGATCCATGTAGATGTAGATCTATATACATACACATATATGGGTCAGGAATATAAAGCTAAATACATGTGTGTTGGGAATAGATACGAGAAAGCTATAACCTGCATTTAAGACATAGTCATCTGCTGGAATTCTAGTGTGAAATAAACGCTAATGTGAATTAAACTTTCGGTGAATGATGTATTGATAACAATGATATAGAGTGGGAAATTTGATAGTCAAATTAGCCGGACTTACTAATAAGTTATTCTTGGCATTCCAAGATATATCATATTTCAACAGGCTTTTCCTCCATGATCAAGGGTGGGTAATGAGTAGAGCTCCGACCCTACCATCTAATCTGATCGTGGTTAGCTTCATGATAATGGTGATAGGGGAATGTGTTGAGAGATGAAGACGATACAGACCGCGAAAGCGATTGGGAATCCTCGTCGAAATGAGGACTTTGTTACTAAATCTTGCCTCTGCAGTCCCTACAGTGAGAGCTGGAGGTTCATAGGGGACACCGCTGACAGGTGTTGAGAATAGTCCCCCAAGGGAGGAAAGTACTACGAAGACTAAATTCTGATTTACTCAATACCGCGCGTTACGTGAATCTATGCATGACTTGTCCTTTGGCCAACTCCTTAATCCAGCATGGATTTGCACTCTAAGTCTTCCTGATAGATGAACTGGATAAATTTCGGATATAACTGAATAACGCACCATGTTAGAATATGATTCCTCTGGACGGGTAATACAGTAGTACTGTTACTGGAATATTTGGAAGTAGATTTGATAAAGTATAGGGTTAAATCGTTGCGTGTGTCTTCGTCTCTACCTCTACGCGCTTAATAGAAGTAACGCGACCTCGCACCCTCTAATGTATCGCTCCTAGTCTCATCCACACGCTAATATGTAACTACTAATACAGGGTATATAAAATCAACAGACGCCTTACCCTTTTTAACTCCTAGGCAACCAATAACCACAACCCTAACTCCATTATGTTAAATTGTAGGGATGATTATGTTTGACCAACCCTTCTTATAATTTAACACACCAGCCTGTAACACTGAGTCTCTGAATATGAATGACTAATCCTAATCGTGTGAGGACCTACGAAGGATGAGCAAAATAGAGCTTACTGCAAGAAGTAGTGACGGGCAAGTCATAGATTTTGCTAACTAACATGTTAATCTATAGAAAAAGCCTAGTGATTGGTAGTATACTTCTTAAGGGCTGTAGAAGCTGCCAAATATTAAGTACGTTAAGACACAAACTACATCAATCTATCTAGCACTAGATAGTGGGTGATAGGTCATAGAAATATCTGCAAGCTCGAGAGGTGAAGGAAAGTTTTGTTGTTTGGAAATTTAATCGGAAACATTTCCTGCTTCTATTTCATCTGAAGTTTTGGCCGTATCCCAATACCAAATAGCGCCCTATTGCGTTTACCGATTGAATCTTGGCGTTCCCTAGCTCAAAGGACACTCCAACCAACTATGTGAAGAGTATTCAAATACCATGATCGTGTTTTGAGGCCCAACAATTTGGATCAAGTAGTCGACCCGGCCTAGTTTTAGAGAAGAACGGTTAGTGACAACAAAGAAGCTGGGAATTCAATCTAACCAGTTGCGTCTTTATTCTTCGAAAAACGATGTGTCTTGTGCACCTGTCTATCTCCGTACCCTGGGTCGTTCTCATACGCTTGATCTGCAGTGGCATATCTTGCTAAATCGTCGATTAGAGCCTTGCTAAGTGGTTGGCTTCTATAACATGTATAAACCTGCGTTCCGAGAGCAGCAGGCACCAGGAGCAGAAGGCTGGTTATTGCGCCTGTGGAAGCTGCACCAAGAAACTTCATTTGGAGGATGGCTGGCGCACGAAGCTAAATTTTGCACGAGAACAGTAGGGTATCTGATTTATTGGGCCACACACTGTCTAATGTTTGTCGCTGGTGAGTTTGGGCTTTTTTTTCGCACCGATGGTTCTATTGATGAGTATCAAGCTGAAGTTGGCGGATATCTACGATGTATTTCCTGCAGAGATTGTGAGTCTGCCAAAACTCTTTGAAGGGGTCAATTTCTGAATACATCAACATAATCATTTAGAATGAATTGATCCTTCAGCATCCTTGCAGCATCTAATATCACTTCCTCCAGTCGCATAAAAGACTTAATCTCAGCTAAAATGGTTTCTATTAGCTCATCAATCGACTAGGGCGACAGTCATTTCCAAAAGAGTGATTTATTATTGGGCCGAAAAGTTGTATTGGCCAGATTCCGTGACACGAAAGATTATTTCGGTATTATTTCGTAATTATTTCGGTATTCTTTCCATTTTACTCTTTATTGTACTTGGCAATCCTACGGAGCCCGAATCTAGGATCGTCGTGATTTGCTCCTTACAATTCCCTACCTGACTCGCCAGTCTTTTCTAATCAATCCGACTTTCACCATTGCTAGAACTCACTGTAAATACGCCAACGAGCAAAATTGGTCTACAGTCTCGATACTCACGGGTCGACCGAGCCAAGCAGCTGAATGGGATTTTGTAATAATTGGCGAAAGGTAAACTAGAGCACTGGAAAAAGTAAATGGAGAATTCGACCACTGATTATCTATTTGCCGTGTCGACAAATCTCGTGTAGAAATTTTCTCCTCACACAAAGTCGAGTCTAATTTCTGATTGAAATCCAGACTTTGTATGTATTAAGGTTTAGATTTCTAGATTTGATCATCAAGATCATTTAGATTGATTCGATTGCGACTGATTAAGCTTAGCTAGGCGACATGTTGTTCAGTGGTATACAAAATGCAGTGGCTTGGAAATTCTGCCTAGCAATAATTGAGTGGCTGGTTGTTGCCAGATTGATGTGAGCCTAGGAGTCTGTATCAAAGGATAGACTCATTTGTATATGTTAAACTTCTTGACGGGATATTACACATCATTAATTCACAATAGAAGAGAGTTTGATATGCTAAGTAACTATCGTCAAAGTCTTATCTGAAATCGTACACTTGTTCTCCGAGATATTTCGTCCTAGAAATCCTTGACAAGTTCTAACAATTCGCAAAACCGAAGAAGTTGGTTCACAAGGCAATGATTCATAGTATCTGACCAGGTCCGTTTTTCGCTTATGACGAGATAAGTTGCTACAAAAGCCTCATCAAACCTGCATACACGGCAAAATCTCTCATAGAGACGGCTTTCGACATTGTGCGATCTCCAAAACTACACCTATGGCGATATTAACCCGAAGCAAGAGACAGACTTGAGTGGCAGGTCCTAGACATGGACGCGAAAGAGATCAGGACAAGTGTACTAGAGATGCTAATTGTGAATATAACCTTGTAATAGCTGTTATTTCGAACTTTGGCGAGGAATTCTAGAAGTTGTAGAGCTTCGTGCTCGCCACGTCCTAAATAGCGACAGTCTGGAATTGAGTGCCCCTAGCGTCGAAACAGTCATTCTTCATATAAAGATAACATTGATCATATGTCTAGCTAGATGGCTGATTATATATTAGTTGATTAGAAAAAATTGTGATAGTGCAGGTAACACTGTAAATATTGTGATTGTATTTTGGACCTGGTGGTATAGTTTATAACAGATATTTTGTCTAGCGGGCGAAAGAGAACGCTATTGCCCCATCTTAGAGGGGGACAGGGTGACAGCTTAAAAAAAACCTACATTTATTAACAGTTGGATGCCGTGAGGCCTTGAAAAATAATTTCCCCTGGGAAATGGTGAGGGCTTTGCAGCGTATTCCTCACCTTACTAGATTAGACGTTGCGGAGGGGGCACATTTCACATAGAAACTCGGCCTTCTCCAGTATAGAGGCGAATCGCTTAGCACCACGGGAGGTGTCGAGAAGAAAATGGAGAGACCCCAGACTTTGTTGGAGACGGGCAGAGGCCAACCTCTCTCGAACGAAGGGGCAAAAAACTAAGTAGGCGATTGACTGGTCTCCGTCGCAGGAACAAGTAATGAGGGCATCTTCGTGTCGAAACCTTTCAGGATAAGCACAAAAGTCACAGTGTCTTGTCCGACATTGAAATAGATACCCGAGAGGCTTATAACAGATAGAGAGTGTACTCTAGAATGAAGTAGTGGCACGGGTAACGGACCATTGCGACGATACTTTCGAGTGCTGTCCGGAATTTTTGCACTTCTATATGTCTCAATTGTGTGGTTACTTTTAAATTACTGATGATAATTACTTGTTATATCTATCTACAGAGGGAATTATTCTTCACACAAGTCAGTAGTGTTCCCTGTAGATCTCCAGCTCTCACTGTAGGGACTGCAGAGGCGAGATTTAGTAACAAAGTCCTCATTTCGACGAGGATTCCCAATCGCTTTCGCGGTCTGTATCGTCTTCATCTCTCAACACATTCCCCTATCACCATTATCATGAAGCTAACCACGATCAGATTAGATGGTAGGGTCGGAGCTCTACTCATTACCCACCCTTTATCATGGAGGAAAAGCCATCCGACGAGTTTCCGGAGCGTACCCAGCACCCAACACAGAGATGGTGGACTGGATCAAGTCGGCCTCTAATATTATAGAGAGGAGATATATAGATGAATAAACGCACCTCACATGGCTGGGGCTGCAGGATTTTTGAGACTTTTTCCCGCGCACGCAGTTTCTATTGCTACCATTTTTATTTTTATTTTTTGGGTAGTATGTTCCGTGGAAAAGGTAGTCGAATTCCTCGGGTAAACACTGAGCTGAATGGCTATTCATCAAGGGCGATATATCAATGATTTTTCAAGAAATATGAGAGGCAAGGAGCACTGTACAAGGTGTGGTCTGGGTCAGAGAGGGGGAATTGTACTAGATGGTCATAGACTCAAGTAGTGGTACAATGAAAATACATCTCTCTCAACTTGGAAGACCGGACAAGACAATGAACCGCTGCACCATTCAACCATGGCGGTGTTTACAGTGTCAGCTTAACCCTCGCAACCGAAGTCTCGGCACGTGCAAAGCTCAGTTGGCAAAACCCCTTACTCAAATTCAAATTTTTGGCACATGTCAAGAATGTGCGAAATCTTTGCATCCTCTTGTAAACTAATCCTGATATCTCTCGCGCACATTTCAATGAACAGTCGCCTAGATTTTAGCGGTACGCTTTGTTTCCTCCATCGCGTATAAACATCGGGGTGGGCGTTTATTTAGATTTCACACAGCGTCAGGAGCGTAGGAAGGGATCGCGTTCCAAGAGTTCAAAAATATAAAAGTTCGCCATATACCGAGAATCATTATTTTCCAAAGAGTTCCTACAATTAAAAGACCATAAATTACCGCGCCAAAGCCACTCCAAGCGCTCATTATATATTCCTCTCTATTGTTATCGAACTATCCAATGTGCCCTCATCAAGAATAAAATAGAATGGTGTAGAGCGGGATAAGGTGGAACAGAACGGGTGGATTTGGATAGTAAAGAAAGAAACACAAAAGTGTAGAAGATTTTATAATATAACAGAAATCTTCAAACTTAGTTTCCATCTCTTCCGATAAGTCTCTCATTCTGTGACAAGCAAGGCTGGAAGCTGAACTATCGAGGGATTTGGCCATTGAAATGAGTATCCACTAGGCCGTGTACAGGTTTGATGGGGCTTCTGTAGGAACATATCTCGTTTGGGAGGAAGATTGAGCTGATTATATGTCGTCAATCGTTGCTGGAAATCTTACTTCTTCGGGTTTGCCTAAATCCACTTGGCTTGGTGTTAGGAGATAATTTCTAAACGAGATTTGTTGACACCGTAGATAGTGGCTCAGTGATCAAACTCCCCCTTTCATTTCTCCAGTTTTCTAGTCTACGGTCCTTTGGTCATTGCAAAATGTCATTCAGCTGCTTGCCTTGGCCGACCTGTGAGTATCGAGACTGTAGACCAATTTTGCTCGTTGGCGTATTTACAGTGAGTTCTAGCAATGGTGAAAGTCGGATTGATTAGAAAAGACTGGCGAGTCAGGTAGGGAATTGTAAGGAGCAAATCACGACGATCCTAGATTCGGGCTCCGTAGGATTGCCAAGTACAATAAAGAGTAAAATGGAAAGAATACCGAAATAATTACGAAATAATACCGAAATAATCTTTCGTGTCACGGAATCTGGCCAATACAACTTTTCGGCCCAATAATAAATCACTCTTTTGGAAATGACTGTCGCCCTAGTCGATTGATGAGCTAATAGAAACCATTTAAGCTGAGATTAAGTCTTTTATGCGACTGGAGGAAGTGATATTAGATGCTGCAAGGATGCTGAAGGATCAATTCATTCTAAATGATTATGTTGATGTATTCAGAAATTGACCTCTCCAAAGAGTATTGGAAGACTCACAATCTCTGCAGGAAATACATCATAGATATCCGCCAACTTCAGCTTGATACTCATCAACAGAACCATCGGTGCGAAAAAAAAGCCCAAACTCACCAGCGACAAACATTAGATAGTGTGTGACCCAAGAAATCAGACACCCTACTGATCTCGTACAAAATTTAGCTCCGTGCGCCAGCAATACTCCAAATGAAGTTCCTTGGTGCAGCTTCCACAGGCGCAATAACCAGCCTTCTGCTCCTGGTGCCTGCTGCTCTCGGAACGCAGGTTTATACATGTTATCGAAGCCAACCACTTAGCAAGGCTCTAATCGACGATTTAGCAAGATATGCCACTGCAGATCAAGCGTATGAGAACGACCCAGGGTACGGAGATAGACAGGTGCACAAGACACATCGTTTTTCGAAGAATAAAGACGCAACTGGTTAGATTGAATTCCCAGCTTCTTTGTTGTCACTAACCGTTCTTCTCTAAAACTAGGCCGGGTCGACTACTTGATCCAAATTGTTGGGCCTCAAAACACGATCATGGTATTTGAATACTCTTCACATAGTTGGTTGGAGTGTCCTTTGAGCTAGGGAACGCCAAGATTCAATCGGTAAACGCAATAGGGCGCTATTTGGTATTGGGATACGGCCAAAACTTCAGATGAAATAGAAGCAGGAAATGTTTCCGATTAAATTTCCAAACAACAAAACTTTCCTTCACCTCTCGAGCTTGCAGATATTTCTATGACCTATCACCCACTATCTAGTGCTAGATAGATTGATGTAGTTTGTGTCTTAACGTACTTAATATTTGGCAGCTTCTACAGCCCTTAAGAAGTATACTACCAATCACTAGGCTTTTTCTATAGATTAACATGTTAGTTAGCACAATAAATGACTTGCCCGTCACTACTTCCTGCAGTAAGCTCTATTTTGCTCATCCTTCGTAGGTCCTCATACGACTACAATTAGTCATTCATATGCAGAGACTCAGTGTTACAGGCTGGTGCGTTATTCAGTTATATACGAAGTCAATCCAGTTTATCTATCAGGAAGTCTTCGAGTGCAAACCCATGCTGGATTAAGGAGTTGTGCAAAGGACAACTTTGCATAGATTCGCGTAACGCGCGGTATTGATGTGAGTTTCGATCGATCACAATTGTAACAGGATGGCGACAAACATGACTCGGGGCTCTACGTCAGCTAATTCCGTACAATGCAATAGTTTAGCTTGAGTTCTAATAAATTTTCACAGACTCCCCCTAGCTCCTGGATACGAAATCTACACTGTGCGTAGCTTACTATTTTTAGGCTAACCACATTCAGTAGTCTATGTTACATTACGTAACCTGCTACGTTTAGGATCCACGTTGAGTAAATCTGCAATTAGTTTTCGTAATATTTCCCTCTGTCGAGGGACTATTCTCAATTCCAGTCGGTGGTGTACCCTACAAACCTCCAGCTCTCACTGTCGAGTCTGCAGAGCCGAGATTAAGTATAAAAGTCATCACTTTCACGAGGATTCCCAATCGCTTTCGCCGTCTGTATCATCTTCATCTCTCAACACATCCTCCTATCACCATGATCGTTGTATGGATTCGGTAGAAATGCCTCAGGCAGGATTTATGGGTTCCTAATTTAGCACCACTAGGCTTTTTATTTTGCACCAGATTTTAATTGCGTATGGAGCTTTCTAGCTATGACACAACATCAAAGAAAAGTACAGAATAGATGATTCAACGTAAAGGAAGAGCACTCATGCCTCGGATTTCACTTGCAAGTACCACTGCGGAGTTATGGTGGCTTTTTCTTCACCCCAAGTCAACCCTCATCCGTGAATACCCACCCAGGGGAACTTCTCAAAAACCATGGGTTATCCAGACATGCCTCCATCATCTTTCAACTTTCCTCCACGCGAAATGTGGTCTGAGATATCTCCTTCCCGTCTAAATTAGGTGCCTAGGTTACTCCGACTATTCCAGAGAACACCACCAGAAGGCGGACCACAACGCCTTCCATCGCTTGCTTGTTTTTATAGCGTCAGCCGCACTCTCGCAAGCGAAGTCTTGGCGCGCACAAAGCCGAATTCGTAAAACTGCTTGCCAAAATTCGGAATTTCACTCCCTTCCAGATTATATCCTTCCTTTGCATCATCTTGTAAACTTGTCCTGATCCCTCTCACGTCCATCCCAAAGAACTTTCTCGCAGATTTGTGCGCCATGCTTTGCTTTCTCCGTCGGGTATAAATATCGGCGTGGGCGTGTATTTGGTGGCCAACTGAGACCAGAGAAGGTCGAAGAGAGGTGTGGTCATTGGGATGAGGATATACTAGGTCGTACTTGTAGACTTGATGAGACTTAGGTAGGCGTCAGACTCGTTGGGAGCGGAAAATGACGTGGTAGAGTAATTTTAAATTTTGCCTCGTGGGCCAACTTCTTTGATATTGCGAAATTTGACTGAACTTGGCTCGGGGGGAATATTTCACTCCCAGGTTCGTAGAGGGCACCGCGTACAAGTGTTCAGTCTTGCCCTTCACCAAAGACCATATTTCGCGCGGAGAAATGTTAATGGATGATGGAGGCATGTCTGGATAACCCATGGTTTTTGAGACGTTCCCCTTGGTGGGTATTCACGGATGAGGGTTGACTTGGGGTGAAGAAAAAGCCGCCATAACTCCGCTGTGGTACTTGCAAATGAAATCCGAGGAATGAGTGCTCTTCCTTTACGTTGAATCATCTATTCTGTACTTTTCTTTGATATTGTTTTGTTAGTTTTTGTTTTCTATTTTTTAAGTCCCAGGATATACCCGTTTTCCCCTAAGGGTCAAAGACTGGGGTTTACAGCTAAGATCATATCTATGACATGCCCAACTTGTTCCCACCACGTGAACCGCTACTCAAATTGTAGCCAGTTAAATTACGTGCAGCCATATACAAAATAGAAATCACAACATAACTCCAGGCTCCAATACTTTGAGCTCCAACTAAATATCAGCACTTGTGGTTGGGAAGCAAAACTTCTCGCCTTGTTCCCCTTTCGATCGAGTCATGTTACATGACTAATTTATATGGACCTCGCTGAGAGCAGAGGTCCAGCCTGCAGCTGATCACCCACAACATCGGGTTTTCTGTGCAAAATTTTTGAACGCTTCGAGGCACTTGAGTCCTAGAAGTTCACGTATAAAGTCGTCGTGGGACTTAAGTCCTCGTATTCGACGTGTTTCGTGAGATTGGAGCCGACAGTGGATAAATTGGGTTGAGCTAGTCTCTTTCCCACACGCGCACTTACTAGGTGCGTCTGCATTGTTGGATCGGCGATTTTAGGCCGCAAAATGCCATGGTCTGTACGGGCCGCAATTAGTTCGCGTAGCATATGCCTTGATAGGGCTAGCTCAGGGGGCTTGCGCCGTTTCATGAGTAGATCTAGCTTTCGAAACCGAACAGGGCACGCTTTATCCCACCAATCGTTGAGCAAAGCCTGTAGCCGGTTATTCATGAGACGGCGAAGGTATGCCAACGAAATGGTTTCTGGTTGGTTGTCCGGACTGGGCAGCATTTGTAAGCCGAGGCTCGCAGTAGCGTCTGCTTCTTCGTTCCCTTGTATTCCAGAGTGACCGGGGATCCACTTAATCGTCACAGCAGCTGACGCTGAGGGTATGCGAAACTGACGTACCTCTTCGAGGCTGGTTGAAGAGATGCCCGTCTCAAGTGCTTTTATAGCATGTTGACTATCCAAAAAAACATTCACTCGCCGAATCGTCTCCCCCAGCTGCTGTTGCGCTTCTTTGAGTCTCAACGCCGCCTCAAGAGCCTTCAGCGCCCCTGTGATTTCTGCTTTCAAGACCTCTCCGCCTTGTTGGATACCATTCTCTTTGAGAAGAGTTTTACCATATCTCCTCACAACAAAACCCCAAGCTGAGCGTCCGTTTCCCTCCGAAGAGCCGTCTGAGTAAGCGCAAATTTCCGATGCGGGCACGTTGTCTATCCAAAGTCTGCTTGCTTCATTTCCTTCTGACTTGGTCATGTATCTAGCAGAGTAGGATGGTATAAGGAAATGGTTAAACTGTCCTTTGCATCTATTGATGGTGACATGAATTAAGATGATGATTGTGATTGAGATAGATTTCTATATAGTTTATAATACATGATATGCTCAGGTTCATATACCTCGAGCCAAGCAACCAGATTATGTTCCTCTAGATCTAGATTCATCAGAATAATTACTTACTCAGTAAAATTCTCCTAGTCTCAGTTGTGTGTTTAGGATCTTGATTAAGTTTCAAGCAACTAGTCAATGATGTTTCTCATATCACTGAGACATAGTCATATTTGATACAACAGGTACAACCGATGAATCGTGCCTGTACATGACGTTGTGATATATTCATGATCGTCTGAACAATATCAACTCATGAATGAATCATGTATCTACATGACAGATGGCGGCGGCAGAGGCCTCGAAGCTTCTGCATCCGGAAGTCGTCGATAGGCTCGCTGTGCACGAGCCCTTTGTCTATCTACATGTTCAAATCTTTGAGGTTTTTCCTTGTACTTTCGAGTCCCAACGTTTGGGCACATCGCAGCACGAGATCTCAGCGGGTGCTGATCATCGAGGGTTTTTATTCGGGCTGAAAATCGTAGTCGGTTCCCCTCTAGAATAATATTTGGGTGAGGGATTCCACCTTCCCTGTGCAGGACGACATTTGGAGTAGTCCGCAGAACCGGAAGTACAGATCGGAGACCCATCATATTGGCCTTATCGATCATAGTGCAAAGTCTCGCGGTAGCTGGCGTTGCTATTCCTGCTCTTGTTGGGCGTTTGAGGCCGGACCACCAGACTTCTGCTCCAAAAGTCGCGATTGAAACAATACAACTATTTACTGCTCGTATCAGCGCTCCTGGTGCGGCCCCTCAAAAGGTAGAATTGAAGCGTCGCATAAGATGTGCGACTTTCATTGCTTTTCCGGACCACATCATCACATGATGTTTGAAGTTAAGACGCGGATCGAGGTAAACTCCAAGCCAGTGAACTTGTTCAGCTAGTTCTATGAGAGTGCCGTTAACGTGGATGCCAACTGCTGCCTCGCAATGCCGTGGTGAAAATTGTACTACCTCTGACTTTTCTGTGTCAAATTGGACAGCATTTTTCTGAGCCCACTCCAGCTGGTGGTCGACTTCTTTCTGGGCAGCTGCAGCAGACTCAGCAGTGGTCCGGCCAAATCCAAGAATTCCGATGTCGTCAGCGTAGCTAAGCCTTAGATTAGGAGTATCACTCCGCATTGACTCTGCCATATATAGAAGTATTCGACTTTAGTTGTGATAATACGTTCATAAAGTGTCGGTTCCAATGTTTGGACCATGTACTCTAGCAATTGTTGCATGCGATTATGTTTCAATAAGAACTGACGCTCTCTGGCTTCCCACAAACCAATTTGTTGTGTGTTTGCATCGTCTTTTAAACACTCTGGTCTTCGAGTATCATCGCTTGGATCTGGTAATGTGTCGTTTTCTGTTTCCAACAAATCATCTGTCAAAAGTAGATTTGCGCGTTCAGTAATAGCACGACGCCATTGCTCAAATCCTCCAGCATTTTTTAATTGGAACGAGGAACTCATCTTGAATAATATTGTTTTTAAAGATATCTTAATGCAGTTGGAAACTCCGGGCTCATAACTAAAGTCGAATAAGAAGAAAGAGAAGAGGCGAGATCGGCGAGCCCTGTGGGACCCCGCAAACTAGCTGTCGCTTTATCGTGACTCCTTCCGAGTGTCGGACCTGTACCATTTGTTGTGCAAGGAACGAAGTTGTCCACTTTAGAACTGAGTCTGGCCATCCTTATTCTTGCATTCTTCTCAATAGACAGTTATGAAGAACTACATCGAACGCTCCTTGTACGTCTAAGGTGACGAAAGTGGCCGCCTGTCACGGCGTAGAATAGGCACAAGTGAAAGTACAGCTTGTATGGCGATAATTCAATCTGTGAAGCAAATACTAAGCTGGAGAAGAATAGAAAAGAACAGGATCTCATTACAAAAAGCCCTGAGGCTATTCCTATTCGGGCGGGTTTCCACTAAATCGCCGCGTCCGTGCTCCTTCCTGCATCAGCCATCAGTCTCACATCCTCCCTCCACGTAATTGTATATCATGGCGGAGCAGAATGCCGTGCCGTGACATCACCCCCTCCTCAGCCTTCGATTGTCCCAAATCGACTAATTTCTGCGGCGGCGTTGGTTGTCACGACCTTGGTTGGTCACCATATTATCTTCCGGATGTTCCTCACTAAATCTATCATGTGCGGCATCGTCCAACCACGTAGCGAGACGTCTTGGTGGCCCTGGCAATTTAGGGTGCTCAGCGTGGAACTTTTCTAATATGAGGGGTGCGTTCCGAAAGTTGGCAGCCGGATACCATTCCTCGTCTGCGTCCCATCCTTCCCATTGAACCTTGTACTGCAGCCGATTGCGATACAGCCGCGCGTCTAACACCTTCTCGATCTCCCATTCTAACTCTCCATTGACCTCTTCTGCCGGCGGCTCTGGATTGGCCTGGCCGGGCAACGGGTTATCTGGATCTTTGCGCAGTCGGTCTGGTAAAAATACAGGGTGTATTTTCCAAGAGGCGGGTAGTTGAACGCGGAATGAATGCCCTTCTTTGGCAATGATCCGATATGGTCCCACCATTGGATTTTCCAGCTTATCCGACGGTCTCGTAGTTCTCCAAGCACCGCGCCGGATATACACTTTATCTCCAACGTCAAAGTCTACTTCTCGGCGATGTTTATTGGCTTGAACACGCTGTTGTTCCTGTGAGCGTTTGATGCTCTCTTTAGCATAATCCAACGCGCTGCTAATCCGTTTAAGCCACACCGCGGCCTCGTCCCGATTCAGCTTCTCTCGAGGGGTTCGTGGTTCCAGTCGCTGATTCCAGTCAAATTCTAAACGCATTTCGTAACCATAGTCAATCATTGATGGCGACAATCCTGTAGATTCATTTGGAATAGCTGCCGCAGCAGCATCTAGAGCGGGAAGCAGCTCCGCCCAATCGTCTTGGTGGAAATTGACAAATGGTCGCAGTCGCTGGTCAATGATCTGGTTAATAATTTCGGTCTGGCCGTCTGTCTGCGGATGTTCTGCCGTAGATAGCTTGAGTTTGACGCGCGCTAACCTTGACAACTCATCCATGAAATCCGAAATGAATTGCGGACCGCGGTCGCTGGTAATGGTCTTCGGTGCGCCACGGAATCGCCAGACATAATGGTAGAACAAGTCTGCAGTAGTCTTTGCTGTAGCACTTTTAGTGGTGGGGATGGAGATTTGGCGTTTAGACAATCTATCAACAGCTACCCAAATGTTATTAAACCCTCGTTTGTCTGGTACCCCCACATCGTGAAAATCCATCGATATATCATCCCATGTACGTTCTGGAATGGCTAAAGGCTGTAGTAAGCCCGGTGTCTTGTCTCTAGGCTTATGCGATCGTCGGCAGACATGGCAGTTCTGCACATAACGCTCGATGTCTGCTGCGTATCGTGGCCACCAGTACCGGTCGCCGATTAGTTTCCTCATTTTGTTTCGTCCTGGATGAGCGGTGGATGTAGATTCGTGGATCATCTTCAACACTTGAGTACGGAGATTGTCTTTGGCTGACACCACCACGCGTCCCTTATGAAGCACCAACCCGGTAGGTTCCAAAGAATAAGGTTCTTCCCGCTGTCGTGCTTGCTGGCGTAGATCCTCGAGATCGGGATCTGCTCGGTTGGCCATAAAAATACGATCAATAGTATCCAGATCCTCGTCGATGGGCGCTAACACCTTGCTGTCATGTGGCAACGTAACTTTCTTTTGAGGGAGGAGGATTTTCGTACGTTCCAGTTCTTTTGCAGCTTTTTGTGTAGGGGTAAGTTCTTTCTTGCGAGATAACGCGTCTGCCAGAATATTTTCCTTGCCTGGTCGGTACTGAAGGTCGAAACTGAATTGCGATAGCACCTCTGACCATCGGATTTGCCTATCGTTGAGTAGCTGCTTCTGACCAAAGTATTCCAGAACTCGGTGATCAGTCAGAATCACGAACGGCTCCCAGGTGCTGGTGAGCTCTGCGCGCCATTCTTTCAAGCATTGGATGATAGCCAACAGCTCCTTATCATGGATCTCATAGTTTGCCTCCGGACCAGTCAAGGTTCGGGAGTGAAAAGCCACAGGATGCCACACGCCTTCCTCCTGCAATTGACTGAGTACTCCTCCTGTTGCTAGATCAGAACAATCGGTCTCTATACGTGTAGGCTTCTTCTGATCGAAGTACAGTAAAATGGGTGGGCTGACCAATTTCTCTTTCAGGGCAAGGAACGCTTCTTCAGCTTGCTCGGTCCATTGGAACAACTGGCCTTTTGGGATTGCTGTCAGGTTGTACAGTGGCTTAGCGATCCGGGAGAAATTCTCTATAAAGTTACGGTAATAGTTGCAGAACCCCAAGAAGGATTGAATGGCAGTCTTGCTAGTAGGTCTCTCCCATGCGCGAATACTTTCCAGCTTCTTCGGGTCTGGCAGGAGTCCGGAAGTGTTAACAATGAAGCCCAGAAAATTAACAGATTTTTGATTAAAGCGGCACTTCTTAATATCCACCTGCAGTCCAGCCCTGTCCAAACGCTGAAGGACCTCGCGTACTTCTGCCACGTGTTTACTTTTATCTTCAGAGTGGACGCATACATCATCCATATATGCGGAAACGTAACGAGCGAGCAGATCGCCTAGGACCGAATTGATATATCTTTGGAAAGTGGCCGGGCCACCTGACAGACCAAAAGGTAACACGCGGTAACGGTATTGACCGAATCGAGTACGAAACGTAGTCCATCCCACGGAGTCTGGATGCATCCGGATACGGTTGAACGCATGGATGACATCTAGAATGGTGAATTTCTTAGAACCAGCCATCTTGGCTAATGTCTCACCAATGAGGGGCAGAGGATAGCGATCTTTCCGCGTGTGTGCGTTTAATTTCCAGTAGTCTACACAAAATCGAAGGTCACCGTTCTTTTTCTTGAAAAACAAGACCGGGGAATTGAACGGAGAATCGCTGGGTTCGATGAACCCGTTCGCCAGGTTCTCCTCGATGTAAGCATGTACGGTATCTAGCTCTTTCTGATTCATTTTATAGAGGGGAGCTTGCTTGAGCTCAGGCTCGCTATCCAGATTGATCTTATGGTCGAACTCCCTATGCGGCGGCAATTCCTTTGCGCGTCTTTTGGAGAAGACATGGGCAAGATCGTGATATTCAGGAGGTAATTGGGCCAACAATTGTGTCTTCTCTTCTTCTTCAGCGAGCTCCGCAATGTGCGCAATCTCTGTACCGTCGCAAGCGGTTTCCATTTCTACGAACCAGCATTGGTCTTCCGCTTCAATTGTCTCAACCTCGACGGCTGAAAGCGTAGGTGTGTCCATTTCGTCTAGACCCAGATCCTCCTTTTTCTTATCGTAGGCTTCTTGTCGCTCCTGCAGTGTAGGCCGGGGAGTCAGAATAATTGAAGGGGTCGCCGGCGCTTCTGCTACCATTGCAGGGCGTTTCAATATCTGCTTTGGCATAAAATGTGGAGATCTTTTAGCAGGAGGTTTGTTGATTTCTAGAGGGGGCAGTTCAATCAGTCGGTCACGACGGTTAGCGTCCCACTGATGATCATTGCGGTCTTCTGGCCACCACAGCCGGTGTCGCACGCAATCTGGGAGTACGTTATGATAGGCCAGCCACTGCCGACCGAGGATCACATTGTTCTTGTTACCAAGTGTGGTAGCAAAGAACGGCATGTTGACTCGGTGCGAGTCTATAGTCAGTGTCATCACGTAGGCATGGCGTAGAGGTCGGGATGATCCGCCGTCGAAGCCTCTGATAGAGAGTGGATGACGGAGATTGTAGCGCGTCATCTTAATCTTACTATTTCGGTACCAATCACGCAGTTGTTTACGATCTGCGAAGGCATATCCATTAGCGCCGGTATCAATGAGGGCAGAGATTGGAAATTGGGAATTGTTTTTAGTTTCAAGAGTACAATCTATAACTAATGGCCTTCCGCCAAACAAATTTTCCAAATTAATGCCATTTACTCGATACGTGTTATTCTCTAGGAAGGCGACTTCTCCTAGAGACAATCTTTTCCCTCATCGGAGCTCATGGTGAATTCCGATCCAGATGCTTCAGCTTCCTCCTTCTTCTTCGCATCCACCTCATTGACTTTAGCAGTAGGACACGCGTTAGCGTAGTGACCAGTCTTGTGGCAATGGAAGCAGACACCAGCGTTTCGGGCCAAGACTTTTGGCTTGGGTGGACCAGACGCTCTTGGAGGTGCAGTACGAGTTAGGCCCGGCGGGAGAATTGGCTTCTTGTACCTGTCCTTGCGTTGTTGGTAGCGAGCGGCTTGATCCTCCGATTTGCGCGCTAATTGCAGGTGTGGTTCTATTTTCAAGCAGTGTTGAGACATCTCCAAGGTAGATTCAAAATCCAATCCGGCTATGACATTTTGCAACTTGGGACTCATCTTTTCGCGAAGTTCATCCATGCGGTCTTCGTCTCTAAGTTGCAATTGAGAAGCGAAGGTCAGGAACTTAGTGAAGAAGGCTGAGAAGCTGTCATCCCCTTGTCGGAGTTTCTTGAAGTTGGCACGAGCTTCGGAGCGCTTCTGTCCTCGGGTCTTGCCGTAGGCTCCTCGCATAACTTCGACGATAGACATCGCAACAGTGATGTGGTTGACGCTTTCTGGCTCGAGGTAGGGTTTTATGAATTCCTGTGCATCACCACCAATAAAGCCCAAGAGGTAATTGATCTTGTAGTTTTCATCATCAAAGTAGATCGAGTCGCCGTTCAACTTGCGCTTAACAGCGTGTTCCCAGTTCTCGAAAGTAGGATTATGGGAACCCATGAAGGTGGGTGGGTTCTCAATCTTCTGGCGGTGGCGGAGTTGCTTAGCCTGTGGGTCACGGACCTCTTTGTATCTTGGTGGTATCTCTGAGGCCTCACAGCCGGCAGCGTCTTTCTCAACAGTGTTATAGGCTGCAGATCCTCGCACCGACTTGGATTCCTCCTTCTGCTTACCCTTATCCTTGGCCTTGAGATCTAGAGTGACCTCTGCGAATGCAGCCTTCCAGCGCTCAGCTTCCTCCGCCCAGGATTGTGCCACTTTCTCTGCCTCTGCCTTCTGCTCCAATGTATCTCGAAGGTAGTTGCTGATGTTGTTGGCGCGATCAGCCAGGGCGGTACACATAGTCTTAAGGGTATGTTCGTGACGTTCTTGATCAGTCTCCTTCTTGACTTCAGCAGCGCGGCGTTTGTTTCTCTTGTTGTAATCCTTGTCCAACAATTCAAAAGTGACTTTCTGATACCATGGAACATCAATCTTCGTAGTGAGGTCCTCCTCTTCCCCGGGTGCGCGGGTGGCGTACACCGAGGTTGTGAAGTCTTCCTTCGGCCACTCTCCTGGCATCTTCTGCTTTCCTTTATTAGCGAGACAATTAGCCAATGACTGTCCAGATAATCGTGAGCGAAACGCTGTCCACAGATTACTGAGTCTGAAATTAGTATTTTACCTCTCTACAGAGGTCGCGTTGAGTAGTTTAGGGAGCTTAGTATTATGTCACGGCGTAGAATAGGCACAAGTGAAAGTACAGCTTGTATGGCGATAATTCAATCTGTGAAGCAAATACTAAGCTGGAGAAGAATAGAAAAGAACAGGATCTCATTACAAAAAGCCCTGAGGCTATTCCTATTCGGGCGGGTTTCCACTAAATCGCCGCGTCCGTGCTCCTTCCTGCATCAGCCATCAGTCTCACATCCTCCCTCCACGTAATTGTATATCATGGCGGAGCAGAATGCCGTGCCGTGACACCGCCCACCCTTGTGTGCGCGCCTCCTCGACATCGTGTACTACACAGGAGACTAGGTCTGTTGCTGAGCGTATCGAGAGTGCGCCGAATTGTTGCCGACCAACTACACCACAAGTCACTACTAAGTGCGCCATCTGTTATGCCAGAAGTCTTTCAAGTCCTTTACCAAAGCAAGAAAGGAGGGCAATTGGTCTCCATCCTTTGACAGTTGTTGTGTCCCTTTTAGGCTTCTGTGCAAGTGCAATTTCGGCCAATTTGAAACAAGTCGGATGCGTACCGAGTTGTATGCAAGCTCTGAAGAGCTTGACTATACAGGGTCCAATTGTCTACCAGCAGGCCACTAGCAGCTGCACGGAGACTCCGTCTGCTCCCGGAGCCGTGTTTCCACAGCCGATAGTACAAGCTCGGACTTCTTCCTCGGAGATGTCATCCTTCCATGGTATACGGTTGTTACTCGTGGCAATGCAAAGCGGCAGGTCGTCCGATGTTTGGTGTCTTGCCAGGAGACAGTCACGGAGAACTGCGGCTCGCTCTAGTGGATCAGTGATGAGAACTCCATTGTATTTTAGGGATGGAGGAATGCTTGACTGTCTAGAACTAGCCTTTCTCATCGAGCAGAAAACATCGTTCGGCGTGATCAATTTTTCGACCAGCTGTGCTTGATATTGCTTTTTAGCGTCTCTAAGAAATGATCCGTGCTTTTAAGCATACACTGCACGCTGGAGGGGTGATTCTGCCGCTCGATATTCAGCCCGTGCTTCCTTGCACGCCGGGGTTAACCACGGGGCTGATCTACCGCAGTTTGCTCTGGGTCGTGTTCCTGTCGCATTGATGGCAGTCTTAAGATTTAAGCAGAGTTCCTGGGGATAATCTTCGACCTTTTCGATTGTATCTAAAACTGGCAGTAGACGGACCAACTTAGTAACAGCTCGTGCAAAGTCAGGTATTTGTTCCTTTGTCACTTGAATCTTGCCCAAGTTGGGTCCCAATGTTTTGGACTGGACCAGGATTATTCCTCGGATAGGAAGATGGTCGCTGATGACACATTCATCATGGTCAACCCATGCACAGCTGACATTAATGTTGGTCCAGACAAGGTCCAGGGTATTTCCAGCTTGATGGGTGGGTTCTCCAACAATAAGGCAGGTTAGATTGTGACCTTCTGCCCATCTTTCAATCATTTCACCTTGCCCGTAGGGGCTAGTGACTCCTGGTTGCCAGGCACAGTAAACTGAATTGAAATCACCTGCAGCAACAAAGAAACATCATCATTTTGAAAAAGGTTGAACATCGGCAGCTCTTTTTTTATTTTTTTAAAAATAAATCACAGTAAACTCAGCTATTTAGCTCACAATCATATAAACAATACAAATCAATTGCCAAGTCATTCCACACGCATAATTACTATATCCATCTGTCCAAAACCTGAAAATCAAGCAGCATCATGGCTGCGTACAACCAGCCGTCGTCCTCGGCGTCAATTGACCCAGGCGACGACCTACACCCGAGCCTTCTTGGGATTGCCGCCGCAATGGAGCAATCAGAACGCGACAGAAAGCAGCGAATGAGCCTAGCTCAAGAATGCCTGCAGAATATCGACGCCTGGGCGAAATCCAAGGCTCGAACCGATGGTGCGGCCTTAATTGCGCCTTTTATTGAAAAGATTTCACCTATTGTGACAGCTTTTGCAATAAGCAACGTCAACGCCACATACAACTCATGTAAGAACTCTTTCCCCGAAGCCACTCAGATGAAAACCTCTGTGCCAAGGGTGACAAAGATAAACGAGAAACCGCCTCATGAACTGCCGAAAAAGCCTCAAGTGGCTGAGTCCCCCTGGGTCACAGTGGCACGAAAAGCGGCCAAGCTCCCAGACCCGCCAGCCAGCCTGGTCAAACGGAGGTTTGTTGTGCAGACACGACCAGCAGAAAAAGAACCCTCCAAAGAAGATAAACGACTTTTTCTTCGAATGGGACAAGAGCATCAGTGGCGCAAGTTACCACCAGTCACTATCAAGAAAATTGTCACAGAGAAAGCTGGGATTGTACCCTCAGCAATCATAGCAATGACACAAGTTAGGTCTGGCCTAGCAATGGAGTGCGCATCAGATGCACTCAGGGAATCAATTCTGGGTGTGGGTCCTGTTGAGATGAAATAATTATTGATCTATTAATTAGAGTAAAATTGCATAAGGAAAACTATAACGAACTATTACTATCTTATATACATAATTAGCAGTCCACGAGTGATCTAGTTCTTCAACGACGGTGCAAGTGTCCTCTACTGGTACCCTGGTAGAAGTGAGTGATCTGTCTTCCTGCCTCCCGTTTAATGGCGGAAGGTCAGCATCATGTGACTGACATCTCTTTCAACCTAACACCACACAAATGTTCTACCTAGCTGGTAAACACTAACAGCCAGGTAAATGTATGACTCATTTGCTATTTAGCTTATACTAACATTGTATATTCTAGGTTTCAACAGGTCCTTCACTCCAAAAAGAGGAAATCACAATCGAACCGGCGTCAGACTGGACATCCGTCATGGTACCACATGTCCCAATCTACATCCGTACATTAGACGGAAGAATTGAAGTAACCAGGGAAATGGTGAAGATGGAATTCCAGGCAGCTTGCGGCGTCATGCCAATACAGGTGCGCCCAAACAATACAAAGTTTGGACAGTATTCCACCAGCTGGATTGTGCACTTTAAACAAGCACCTTCCAACTTAAGGTTTAGACTATTTGGCAAGAGTGGACCTGCCATACCATTCTCTCGTAGACGCCCCATCGAGCAATGCCAACGCTGCTGGGGCTATCATTCAACAAGAACTGCGTCAAAGGACAGCGCTGTGTAAAGTGTTCTGGCTCGCACGAAGCTGCCAAATGCTCGGCAAACATCCCCAAATGTTCAAACTGTGCTGGACCGCACGAGTCTACTCACTTGGACTGCATGGCCCGGCCAAGGCGATACAATGGACAGGTAACGCCCCGATCACCGGCCGAGCTGCGAGTTATTCGAGAACGCAGACATATGGATTTTAAGGCTGCTATATAAATATCTCAAGAAAAAGGTAAGGCCTGCGAGGTCATTAATATACCAGAAGAAACAATGGTTGATAATGAGTAATACACCAAATTCTCATAAGCACAACCAAAAATATAGCACCCTTCTATTTCACCATGTGAACGTGGGAAATGGTGGACCAATCATGGACATAGCGCTGCAACAAGCTTGGGATGCAGAAGTGCACATAGTCATGATCCAAGAACCATGGACCTTGCAAGAAGATGGAGAGTTTAGAACGAAAAGCCATCCTGGTTTCGATAGTTTTATACCCTTTGGAAACACGACACCGAGACCACGACCACACGCTGTCACTTTTGTGAGAAAAGGACTCCAAGCGGCTCAGATCTCACCCTCGTCATCAAGCCAGTCATCAGACTACTGTTTTGTGTAGGTGTGTGGACTGACATTTGTAAATGTCTACCGTGCTCCAGGCCATAGTGAGACTTTGGAACCATTACTAAGCTGGCAGCCAAGTGGACCCTCAGTAGTAGGGGGTGACTTCAACTCAGTCTCACAGTATTGGCAGCCATTAACAGAACGCCAATACAGAAATGGTGATCTCATCATGGGGTGGGCCCGCGGAAACAACATGCAGCTACTAAACACCTTAGGAAAAAGTACTCATTGCAATGGAAACAGTCTGGATCTAACCTGGAGTAATACGACGGCAGTTGCATCGGTATCAGCACGGTTCGACTGTACATCAGACCACTCCACCATTGAAGGCTCGGTTAACACACCTGGATGCTCGCATCTATCCGGGATCCCGAGGCTAATCCGCGTAAGAGACGGTGACCTAGACGAGTTTGCTCGATGCGTAAGGCAATGGGTAAGGCACGGCCCCCTCAGCAGTCAAACCGAGATTGAAGACTTCACAAAGAGCTTAATCAAATTACTTCAAGACGCGATCAAAGTTGTCGGACGAACACCCACAGTGGGAAGGGGAAAAACAGCGCCTTGGTGGACTGATGAATGTAAAAGACGTCAGTTTGACTACAGGTCAGCCAAAAGGACATCTGGAGATATATTAGTGACACGTAAGGCTTTTCGAGCCGCAGTGAAGAGAGCCAAACGTGAATACTAGACAAAGCAAGTCGAGGCAGCAGAGACAGAAGCAAAAGTGTTCAAACTTATGCAATGGGCTAAACCGAAGCCGACGAAACAGCCTCCTCCTCTCCGGGTATCACCAAACGAGTGGCTTTTAGATCCACTAGAGCGGACAGTTGCATTGCGAGATTCTCTTCTTGCAAGATATAACGCAAGAAACGACATCAATACGTGGGAGAACAGTCAACCAGAGTTGATTCCATGGGATGGAGAGGTGTCACTGGAGGATGTCACAGCATCAACCATTGGCAGCAAAGAAACAGCTCCGGGGTTCGACAAGATTACCGTACGACTTCTCAAAGCCTGCTGGAGCACGATTGGAACATACGTCAGGGACCTCTTCCAGGCTTGTCTCAACTTGCAATATTTCCCTACGCCTTTCAAGGTGGCAGAAGTTGTGCTACTTCCAAAAATAGGACGCGACCTCTCCAGCTCAAAAGGATGGCGCCCCATATCGCTACTCTCCAGCTTAGGCAAAGGATTGGAAAGGCTTATAGCTAAAAGGATGTCCTGGCTTGCATTAAAACACAAGGCAGTACCTCCACAACTATTCGGCGCGCTACCAGGACGCTCAGCAGTCGACTAGGCATCATGTGTTATACACGATGCAGAAGCTGCAATGAGATCCAACAAAGTCACAGCTATGATCACGCTGGACATACAAGGTGCCTTCGATGCAGTGCTACTGTCGGTATAACAGCGGCTTGGAGATTTAATGTGCTAGCACAAATGTTCTGGTAACAGATTGTTCTTGTAGAAAATGTCTATGTATATTTTATCTAACAAACACGTAAGGAAAATGCTACCTGAACCTGTCTACAAGTTGGCCTTAGAAATTAGGTTTACACATGATAAAATCCCTCATAGTTGTCATTTATTCCAACAGCTACACAATCGGCTGCTCGCACAAATGCGAAGTCAGGGCTGGCCAGTACTACTCTGTTGCCCGGTAGAATCATTTCTGAAACAACGAAAAGTTTTGGTGAGACACGAAAAAGGTGTAACTGATGAGAAGCTTGTTGAGTGCGGAGTTCCCCAAGGATCACCACTATCACCACTTTTATTTATGTTATACATCTCAATCCTACTTGAAGATGGAACCCCAAACTGTATATTCGGATATGCAGATGACATTGCCATTGTTCGCGTCGGTAAAAATCCTAGTGAGGCTGTTGAGGCTGCCCAGGTAGAAGTAGACAGGATAATCCAACGCGCTTCAACGCACATGATAAGGTTCGACCCTTCTAAGTCCGAGCTCCTGGTTATAGGAGGAGGACCGAAGAAGAAACTAGACTCATCCAACCTCGCGGTCAGGGTTGAGGGACAGCTTATTACGCCTTCCGCGTACATTCGATGGCTCGGGGTCTGGCTCGATTCCCAACTGACATTTAGACAACATGTTCAAGAATGGTGTAATAAGGTACAACAACTATCTCAATTTATACAAAGTATTAATAGGGTCCAACGAGGTGCGGCTCCGGGACCATCAATCCGTGCAGTGAACGCATGTGTAGTCAGCACGGCAATTTATGGTGCTGAAGCTTGGTGGCCTGGACTCACCCGTATCACGACGGTACGAGATAAAAGAGTAAGTACGGGTGTCGGATGGCACCTCAAGTTACTAGATAGAACTATTTTGACTGCTGTTCGAGCCGCACTGCCAGTGTGGCGAACTACACCAAATATAGTTCTGCACCGTGAGTCAGGGATACTACCGGCAGAAATTATGCTACAGCAGCGACAGCTCCGAAATGCAGCCAGAATCCGCAGACTTGACAGCTATCACCCTTTGTTTTCAAGGGCAGCTGAGACATCAAAGGAAGCAATTAAGCAACTCAAACTGAGAGAGGGGCAAAAAGATCGTGTCTTCAAGTTTCCAGAGCGATATCTGACACGCCTTCAGAATGGTAACCTCAACCTACCGGCATCAGAAGGGCCTGGACAGCTTTACCAACCGATGATCGCGAGGGCTATGGCTAGAGCCAAATGCAACAAGGAGGAAAAGTCGAAGCGGACTAATCATTGGCTTAGAAATCTCCCTGTAGGGAAGCTGTGTGTATATTCTGATGGGTCATCGACTGGTCCAGCATACTCAGCCTATGGCTATGCTATATACAGGGACAGAGAACTCATATTGAGTGGTGGAAATTTTCTCCCAGGGGCAGAGGTCTTTGATGCAGAAATTGTCGGGGCAGTTCGAGGTCTAGAAGCGGCGTCGGAAATTGGAGGTAGTATAGGTATCAAGGTGCTCCTCGACAATCAAGAGGCGGTAAGAGCCCTTGTGAGAAGTAGAACGAGCTCTTCACAGTCTGAGGTCCGGAATTTTATTGAACAATCCAAGGCTCAGCCTGCCGTAGAAGTCCACTGGGTTCCGGGACACATTGGTTTTGAAGGGAACGATAAAGCCGACGCAATTGCAAAGGCAGCCCTTGCATCAAAAACCAGAGAAGGAAATATCCCGAGACCAGAGTGCACTCAGGAGGAATCTGACAAAGTCCTGACATTCGCAGCACTTAAACGCCAAGTCACAATACGAGTACAGAAACTCGCGGAAGATTGGTGGCATAAAAATAGATTGGACAGGTATGAAGATCTGGACTTACTGATGCGAAGAAAACGCCCACCAGCTAGCTTTACCTCGATGGGCATATCACCGCCTCATTGCGGCAAGGACTGGGCATGGTGATTTCGCTAGCTATCACAGACGATTTCAACATCCGAATGAAGAAATGCGATGCAAATGCGGACGAGAGAAACGGCCATGGCATTTTGCAGAGTGTCGCCTGAACATCCAGAAATGGAGGACGGAAACGAAGGAACCACGACCTACGACAAGGGATATGATGGGGCAAGAAGGATGGCAGATATTCTGGCGCTTTCTAACTGTAACAAAATGTTACAGCAAAATTGAATCATAAACAGGGAACTTGAATGTCAGCTGTATTGCTTCTTAGGGCCGCTCAGTGTTGCACGAGGATGGAGGTGTAGTGGAGGGCGCTAGCACCTCAGAAATGGTGTTTCCTTTTTTTTTTTTTTGTTTTGTTTCTGTATTTCTGGTTCCTATGAACCAATCATGTAGGTAGCGAAGAGTCTTATATAGATCTGGACTATCCGTGCCATGCCCCCTGGGTGCTGGGTCAGTACCTGGTCACGATAAAAATATCACCATCATCATCATCATCCGCAAGGACTGAGTTCGGCGGCGGGGTCCAATGATAAGTGGTTGTACGGCTGATGTGTCTCTGGGTGCCTTGTACACATTGAGGAAAGTGACTCCATTAACAAGCACCCAGCAATAGTCGCCCGTCAGCCTAACACAGGGGAAGAGTTGCCTCGCTGATATTGTCCTATCATCTTTCCAGGTGTAGGTCACAGCCCTTGGCCTGACCTTTTCGCCACCATGAGGTAAATGGCAATTGTATCCAGGATGCGACATTGTCTCTTCTTTCCACTGAGGTTCTTGAATTAGGACTACGTCGATATTCAGCTGGAATGCTCGGGCAAGTGCAATATTCTGTGTTGGACCTCCTCTACCTACGTTTATTGATATGAAACTTAGAGTAGGAGGGAGGCGGAAAGGGGCCCGTGGGGCGCCCTTTATGAGTTATTTTTCGGGACGACCGCCTCTGTGACCTCAGTCACGTTTGGCGTCTCATCCGTCATTAGAACCTTGTAGCTGTTATTAGAGCTGTAGTTTGGCGTAGCTGTTTTGGCCATCTCAGTGGCGGCTTTGATATCGGCCTCTGCTCGTCGAACGGCGGTTTTCGCCCGGATCACCGCAGCATATTTACATTGGCTAGCGTATCTGATCTGTCCGAGGGTTTCCCTAGAAGCCATTCCGGACTTATTAGGGCGGGCCAGACAGTTTCGGCTGTCTGATCTGTGAGGACCCCCGCAGTTGCGGCACTTGGTGTGTCCTTGGCATTCCGAAGTGGAGTGCATTGTTGAGGTGCAGTTCCAGCACACTGGGGCGCGCGAGTAATTCTGGGTCCCGTGGTATAAGAGACATTGCTTGCATTGGCTCACAGTTTGGCGTGGCTGATGGCGAACAGCGATTCCCGAGTCGTCAAATAGTCGGAAGCCTGGTCTAGGGACGGACGATCTTTCAAAATGAGCTACCCATGTCTGTTTCATAGATCCGTAATTAGAATTTTAATACTAATTTTAATTTGTGATAAGATGAAGGGGTAGTTAATTAAAACCATCAATTTAATAATAGCTTCCCCTATACAATTAGTCGTGTAAAAAGTCATGTAAGGATATGCAAGAGAGTCATGAAGAGAAGGACAAGAACAAAGCCATTAATGCGAAGATATTGGCAAGAATTGATTACGATTAATTCCGGTTGGCAAAGGCTTCTACTCTTGTATATAATAGTTCGGCGTGAGAGAGATTTACTCCTCACGCAACGTCTTCTTTATTTACCCTTTACAATACATTTGTTCACCCATCTCTTCTTCGGGAAGACCGTATATCCATTGCCCAGCTCTTCATCAGCAAGACCCACGTGTAACACCTACTGCAACTAGTTGCCCATTCATCTCTTCCTAGAGAAGACCTGTCATCCCTTTGACCCATTTATATTCTTCACTTACCACCAAGATCTTCACTAGGCTATACAACGCACCCCGTGGAACACTGTCAAACCCTCATCCCTGAGAGTCTGGTATGGGGCTCCGACTCTCCCTTTTCCATGAGGGTGGACTCCTACCGGAATCTTTGAAGTGACCCTGGAGATTTCTTGGGCCATCATCTCGTCGGTGACAACTACTTTACCTAGGAGTGTGTGAATTGCGGCTGGAATTGTCGCAATACGAAGGGCTACTAAATCTGAGGCCTTCTCCAGGATTGCGTCTACCTGGACGAAAGACTCAGCAGAGTCCAGAAGGAGCTGTCGTACCTCCAGGTTTTTGTCTGAGAGTGCAAAGCCTGTCGGAACACGGTGTACATGTTCAATATTCTGCGGGGGTAGCTCGAGCAATTTTGCTGTCGCATCTCGGACACCGGCCGGCGAGAGTGCGCGCCAAGTATGTTCTTTTCCGAGTCGAAGAAACAAACAATCATCTTTGGGGCCAGTTTTCTTAGCTTTTGCCGGAAGTCTCGTTGGTATCTGGGGTTTATTATGGACCCGCACATCTTTCACAGGTGCTGCTGGCGTGTGGAGGCCAGTTCGGGTAACTGTTGCCCAGGTAGGTTTGACCTGGGTCGCTTTTTGTAGCAGCTCCGGCTGCTTTTCAGTCGTTTGTTCCACGATCTTCCCGCCGTGATTCTGGCAGTTTGGTCGTGGGGGGAGGTTGAGAAGGACTGTTCCTGGTCCCGACATCATGAATTGAGCTATTGCAGCTCGAAGGTAGGCTTTCATGGAGTCTATAAATTGAACGCATGACCCTTTGGATAGAGGTAAGAGCGCATTCTCCACACCATTGATAGCAGCGGTGCATATTGTGAGATTAGTTGCGGTCTGGGCCGCTCGCTGTTCTTCGGCTTCAAGTATGGCTCGAAGCTCGGGAGGACAAGTCGAAGTGTTCTTGGAGTTGCCATCGCTGCAAGAAGTTTGATTATTTCCAGTTGTCCTCGGAATGGGGTTCTGAGGGGCTGTGGTTGACGTGGCTTCGTCGGCCTTTTTTGAGTTAACATTAGCTGTCCGCTTCATGGCCGGCACAGCAATCTTCCTCGTGTCTATAATAACGGGGGCCTCTGAGACCTGACCGTCTTCGGGTTCACTGACATTCTATCGTGTGCTCTCAAGCCCCTCCATGATATATCGGTCGATAACTGCATCACCCATTTCAACATCTGGGTTTGTGGAGTTAGAATCTTCTTCAAAGGCTCTTATCCTTTCGGTCATTTCCGACTCCATTTTTCGCTCGTCTATTGAGCTCAATGGTATGTTTTTTTTTGCCAAGCGCTTTTTTAGCCTGGTATTCGCTCTATCAATTGTTCTTTGATGGCGAATAGGTCGCGATGGCTTGGCAGGTCCCGGAGACATATTGGAGATCCGGGGTCTTGCTACTATGAGAATTCGAATTAGTGTAGTTGTATGCGAGTCGGAGGGGGACGGTTATGGTAACAGGGTATCTTATTGATTCTCTCAAGAATATTCAGGAATTCTAGCTTTGATATTGTGTCAAAGCTAGATAGCTGCATACGCAATTAAAATCTGATGCAAAAAAAAAATCTTGCCCCTGGCTTACTTAGACGACCGGGTTTCTTGTAATCCACAGAACGGTCGCCTAGATTTTAGTGGTATGCTTTATTTCCTCCATCGCACATGAACATCGGGCTGGGCGTTTATCTAGACGTCGCATTGCTGACGTTGTGCAAGGGAGGGTCGCGTTCCAAGGGTTCACAAATACAAGAGCTTGCCATAACCTAAGAACTAATATCTTCGGTAGAGTTCCTACAAATACAAGACCATAATTTGCCGGTCCATTTCACTCCAAGCGCTCATTATATATCTCCCTCTGTTGTTCTCGAACTATCCAATGTGCCCTCATCAACAATAGAACAGAACAGGGCGGAACGGAACGGGATAGAACAGTGTAGAAAGAAGCACAAAAGAGCTGAATATTGTAGAATAAAAGCGAAATCTTCCCAAAATTCCCTCAATCCGTGACACGCAAGGCTAGAAACTGGATCGTGGAGAGATTTGCCAATTGAAATTGTTGTAATGTGTGGTCTATGGGGGATTAATTAGATTAGAGTGGTAGTTGTGTTGGGTGATATTCAGTGCACAGACACCTAAATCTTGTATGTAGGAAATTTTTTTTCCCCATTAGATCCATATAGTCTTCAATACACAACAATCAGACCACAAGGTTATCACGTCCTGCGCATAATGCTTAGCAGGAGCTTCAGCTCATTGACTACTGTAAGCTCATAGTCACAACAGAAATGAGAATTCATTGCCGGCAAAGACGAATTCTTAACCTTCCAGTGGTGTCGGTGTAATGGCTCAGTATGCTCTGCATATCTGGGATAGCCAAGAAGAATCGCATAAGAATCGAGGTCGAAAGCAACCTCAAGCACATCTCCATTTGACGACTTCTTGACAATGCCTCTGTTATCATTCACATCGGAGTCCTCAACCTCTTTCTAACCACGCATCATCTCGCCTCGACGACCAATAAAATATTTGCTCTATTGCATACAGGAACTTGCCCCATTAATCTCCAGCCATCTCTCACTACAAATTTACGACGCTACGTATACCCGCAAGGAGGATACCAAGTCGAAAAATGCAAAGCCTAGGTCTTGACTTATGGGGGACTGTTGCTCTATTGGGGTCATACATCTTGAGGAAGAACAAGCGGCTGAGATGTGGAGCGAGAGGGGAACAGGTCTCTGAAGACCATGCTGGGACTGACATTTTCGAGGAGTTTTCAACTTTGGATTTTTTGTGGGCGCCAAGACCAAGATTTCGGCTAATTAGCCTGGAGGGCTTCTTTTGTCGATGAGTCAACGGCACTCCCCAGCGCCTTGGACGGTGCAAAAGAAGTTAGGCTAAGCTACTATACAGCAATCACGCTCTGTCAAGACTTTTCTGACATTTCAGCACGACCTTCGGGAAGGAGTTGGAAGGATGCTAGAAAGGCAGAGGGTGAATTCTCCGAGGTTCACACAAGTCTGCAGCGCCCAGCTGGCCGGCCTCTTCGAACGCATCAGAAGGGTCAATATGTCTTCGGATTTATTCCTAATGTCGGTATTAGAAGAGTCCCGCACCCAGTGGTTTTTGCGAATTTTCCCGGCTGCCATACACCCGCAAATGGCCATCGTTTCGTTGGCTGGAGAGGGGAGATAATGAAGGGCAAAGGGCTCCTCTTAGTGTATGATCGAATGAGGACTTGTGAGGGGTGGTACTGTTTGAGGGGAGCTGTATGGGAGGCATAGGAGGGGATATGCTACTGGTATAGGTATCCTTGGCCTGTAGGCAGAGAGGACCTGCATGTCCTACATAGTCATAGACTCAGACAGGACAATAAAATGAATTAATCTATAAATACAGGATCGTCAGGCCGCATTTGATCAGCAGTAGCTTCGCTTGCATAAATGTCGATTGCCATCTTGGTGAAATAATTGCCACTATTACATCGATAAATGGATTGAATAAGCCCACCAGACACCAGGAGTGGAAGGCAAGTCAATGCGGCTGTGGAAGCTGCACTAAGTATCTTCATTTCGAAGATGTCTACCGCACGAATCTAGACTTTTCAGATGATAGAGCAGAAAATCTGACACTTTGGACGACACACAATATGGAGTTTATTGCTGGTTGAAGTAGATATTGCTGGTGATATTTATCTTGTTTTCCAGGCTAATGGGTCGGTGAATGTGTATATAGGTGATATTGGCGGAAATCTGTGTGATGTTTCCTATAAATATTTAGGGCTTACACTGCTACTCTTTGAAATGATCTATTTATGAATATACCTACATGGCCATTATGACTTAATTGATCCCGTAGCCTCCTTACAGCATCTTGTCCACTTTTCTTCCATTGCATGAATCACTCAAGCGCTGCTCAATTGGTCTCTAATTGGCCATCAACCGACTCGGATGAGTAATTTCGAAATGAGACTTTCATTCTTCGGCCGAAAAGTGTCTTGGACAAATTTTTTGATCCACAATAGTCCATGAGATTAAATATCATCTCGCCATTAATTCGGGTTTATTTTCATTTCACTCTCTTTGGTACTTGGCAATCCTACGCAGCGGAGGGCAAGAATGAATACCTGTACGCGGTGTCCTCTACAAACCTGGGAGTGAAATATTCGCCCAGAGCCAAGGTCATTCAAATTCGCAATACCGAACAAGTTGACCCTTGAGGCAAAAATTCAAACTACTCCACCACGTCAAATTTCACTCCCAAAAAGATCGAATCCTACCTGAGCCCCATCAAGTCTACAAGTACGACCTAGTACATCCTCATTCCAATGACCACACCTCTCGTCGAACTTCTCTGACCTCAGTTGACCATCAAATACACGACCACGCCGATATTTACATCCGAAGGAGGACACAAAGTGTGGCCCACAAATCTGGGAGACTGTTCTTTGGGATGGACGTGAGAGGATTCGGACAAGTTCACAAGATGATGCGATGGATGAATACAGTCTCAACAGGCGTGGAATTCTGAATTTTGGCAAGGAGTTTCACAAATTGAGCTTTGTGCATGCCAAGGCTTCGGTTGCGAGAATGCATGCGACATTATAAACACCGCCATGGTTGGATGGTGCGGTGGTACATCGTCTTGGCCGGTCTCTCATGTAGGGTCTGGGTAGCGTGGACACATATCCCACTTGAGACAGTAGATCGCTGGTTCAAATTCGGCAAAACCAACCACTTTTCTCGCGGCGCTGGTATACGTGGATGACGAAGGCATGTTTGGATAACCAAAGGTTATGAAACTCCCTTTGGTGGGTACTAACGGAGGAAGGTCGACTGTTTGTGTAAGCGAACATACCTCATAGTGGTATTTGCGAATGAAACTCAGAGTATGAGTGTCTCTAATGCCAACAGAGTCATCCATCATGTATACATAGCACCGGTCATGTGTCATAACTCTATAGCTGAAAACAAATTAGATGATTTGAAAAAAAAAAATACTATGCAGCTCGGTTGCACGAGTGCTGTGCTGGTGATGGCCAGGATTATGACGCACAATGGTAATAATCACTCATGGTCAAGGAAGAACTTTCCAGGTGGCTCCATGATTAGTAGAGGAATAATGGAGGACAATTGTGTTGAAGCTTTGTCGTGGAGTGATAGATATGAGAGTGAGGTTTGTGGGTCACGATGTATGAGATAACTGAGGTGCGGATGTATGAGTTCCTTACTATTGTTGTTGTACTAGTTAGGGCTGTATTGTCTATGTACAAAAAGGATTCTCCATCTACAAGTGGGCCAGATCGCTTAGATCTGGCTAGCGGCTTTCGCCATCCTCTTCCTTCTCCCCCGCATGGCATCACGTGCTATACAACTACTGCTCACCATGAAGTCCGAGGATGAAAAGCGTTAGATTACAACAAATTGTGCCTTCAGGGCTCCACACAAGCAATGAGCAAGGCAGAGTTGGTGCTTAAACACGAAACACCTACACGTGACATGAATGCCAATCTAGTCTTGGCATTACTCAGCAAACACCCACACCCCATGTATATAAAGCTCGCTGCAGTAACTTCAAGTATTCCTTCCACAGTCAATCTGTCTTGCATTCCCAAGGCTGCCTCCCTACCATTTTCATATGTCGTGATTAGCAGTGTATGGAAATTGATTCTATAGAATACTACTAGATGGGGGATATTGGAAGATTTTGTGATACTGTTTTGGGAAAATAATGCGAAGGCCTAGTTGCCTCAGATGTGTATTTAAGTAGCGTTTTAAACATCCTACATCTTCATATTACAGAATACCAAGAATGTCAGCAGATCACATTGATTCATTGGTAATCATCCGTAAACTTTCTGCCAATAAACCTCCGTTGAGGGACTATTCTCGACACCTGTCAGTGATGTCCCCTAAGCGCAAGCCCTCTATCACCAATATTATGAAGCTAACCACAATCAGATCAGATGGTAGGGTCAGAGCCCTACTCATCACCAGCCCTTGATAATGGAGGAGAAGCCATTCGATGAGTTTCTGGAGAGTACTCAGAACCCGATACGAAAATGGCGGATGGGATCAAGTCGGCCTCGGCTGTTACAAAGAAGGGAGATATTGTCAAACTTCTGATAGCTTAGAGCCTACTGAAAAAGGTAATGAGAATCATTGGATATTGGGATGACACATCTCGGATTAACTTACTCGAGCTTTGATATCTCGCCAGGGATATGGTGATCAGGATGTTCAGGATGTTCAGGATAGTCAAAGTTCCAACTTCAGGTCTTTTGGTCTTCAACACATGTAATATATTTCATATGTAATTTTGGGAAACGAGGAGAAGATAATCTCTCCTCGAAATAGTTTCAGATGGGTATATAGCATCACTGCTGGAGAGGAGTTGAGGAGCAGAGATTATATCAATACAACTTTACTTTACATTTTTCACTTGACCCTCAGTGTCTAACAGATATAGTTGAACATGCGCGCCAATGTATCTAGGCCTACAGGATTTTCGAGAATATTTCCCGCGCACGCAATTTCCACTAACACCATTTTTTATTTTGTTGGGTACAAGGTTCCGTTGAAAAGATGGCAGAATTCTATGGGTAAATTATTATGATCTAGGAGTAGCTTAACCCTGATTGGTGGAGAAGAGTGTGCTGAGGATTGGCAAGTGACATGGGCTCTAATTTGGTGTCGTCTATAGCACATGTAGGAAAGATACATCCATCCTTTTGTAAGGGTCGTAAGATAGATGTTATTGACGAACTATCTAGATCTAGGCACAAAAGAGAATCTTAAACTGGAGAGGAATTTAACTGGGGGAGCCCACTACATGAATAATCTAGCTTTATTCCAAGGTTTCGACTTGTGAAAGTAAAGTTAAAAATATGAAGAACAGGATGTGGGGGATATCTCTTGCCCAGGAGCCTAGTTGCTTGGCTTCTCTGCAATCCGCTCGAGCTATTTTTATCACCACTTAACCATCCGACCATTCAACTATTATGATGCAGGATGTTTGGATCAACCATCATTCTTCAGCCCTATCATATATTAATGCTTCAATATTCAGATACCTTAAGCTTATGCCTGAGTTGTGCTAGGCTCTAACCTATGACACCATTTCCCACACATTTTTCTTCCATATCCATATTGTAAAGAGAAGTTTTCAAGTATTTTACTATCTAATATTTTAATACTTAAATAATAGACAGAATTCTCAGTATACACACAAGTGTCAGAGTCAGTATTAGTACCCTAGGTAACCTCATATCATAACATAACCCTGAAATATTTGGCTATTCATGACAGACAATATATCAATGATCTTTCAAGAAACATGAGAGGCAAAAGGCGCTGTACAAGGTGTGTCCCGGGCCAGAGACGAGCCCAATGTGCTAGAAAGACAATTACTCTTTTTTTTGCATCAAATTTCAATTGCGTATACAGATATCTAGCTATGGCACATGACCATTGCCACCATTCCTGAATAATTTTGAGAAAATCGATGAGATACCCTGTAATCATCTCTCTTATCCTTCAATTTGCAAACATTTACACTAGTTTGGCTTCTTATAGGAGGAAGACCCTGGATTTCCAACATGTGTCCGGGGCCTGCCAAATCATTGCGGCTTATTTGCTTCAAAAGAATCATGGAAAGAATGAATACCAAGCTGAAAAATCTCTTGGAACGCAAAAGGATACCATTGAGCTCGATAGACGGGCGAAAAATAGTATTGGACATGGCCGAGAGAATAAGAGCCCTCAATGAAGACTCGAACTCCACAAATTATTAAGGAAATAATAACCCCTAAGTCATTGAGGTTGTAGAGCGCATTGATTCAAGTAACTACCAAATTGAAACTAATGTTAGGATATTGAGAAAGTATAGTCACGAGAGTAAGATAGTGCAGATGGTAATATGCAATATGTGGAGAATGTATATATATGATACTAAGGGTGTGGACACCTTTCGCTTGACCAACTAGCTGACTAAGCAGCATTTCCTGACAACTTAGTATAGAATTTTCAGTCACGTGTGAATCAACAATGTGGCCTACTAGATAGCCCCAATTATTCTAACTTCCTGCCTGTGCAGATCCAGCTCCACACTTATAACTCTCCATTGCGAGGGCAAGGAGAAAAGTCAAAGCCCAATACGAGGCCTCAGTCGCACTATATTGGGCAGAAAATGCCCCTTCTAGATACAAAGAACTAGGAATTGGCCCTAATACGAAAATCACTGTTGAGCTCGCCCGTCTGGGGCGACGCGCATTAGGATATCTACTAGCTTCACAGTCCGGTCATGGCAACTTCGCCAACTGCCACCGACGGTTTCAGCATGAAAACGCCATTCTAACCTGCACATGTGGAGAAGAGAAGCCCCATAACCACTTTTTCTATTGCCACCTTGGGCAGTACCAGGCACAGCTCCACAAGACACAGAATCCTAATCCCAGCGTATCTTGGGCTCTTGCTTCGGCGGAGGGAGTTGATGCATTCAATAACTGGATGCGTGTCACAGATATCTTCGAAAGGGCACAACGAAAAGTCTGATTTGAACGAAATCACGATCTGATGTAAACAATCTTCTCCTTATATTTTGTTTTGTAAATCTTTTCTTGATTTAGTACCAACTGCATAGCATAAGATTTGGTGGACAGACGACCTCCATGTACACTATCATCTTCGAGCGCAGGATGATGAGATCCTAGCTATTGTTTGCTTTTTTGGATCTGTGTGGGCGCCAATACGTCGGATAGTTATATATAGACTAGGCTAACTGGTACTCAAGGAGCTCACGTGCTGTGCGCGGGCACGATGTTACATAATACAAATAAAAAAATAGATAAATAAATATTCTGTTGACAGGACTTAAGCACTAGTGTTGGGGAATGGAAATAGAGTATACTGAATTGTATATATTGTTACATCTATCTAGGATGTTTCGAACGTCTACGGATTAGATAAGACGCACAGGCCTCTCCAGGTTAGTCAACTATTATTGTCTGCCGAGCCTAAAGGCCTGAGGATGCAACATTCAGCCTGAGTGTAACCAACATATTCTAAATCCTAACACAAATTAAGTTATTGAGATGGGTGATGCAGACATCAGCCAACCTATCATAGAGAGGCTTGAGAGCTCACGGTGGATTATAGAGGAACCCAAAGATGGTCAGGCCACAGCGGCCCCGTTATTAGAATCACGAGGGAGTTTGCTGTGTTAAAGATTTAATCTGTCCATAACTCTGAGCTTGATGATGGCCAGCAAGACAAAGAATATCATGACCTGTCATTTAGGATAAAAGGGGAAAAGGGCATTAATTAGAAGATAGGACCGATATAGTAAGGGGTGATTAGCCCAGAGTAGGTATGGGCATTTTTTTTTTTTTTTTTTTTGCATCAGATTTTGATTGCGTATGCAGCTATCTAGCTATGACACAATATCAAAGAAAAGTACAGAAAAGATGACTCAGTTTACAAGAGGAGCACTCATGCCTCAGATTTCATTTACAAGTACCACTGCAAGGTTATGGCGGCTTTTTCTTCACTCCAAGTCAACCCTCATCCGTGAATACCCACCTAGGGGAATTCTCAAAAACCCTGAGTTATCCAGACATGCCTCCGTCATCCATCAACTTTTCCCCGCGCGAAATATGATCTGAGATGTCTCCTTCCCAAGTGGAGTAGGTGCCCAGGCTACTCAAACCATACCAGAGAACACCACCAGGAGGCGGACCACAACACCTTCCATCGTTTGCTTGTTTTTATAGTGTCAGCTGCACTCTCGCAAGCGAAGTCTTGGCGCGCACAAAGCTCAATTCGTAAAACTCTTGCCAAAATTCAAAATTCCACGCCCGTCGAAAACGTATCCCTCTTCTGCATCATCTTGTGAACTTGTCCTGATCCCTCTCACGTCCATCCCAAAGATCTATCTCCCAGATTTGTGCTCCACGCTTTGCTTCCTCCGTCGGGTGTAAATATCGGCGTGGGCGTGTATTTGGTGACCGGCTGAGGCCAGAGAAAGTTGACGAGAGGTGTGGTCATTGAAACAAGGATGTACTAGGTCGTACTTGTAGACTTGATGAAGCTTAGTTGAGAATCGGACTCTTTGGGAGTGAATGATTGACATGGTGGAGTAATTTGAATTTTTGCCTCGTGGGCCGACTTCTTTGATATTGCGAAATTTGACTGAACTTGGCTCTGGGAGAATATTTCACTCCCAGGTTCGTAGAGGACACCGCGTACAGGTGTTCAGTCTTGCCCTCCAGGTATGGGCATTGTGAATATAGTCGAAAGCATCATCATATTCAAGTGGAGTCAAGTGCGCGATATATATATACACGTGTCATACCCCTGTCACTAATTACCAGACCCCGCACTGTCATAAACACCATCAATCTCTGCTATCCATTGCAATCCTGAGTATCAATATGAGTTACTGTTATACAGTATGTTTGTACGGGTCGACATCAAGATAGAAATGTTAACATGCTGTGCCGGCTATGAAGCGGACATCTAGTGTTGACCCAAAAAAGGCCGACAGAGCCCCATCAAATACCATTCCGAGGGAAATTGGAAACAACCAGACTTCTTGCAGCAATAGTAGCTCCAAAGACACTGCGACTTTTCCTCCCGAGCTTCGTACCTTACTTGGAGTCGAAAAACAGCGAGCGGCCCAGACCGCAACTAACCTTAACATATGCACCGCTTCTATCAATGGTGTGGAAAATGCACTCTCACCTTTATCAAATAGATCGAGCGTTCAATTTATAGACTCAATAAATGCCTACCTCCGGGCTGCAATAGCTAAATTTATGATGTCGGGACCAGGAACAGTCCTTTCCAACTTCCCCCAACCACAAAACTGTCAAAATCATGGCGGATAGATCGTTGAACAAACCATTGAAAAGCAGCCGGAGCTGCTTCAAAAAGTGATCCAGTCCAAGGTGACTCAGTTCAAACCAACCTGGGCGACAGTTACCCAAACTGGACTCAAGAAGCCCGCAGCACCAGTGAAAGACGTGTTGAAATTGGCGCCACTTGGCAATGAAGAGTCGCAGTAACACGGAACGTAATAAGCTTCTATTATTACTAGCCACATTCATGACGACTCATACATTGACCAGCCTCCCAATTATTTAGCATAAACAAGTGAATCGTGTCCTTCACTTAGATGTAGTAATTAGTTTAAATAGCGCTCTGATACCAAGTGGGTTTCATCAACAACTCTCCACTATAGTTTTCAGACTCTTCCATCTTCCAACTCGCTTCACTAGGTGATATTAAATACGAGCCTGACAGCTTACGCCTCTATACAACTTCCATTACAACAAGACGTTCGAGTCCACAACAAGCCCTCGGTGTCAACGAAACCTCCAGCAAAGGCTACAAAAATAGCCTCCAAAGATAATATTTGTTGCTTCGCCTCGGCAAAGATCATGCCTGGTGTTATAAATCTACTTATTGGTAGATTTTCGAAGCTGTTAAGCTGCAATGGTCGAATCGATTTCGATGAAGACAATTTATCGAAGTTACAAAGGTACAAAGGTGCGAATTGGTTACAAAGAGACAAATGAGGTAATCGAGTGCTATCACCTTGGTGACACTATGGGTATCACAGATGCTGAGACTTACTGCCTATTGAAAGCAACTCAATATGTGAAGAGAAATTTTTCAACTAAGACAATATAAATATTCACCGATAGCCAGGCTAGCATCCTTCGGATCCAACACAGCAGTAACCACTTTTCACATCAGATCAGGAAGGCATCTCAAGGATGCACTATTCATCTTCAATGGTGTCCTGCACATGTTGGTATAGAAGGAAATGAACTAGCAGACAATCTAGCCAAAAATGGAATTAAAAAACAAGTAATGAGAAGGGACAAGTTTATAACTCATTCATTTATGAAACAAAAAGCAAAAGAGCTGGTACCAGAAGAATGGAATAAAGACTGGAACCTCGAGCTTTGGCATGAGGAAGAGGGCCGGAAAGCAAAGGGACTGGGCAAGTACTACAGGATCCAGGCACAAACTAACCAACCCAGCTTTACATTCAAGTTATTTAAATTTCAAGATCATAGCAGGGAGACAGAGTCAGGATTTTTCCAAGCTAGGCTTGGAATTGGAAATACTCGAGTATATTTGCACATGATAGGAAAAGTTGAAGATGACATATGCAATTTTTGTTCAAAACAAAGGCAGACTGTGCCACATTTATTGTTACATTGTCCAAAGTTTAAAAACCAAAGAAACAGATGTTTTAAGCACATAGAACCAAGAACCCTACCTATATTATTTCGAACAAGAAGAGGAAAAGAAGCACTTCTTAAATATTTGGACACATCCAAGTGCATGGCAGCACATAAAGGGAGTTGAACTAGGATAACTAAATTGGGAAATTAAAAAGTATTATGAAGATTGTATTTCAGAAAGGAGTTTTGGGGAATTTAATTATGTAAATAACGTGTCATAGCTAGATAGCTGAATACACTATGAATAAAAAAAAAAAAAAAAAAAAAAGAGGTAATCGAGGCTCGGATTATCAAAGGTTACGAATTCAGATGTTCAGATTATTATACTTTCCAAATAACAAGTGCCAAATATGCAATTTGTAAAAAACCAAAAAACCAAAAATTGTTGGAGCTAAAGAACAAATTCAAATTTCCAGCCTGAACAAATCTAAATCTCGTTGCCTCAGACCTAACCAAGTGAAGGAAATAACCCCTGCACTATCACATCTAGATTACATCTAACAAATTCATAACACCTGGCGCGCTGTCTCATTGGCTGGCGTACGAGATGGGGCAGCAAAAGTGCTCAATCTTCCCTTACAAAACTTTGAACATGCATACCGTGTTCCAACTGGTTTTTTTCTTCGAGCACAAAACCAGGAAGTATGAGAGCCCCTAATAAACTCTGCTAAATCTTTCGTCCAGGTAGACACAAGGTTGGAGAAGGCCTCAGATCTGGTGGCCTTTCGTATTGCGACACTTCCAGTCGCTATTCAAACACTTCTGGGAAAAGTAATTGTCACCAACAAGATGGTGTTCGACAAAATAGTCTGAGTTACCAATCAAATTCTGGCAAGGGTCCGCCCTCATGGAAAAGGACGATTCGGATGCTCCTACCAGACATGGGTGTCATGCGCAGCTATGTAGTATGGTAGATCTAGTAGCTGGTGCATAGGTAGTTATTATGGCAGCATGGTATTATGGCGCATGAAGGAGATCCAGTCTCTGCATAACGACATTATATGTAGTAATGTGTGCAGTACGAGAGATGGGTTGTTGATATAGAACAAATGACATAGTTGCTCAGTTGGTTGCACACTGGTAACGTGATCGGTCTACAAGCGAACAAGCTAGGAGATAAAGGACCAGCTTCCCCCAATCTGTAATATAACAATTATCACAGTCACTTCACTTCTGCACATTAATGAAGACATCTCTCAACATACTATCTTAGCTGTTCCAGCGCAAGTGTGCATTCCAAAATCATATACAAATCATAATAATGGGCTGTTAACTTCGAAATAGCTTCCAGCCTTGGACTGGGTATGACGGCCCTGCACCATAGTATTGAGTACGGATGCAATGACATAGCAATTAGGCAGTATTGTATAGAGCTGCCCTGCATGGAATGGTTTGGTTTGGTTGCTCATTAGTGTGCTAAGTATAAAGGAAATAATGAGCCCTCAGTCATTGAGGTTGTAGAGATTGTAGAGGTTTTAGAGCGCATTGATTCAAGCAACTACCGAAGTGAAACTAAGTACAGAATTTGCAGTCACGTGCAGATCAACAACGTGGCCCACTTGATAGTCCCAATTATTCTAAATTCTAACACTAAGTACATTGACTCCCGTCGCACTCCTACTGGAGCTTGAGCACGAGTGGAGCCGGGCAGGATCAGGTTAACTACCGTTAAATACAGATATGCCTTGTCCCACCTAACTGACCGGAACCATGCCAAAACGCATCTATGTGTTGGATCATGACAAGTTCAGCAGCCCAGAATAAAATCAAACGAAAACTTTCAGGCAAAATCACGTATTTGGAAAGAAAAACTTTAACAATCTCCCTTCTATTGTTCTGCCTCAGCCACCACGCGCCTGAGCCTCGATTCCTATCCCTCTTTCCATGCCAAACCATCTAGGCTCTCGATCTATAACCTCCGAGTCACGGGTATCCCTGTCATGCCCCAACTAGCCACGGCATAAATTCCGCTCTCCTGGACACACTCCCTAAACAGCTGCTTGAGGTTCCATGAGGTTACATACATATCACGTTCAAACTACTTGTAAATAAAAAGTAAAATCCCGGGTAGAGGGAAATTTGCTACATTTAAATTGGAAAGCAGAGTAGCGGACAGCAGGTCGGACTCTTTTGTAGTTTCTAGGTGCTGTAGGGCGCGCTAGAGCGTCGGGTAGTTCTGTAGGGACTGGGCCGTCCAGCACGTGACTAAGGTCACGAGCTGTAGACAGGCACGACGTTAAATTTAATCAAATCAAATCAAATCAAATCATACATTCCCCGTGTCACGTCTAAATAGATGTTGGGTTCGTCCTGTCACGTTAAAGATTTCAAATTCAAATTCAAATCAAATCATACAACACAAGCCCTTTAAAGCCACTCTCGCAAAGCATAGATCCCACATCATATTATCCACAACACTTCTTACAAGAACTTCCATCTGGTGCAATGGCCCCAGCCGTTGCATCGTCATCGACAACGCCCCCGAATCCAGGGGGGCAACTCCACCCAAGCCTGCTAGGCATTGTTAATGCAATGCAAAAAGCAGAACAAGAAAGAAAAGAAAGATTGGGCATAGCCCAGGAATTTCTTGAACTAATCGACTCCTGGGCCAAGAGCAAAGGAGAGAAGCAAGCAGCAGCAGTCGTCGCGACTCTGATGAACAAGATCACGCCTGTCATCACTGCCTTTGCAGTAGATCAGGCAGAAGTAATCAATAGTCCAAGTAAGAACTCCCCCGCCATGGCAAGCACTCCCAAACCAGTCGCGCCTAGGAACCACATTGTTGTTGAGAACAACAGCCACGGCCTACCTCCAAAGCCGCAAGAAAAAAGCTCGCCTTGGGTTACAGTTGCTCGCAAAGCAGCCAAGTTACCAACACCGCCCAGTGCGCAAGTTCCGAGAAGACCGGCTCCGATAAGCCGCCCTAAGGCACAGACAACACCCAAGGAAGACAAACGCCTGTTCCTTCGTTTGGGTAGAGATCACCACTGGCACAAATTATCACCAGTCACAATCAAAAAGATAATAACCGACAAGGCTGGGATAGCAGCCTCAGCTATCACCTCGATGTACCCAGTCAGGTCGGGGATCGCTCTCGAATGTGCGTCAGACGCATTGAGAGACACAATCATCAGAAGTGCACCTTCCCTACAGGAAGACAACACAGTGATTGAGGCAGCCTCAAAATGGACATCTCTGATGGTACCACATGTGCCATTGTATATCAGGACACTTGAAGGCAGCATGCCAGTCACCATTGAAATGGTGAAGAACGAGTGCCAGGCAGTATGTGGCGCCACACCAATCCAGGTACGGCCCACAGAAACAAAGCTTGGTCAGTACTCAACGAGCTGGATCATTCATTTCCAACAAAAACCAGCAAACACAAAGTTCCGTCTTTTTGACGAGAGCGGACCGGCAATTCCCTTCTCGCGCCGACGACCAATCGAGCAATGCCAACGTTGCTGGGGATTCCACACTACGCGTTCCTGTACCCGGAGCCAACGATGTGGACGATGTGGGGGAACCCATGAGACATCAGATTGCCAGGCCAAGGTGCCAAAGTGCTCAAATTGTGCCGGACCTCACCACTCACATGAGAGTAGCTGCATGGCCCGACCAAGAAGACAAAACGGGATAATTCTGCCCCGTACCCCTGCAGAACTACACATCATCAGAGAACGCGGGCATCGTGATTATCACGCTGCTCTAGCGTATTCGGAAAGGAAGGGCAAGGCAGTTGAAACTGTCATTACCCCGGATTCAACAATGACGTGTTAATGTTAGGGAACCCCTCAACAAAAGCACCAAAAGATAAACATAACACTCTCCACTTTCACCAAGTGAATGTAGGAAGGGGTGGGGAGAATACAGATATAGCATTGCAGCAGGCATGGGACGCCGGTGCACATGTAGTCATGGTACAGGAACCATGGACAAGGAAGAAAGAGGGGGGTTTTATCACCAAAAGTCACCCTGGATACAATAGCCACATACCGTTTGGAGGAACAGACGTCCGGCCCCGCGTGAGTACTTTCACACGCAAAGGCATTGGTGCGACTCAATTTTTTCCGCCGTCATCAGGCCCGACATCTGACTACTGTTTTGTAAAGATGGGCAGCCTGACTTTCGTCAACGTGTATCGTGCCCCGGGCACCAGTGGAACCTTGGAGCCCTTACTTCGGTGGGTAGTCAGAGGACTCGTGGTTGTTGGTGGCGATTTCAATTCTGTGTCACAGCATTGGCAGCCGCAAACGACAATTCAGTACGGCAATGGAGGCCAGATCATGGAATGGGCAACAGCTCACGATATGGATCTAGTTAGCATTGTCGGAGAGCCAACGCATAGGGATGGGAACGTGCTGGACTTAACGTGGAGCAACACAGCTGCAACAGCATCAGTCTCCAAGCAGTATCACTGTACCTCAGATCACTCGACCATCGAGGGTACAGTCTTAAACCCTACAGTATCAGACCTATCTGGAATTGTAAGGAACACTCGTGTCAGCGATGAGAACCTAAAGGAATTCAACCGATGTGTCAGCCAATGGACCAAAGCTGCCCCTCTGGACAGTGTCATGGACATCGAAAAATTCACAGCTAATCTCCTGCAGGCTCTTGCAGACGCGCTGAAGATTGCGGGGAAAGTCCCAGCCATTGAAAGCGGAAAAACCGGGCCCTGGTGGAACGATGAATGTCGCATCAAGTGGCAGGATTACAAGGCAGCGAGAGAAAATCCGGACCTTGTAAGACAGGCGCGTAAAAGCTTTAGAGCCGTTGTGCGAAAAGCCAAGCGAGAGTACTGGAAGAGGCAAGTGGAGGCAGTTACAACTGACGCACAGGTATTCAAGCTCATGAGATGGGCTAAGCCTCGACCAGCAGCTGAGCCCCCTCCTTTGCAGATTGATGAAAATCGGTGGCTTTCAGACCCGCGAGAGCGGGCTAGTGCGCTACGAGACATTCTCTTGGCAAGATTTAGCAGCGAGAACGACATCCCAACCTGGGAGAATGGACAGGAGGTGCGCATTCCATGGGATACGGAAATATCACTGGAAGATGTGACAAACGCTACCATCTCTGTCAATGATACGGCACCGGGAGCGGACAAAATAACAGTACGTTTACTGAAATCCTGTTGGTACCACCTCGGGCCTCTGGTCAAGGATCTCTACCAGGCCTGTCTAAAAATCGGCCACTTTCCGACGGCATTTAGGGTGGCAGATGTTGTGCTTCTTCCCAAACCGGGACGAAATCTATCAACTGCCAAGGGCTGGCGACCAATCTCGCTGCTGTCGAGCTTAGGTAAAGGACTTGAGCGTCTAGTTGGCAAGAGAATGGCATGGCTGACGATAAGTCACCAAGTTGTTCATCCGCAATTATTCGGCTCAGTACCAGGACGATCTGCGGTCGACCTTGCATCCTGTGTAATCCATGATGCTGAGGCGGCCATGAGAAGCGGAAAATGTGCGGCTATGGTCACACTAGACATTCAAGGTGCGTTTGATGCAGTCCTTCACAACCGACTACTCCAACGCCTTCGAGAACAAGGCTGGCCACTATCTCTGTGCCGGTTCATTCAGACCTTTCTCTGCCAACGAAAAGTCCAGGTGAAATACCGTGGTGGAACCACAGACGAGAAGATGCTGGAATGTGGAGTACCTCAGGGCTCGCCACTGTCACCACTTCTTTTCATGCTCTATATCGCTGTGCTTTTTAAGGACCATGGACTAACGAGCAGGTTTGGCTATGCTGATGATCTAGCCATCATTAGAGTTGGAAGCACCGCGGCCGAAGCTATCGCAGCAGTCCAAGAAGACCTCGACAGCCTCGTCCTTCTCGCCAGAGAACACAGGATCGAATTTGACCCGGCAAAGTCGGAACTTCTAGTGACCGGAGGAGGTCCTAGGAAGAAAATCAACACAGCCAACCTCTCCATCTTGGTGAAAGATCGCCGGATCGAACCGTCGCCTCATATCCGGTGGTTAGGAGTCTGGCTTGACACTCAGCTGAACTTCAAGCAGCATGTACAGGAATGGACTGGAAAAGCTAATCGTCTAGTCCACTTTTTACGACATATAAACGGAGTTCAGCGCGGGGCAGCACCCGGACCTCTAATTCGTGCGGTACAGGCATGCGTTCTGAACACAGCTCTCTATGGGGCAGAAGCGTGGTGGCCGGGTCTTTCTCGAATAACCACCATCCGAGATAAAGAAGTCGGCACTGGAGTAGGGTGGCACACATCTCTGCTGGACAAAACTATCACGAAAGCTATACGAGTAGCACTCCCAGCGTGGCGTACCACTCCCAATAGCGCTCTTCATCGTGAAGCGGGAATTCCCCCGGCATCAATAATTCTCCAACAAAAGATGTTGCGGTCTGCAGCTCGAATGCGAAGAATGGATGCCTGGCACCCTCTAGCCCTTCGGGCGGCGGAGGACCCGAAAGATACTATAAAACGCCTAGGTCTTAGATCGGGACAACGAGATCGCTTGTTCAGACAGCCAGAAAGGTACATGACACGCCTACAAATAAGCGTGCGTCAAGTTCCGACAGCGGAAGGCCCTGGAAAGCTCTACTTTCCCCATGGTCTCCCGGCATCGACACCAGGCAGTCGGGAAAAAGAAGCTAGGTCAGGAAGCATCAAACGATGGTTAACTTCCCTTCCAGCCAACGCAGTCTGTGCCTTCTCTGATGGATCCTCGTCGGGTCCCGGGCAATCAGCTTGGGGTTATGTGGTATACCAAGGAGGCAAACTAGCTGGAAGTGGCTCGGGTCCGCTTCCCGGAGCAGAGGTATTCGACGCAGAAGTTGTAGGCGCTATGAAAGCCTTGGAGGCTGCACTAGCGGTGGGAGAAGGCTTTCCGGTCAGCATTCTTCTGGACAATCAAGCGGCCGTCAGAGCGCTCGAACAAGGAAGATCAAATTCCTCGCAGACAGTGGTGGACAAGTTCTCATCGCTGAGACATAATAGGCGTGTAGAAATACACTGGATACCTGGTCATGTGGGGATCCAAGGCAACGAAGAAGCCGATAAGCTGGCCAAATCAGCCCTGGGAGATCTCAATGACCAATCACTAACCTCAGCTTCGCCCAACGGAGACGAGCAAATTCTGACCTTTGCGGCTCTAGGGAGACTAGTGAAAATGCGGAGCCAAAAGCTTGTGGAAGAGTGGTGGCAGAAGTATCGGCCTAAACGATACAAAGATCTCGACCTCTACATGCGCTGCAAGCGACCGCCGGAACTGGCTCTGCCTCGATGGGCGTATCACCGTCTTATTGCGGCAAGAACAGGCCACGGGGACTACGCCGACTACCACCGGCGTTTCAACCCCGAACATGAAGATCTGATGTGCATTTGCGGCCGAGAGAAAAGGCCCTGGCATTTTTCAGAGTGCCGACCTGCTCTGCAACGTTGGAGAAGCTGTGAGAAAATGACTCCACCTGGGGTCAGGGAAATGATAGGGGAGAAGGGATGGCAGAAGTTTTTCCAATTCCTAACCATAAGCAGATGCTACAGTCTGCCGAAGAACTGACAGGGTGGGAGTGACCATGCTGAGATAGTTTCTGGCTCGAGAGGAGAGGTGTTTGGAAGATAGGGATACGGTGCAGGGCACCGTAACTCAGACATTTGCTGTGTTTTTATTTTTCTTTTGTCGCTTCTGGCTTTAATGCCGGTCATGTAGGTAGCAATGAGCTCGTAGGGCCCATCTACCCGTGTCACGTCTAAATAGATGTTGGGTTCGTCCTGTCACGTTAAAGATTTCAAATTCAAATTCAAATTCAAATCAAATCATACATATCACGTGCCACACTAGGGCACATACCACAAACCTTTTGTAATGTAAAACGGAATAGAGAAAATATACCCTCTAGTAGTCTGAATACCTTCGCCAGTACAGTCGCGGATGTCATCACGTCCCTCTGTTAAAGGCTGCGCCTTACATCCATGTGCTTGTGCCTATCTATGAGCCAATCGCCGATGTTCCGGTATGGGATTATAAGTGATTGCCGATTCAACGAATTGTTGGAAATATCGCGCAATGTAATGGGCGCAATATTCATGGAACGAAAGAAGTTGACTAGAAGAGTGTGAAGTGTGCGCTACAAGTACAAGTGTTGATGCAAAAAAAAAAAAAAAAAAGGTACAAGTGTAAGCGACACAGAGCCTAAGCCACAGCATAGACGAGTGTGGCGCCATCTAGGCGTAGAAAACCCCCAAATAACCTCCTTGCGCCCACGTCATACAGCCGCTCATATGTCCAATAGGTAGCCTGAAGCGCTACCATATTACCTATTCCAACCTCTTACGTACACACAAGATCCTGTCGGGAACCTAGACGAAATGGAGGGCCCATACGTCCACAACGCTCCGTGTCTCCATTTCCAACACGAATACAAATCGTCGATAGATCACCTTAAGAATGCGGATGATCACCAATCCAATAGACATTAACCTCCCCGGGGTCAGAGCTATATGTATTTATGTCTCACAGCCTAGATAGATACCATTTCCTAGATAATTAGAAAATAGACTGTATTACAGCCAGCATACTTTGTTCTTATTGTTTTGGTGATAGCCCATCACACCCTCTTGTGCTAGAAGACATCAGACTAGGAGCCAGCCAAATAATAATTTTTGTCAGGAAACCCCTATTCATTCAAGCTCGCAATTTTGAATTCTACCTTCAGTCACAACCGAGAAAATCCATCCCATCCCTATCCTCCTACAAATCTTTCATCATCCAATAAGATCTCGCTCATCTGATCTAATGGCTAAGGAAGGCGAGACCAGTTCGTCGGCATCATCATCATCATCATTGTCGAAAATTACTATGTCGGACAATGTAGAAAAGAGGTTCAAACACATCAATACGAGACTCGACAATATTGACAGCAATTTTGAATCACTCGGCATCAGCCTTGCATTAATCAAGCAGGCTCTGGGTCAACTTTCCAATAACCGTACTCCCAGTAAAAATAATGAACCTGAGTACAACTACGAGCCTCCTACCTGCAAGCTCAAGAAACCCTGATGCAGCAAGAAATAAAGGCTAAGGCAAGACTCCTGGACAGAAAGATCAATATACACCACGTTCTCCAGCAAGAAGTGTTGTAATGGAAGTTGTGTAGAGAAGCGTAAGCTGTCAGGCTTGTGTTTAATATCACCTAGTGAAGCGAGTTGGAAGATTGAAGAGTCTGAAAACTATAGTGGAGAGTTGTTGATGAAACCCACTTGGTATCAGAGCGCTATTTAAACTAATTACTACATCTAAGTGAAGGACACGATTCACTTGTTTATGCTAAATAATTGGGAGGCTGGTCAATGTATGAGTCGTCATGAATGTGGCTAGTAATAATAGAAGCTTATTACGTTCCGTGTTCATGCGCCTCTTCATTGCCAAATAGCCCCAATTCCAACAATGATGATGCCGCCAAAGGAACCAAGGTCTGATGAAGATTCTTGATGTTCTACATTTGCCTCTGATGAGGGCTTAATTATAAAAGACGACATTGTTTAATTGTGAGTTAGTTGCTACGTGCACAATTGTGTACATGAAGACGAGAGCGCGAAAACCGATGTCGTTCTATTTCAATGGAAAATAACGGACATGTTGAAATTATGGAATACAGAGATAAGTCAGGTGATGGTTAATGGAAGTAATTGATGAAGGGGGGGTTTTTTTTTTATTATATTAAAGTCCTAAGCTAAGGCTCTAGGTCCACTATCGGTACAAGACTGGTGGAGCCGGCGGGGATCACTGCTTACAGGCCCAACTCATTCCAACCGCGTGACCCGCTACAGAAAAAGTAGCAGGTAAATTATAACTCAGAAACTGTAATCAAAAACTAAAATCAAAACTAAAAGCCAAAGACTGAAATCAAATTTACAAGATTTTTCATGTGGTCCGGATCCCGCGCTTCTCGCCCGTTCCCTTTCTTGCCACATCTTCCAAATGACAAATTTACTCAATCTCCGCTGACAGCAAGAGATGAGATAGCAGGCACTTTTTATCCAGCCGGTATCCTGCTATTGGTTAGAATATGCCCCAAAAGGGACATTGTCGAGGCTGCTGTGTCCTCAAACTTCTTCTTCAAATTCCAGAACTCCGAAACCTGTAGCCTCGGCCATCGAGACGTCCTTTGCAGCGGCGGTGATTGCCTCTTCAGCCTTCTTTGCTGTTGCTCGTGCTCGTGCCACCTTCGCGAACTCCCCTTGTTCGACTTGGCGGATCCACGCGAGCTGCTCTTTGGTCACCGGTCCAGACTTTCTGGGTCTGACTTTGCAGTCCCGGGAATCCGATCGGTGGGGTCCCCCACAGTTGCGACATTTTGTGAGGGCCTTGCACTCGGCTTCCGAGTGCATGTTTGATCCGCAGTTCCAGCACGCTGGGGCGCGGGAGCAACCACGGGTGGCGTGGAAGCCCAAACAGCGTTTGCACTGTTCAATTTGGCGACGAGGCTGGATCTTTGTAGCCGCTCCGGACTCGTCGAGAATTCGGAAGCCCGCACGAGGGGCGGAGTCCCGGTTGAAAAGGGCATACCAGTTTCTGTATGGCGCTCCAGGACGACATGTCCCTTGCGGTCGCACCTGGCATGGACGTCGTTGTGTTTTGCGGTAAATCTCCAGTGAGATCCTACCGGCATCGACCGTCTCAATACGGTTGATTAATTTTATAGTCGCTGGAACATTCGCGATCCGAAAGGCGACAAGGTTGGAGGCTTCCTCGATTTTGGCATTGAAGTCCGACAACTTCGGTGAGGCATCTAAGAGCTCTTCCCTTTCATTTTCATCCGCTGTCAGAATCGCAAATCCGGTTCTGACACGGTGTATAGAGCTTTTTTCACTCAAGGTGTACAGAAGCCTACAACATAATTGATGCCGTATGCCGTCAGGCGAAAGCTGGCGCCATGGGTGATCGCTCTCTAAGCGAAGGAACAGTCGTTTGTCGACTTTAGCCTTCGGGGCTTCTTTATTTTGGGCTTTTGCCGCAGGTCGCGGAACAGCCTTTACAGTTGGGACTGCTTTTTGTTGCAGTCCATGTCTGGCCACTGTGGCCCAGGTGCTTTTGACAGGCAGAACTGGGACGGCGGGAGTTGTGTTACTCCTGGCTTCGGGAGCCCTTGGGAGAGGGTTCGTCGGGCGAGAAGGGAGAACGGGTGGCGAAGTGGCCGGGCCCGTGGCCATGTATTGCGCAATGGCGGCGCGTAGGTAGACTCTCATCGAGTCTACAAATTGTCTGTTTGACCCGTTTGTCAAAGGAAGAAGGGTGACTTCGACGCCAGAGATGGCGGCGGAGCAGAGGGCCAGATTTGCCGCTGTTTCGGCGGCACGTCGTTGCTCGGCTTCGATAATGGGTCGAAGTTCCGGAGGGCAATCTGCTTTCGTGGCAGCTTTGGGCTGCGACGTTGATTTTGACGCTGCTTTGGGTGCAGCGTTCTCCGACAGTTTTGGCGCGGTCGGGGGAGATTTTGACGATTCTCCAATCCCGTGGGGGACGGAGGATGGTTGAGGAATTTCCTCAATAATTTCGACTGACCCGATCATGTCAGTATCGGGTTCAGTGACGGCGGGGAGGGCTTCTTCCTTCCCTTTGATTGAGACCTTGCTCATCTCCGCGCATTTCGGAGACTGGGCAAGGCCAGGTAATTGTTGGAGAGCCCTCGGGTGGACTCTCGTGTTGTCCAACTTGACGTTGGGGCGCTTTTTGCGAACTGGAGGCATGGTGAAATGCCTGAGCTCGATCACAATTCAGAGATAGATGCGACGAGGTCGAGAAGGGAGGAAAGAGGGAAAAAATGAATTTTCGAATTTTCGAATTTCTCGATTTGATGAAGGGTTTGGTTGTTGAGTTTTCTATTATTTCTGTGTTGGGATACACTTTGTCGATCCTACTAGGCTCGATAATTAGTAGTCCCGACCGACTGGTGTCTGGCGAACGGAGATTGCGTATACCCTGTGCTAGCGTTGTTTACTGCTGTTAATAGGAGATCCCGCACGGGCTATCTATTTGGATTAAAGGGAGTCTGGTACCTGTGTTTAGTAGAGTAGTCGAATTGACATCCTTTTATCCTTCATTATTGCATAAGCTTCCCTTTACCAATAAAGTCCACGAACTAAGTAGTGGGTTATACATTTGAATAGGACACTGTGTTTGCAGTGGAAATGACTAGAGGGCCATAACCTGATGTGCAAGAAGCATGAACGTTACATTAAGTGTTGCTAACTACTCACAAATACAGTTTATGACGGGATAGATCACGTGATATATGGAGAACCCATTATACTATGACACTATCTTCCAGTGGGGTCAAGAAGCATTTCATGACACATCAAGATTCGCTGTATCGGTTAAAGGCAGTTCACTCTGAGCACAAGAAAGGTGCAATTATGATGCTGAAAGTCCCGGAATACGAGGATATAATGCATGAGGCTGTCCAAACTCATCAGCGGCTTGGCCATGCGTTAGTTGGAGCAGTTCTCAGGGATCTATCAGCAACGTATTGACACCCAGAAATTATGCTCGTAGCTCATGAAGTAACCCATACATGCCGTCAGTGTCAACTCATGCACAAGCTGGACCCGACTCTAGGACATCTCACGCCGATCGCGCCCCCACCTCCACTCACTCGGTGGGCAATCGTTTTCACAGGACCAATGTTCCAGCATACGATGCTGAACGCGATCGAGTACGCAATAGGTTGGCTCGTCAGTTTTTGGACGAATAGCACCTCTTTCGCAGACACCATTCCTCTTTGCAAGCATCTTAACCTGCATTTCGGCCCCCCCCCCCCCCCCCAAGGAGATCGTGAGTGATCATGCAGGAGCATTTCAAAGCGCAGAAGCAGTGGAATGGCATAAGAGCAATGACACAAAGATCCAACCAGTTACGCCTCTCAGACCTAATGGCAATGGAAAGGTCGAGCGAGCTAAAGGTAGGATCAAAGCCATAGTGATCAAGCTCATTATGGATCAGCCGGGACGTCCGATACAAGAATACCTTGATCGCGCGGGCTACACATACAATCGACTCAAAGGTCCAAACGGTTACTCGCCCTACTTCCGAATGTACGGCACGATCCCTCCTCAAGAACAACAGATCTACCATGCCTACGAACGCGAAGCTACCCCCGAAGAAGAAAAGTAATGGTCAAAAGAGTTGGTACGGGCACAAGTAGCAAACACCGCACGAGCCGACGTCGCGTCGATGAAAGCTGCAAGACATGCAACACGCTCGTATCCGCAAGAAAAAAAAGGACTCATTCAGACCTATACTACAGGAGATTGGGTTCTGCGAGTGCGGTAACGTACAAAGAAAACTGAGCCATTCTACAATGGGCCATGGGCAATATCTTCTTGCTATCCAAACAACACGTATACCCTCATTTCACCTGGTGGTGTGCGATTAGCAAGGAGATACAATGGTACACATCTGTTCCCTGCCTACACGCGAGACGGTCATCCCGTCCGTAGTCTATGGTACGGGTCAGCTAGGTTACTGGAGCAGGATCGTCGGAGGATGGCTGATGCTGTGGGAAGCCTTTGAGACGGTGGAAGAACTTCAGGACATCATTTTTTCTTTATTTTATTTCGTAAGCTAGTGTCACAATAGGGAGTGACGTGGATGGTGAGCGACGATGTCTGATCTGGTGAATTAGATTGTCTACAAAGAGGAAATAATCTAGTACTGTAAAACTAATAATTATTTAAGGACACGTTGGCGTGCATTTAGACATGTCCATATATCATATGGCTGCCTTGCCTGAACGCCTCATTTCCTTGACAGCTAGAGGACTAGCCATGTAGAGAAGGAGGATAATGAGGTTCCATGAGGCTACATACATATCACGTGCAACGCTAGGGCACACACCACATACCTTTTGTAATGTAAAACTGAATAGAGAACATATGCCCTCTAGTAGTCTGAATACCTTCGCCAGTACAGTCGCGGGTGTTATCACGTCCCTCTTGTGCTAGAAGACATCAGACTAGGAGCCACATGCTATCCACTTGATCCGAGCGTTATTGCCAGAGCCGGCGCCCTTCGCTTTCCGCTTTCCAGCTACAATGTTTCTAGTGCTTTCCGAAACTGAACAAGGTGACTGATTGGATTTTTCCCTCCCGCACCCACAGTGAAGTGTGGGAGTACAGTGGTTGAAGCGGCCATGATATGCAGCAAAGTCCCCATGTCCGGTTCGAGCGGCGATGAAGCGGGCATAGACCGCTCTTGGGAGCGCTAGCTCTGATGGTCTCTTGCTCTGATGGTCTCTTGCGCCGCATCTCTAGTTCAAAGTCGGCGTAAAGTTTGGGGCGATTCGAGTGCCACCAGTCTATCAATATTTGCCTGGCCAGTTCGCGAGCTTTCCGTCCAGATGATGCGAGAGCCATCACACCGTGTGTTGTCCTAGAGTTGTCCAACAAGTTGAGCTCCCTTTGAGCGAGTTCATCGGCAATTTGATTTGCTGCTAGTCCTTCGTGGCCCGGGATCCATTCTATATTGACAGGTGCGGCTAATCTCGCGGCTATTTTCACGAACTTTTGGATCCGGCAAGATGGTGAGTCCGTTGTTCCCGTCACTAAAGCCTGGACAGCCGCAGAATTATCGAGCAGGAAATAGATGGCGCTGCCTCCTCGTTCTCGCCTGCTGGCAGTGATTGCTTCTAGAGCAGCCAGAGCTCCATGAACCTCCGCCTCGTGGACCGCCACATTCATAATCTTGCCTGAGTCGCTTTGCTCAATTACCGTGCCTGTGCCACTGATAAAGGTCGGAAAGGCCCATGACACACTGTCGGTGGGAGCCCCAGAACCATCACTATAAACGCAGAGACAGTCGGATGGGAGGGTTGGTAGCCACTCTCTTTGTCACAGATCAACTATAGAAAGCAAGGAGCATTTGTATGGATGATGGTATTTTATAATTCAACTATGAAGACCTAAGCTCTACATGCTAATCCAGGTATATATACAGATTGATTACATTCTAAGTTCTTCCCTCCATGGTCAGCTCATTTCTAGATGATTCCAGTTGCTACTCAAAGGGTATCATTTCTAGCAGCTTCTCCAAGGTTCATTATCAGTCTTACTCACATGGAGACTTTTCTAGTATCTTTTACGTGGCTTTTGCGCCTGCCCGTTCTCCGGTGGTTGTATGCCAGTGCTTGCCAGTACTGGCTACGGGAAATATCGGCTTTGTAGCCGTTACACTCTTATAAACTTGGCAGCTTCTTTCTTGCTTCTACAACAAGGATTTGTCACTGTAGTAGGATGGTGGTCGGCGTGCTTTCAGGTTTAGCGATAATTGAGCTTCTAGACCTTCGTGTAGTTAGATAGTCTCTTCCCTTCTCATCGCACAACTCATTTCTTGTACTTTTCCACGCACTTCGAATTAATACCGTGTGATAGGACGTAACTGCTACGCCGGCATACTAAAAGAGGACAGTCGGCGACAGAGCTCACTGTCGTGATTGATGACATAACCACCCCTGAATCTGGTTATTTTGGATCACAGAGATGTATAATCTGATGGTTAAAACAGAACAGACTAGAGTCATATAGAATAGAACAGGATGGAATAGAATGTGATGGCTCAGAATTGAATGGAACTGAGCGACTGGGGATATGGAAAGCCATAGAATGTGGTATATGTATATAAAAGTAGTGATTCTCTAAACTTGAATGAAAGCAAGCAAGTCTACTAATTCATCTCAATCTACCTCTATCTTCAAGTCTCAGTGAACGTACAGTTATTTACCGGTAACTATTCCACCTCCCATGACCTTGCATTTATAACACTCACTTGTAGCTTCTTCAGCCTTTGATACGAGCCGTTCCACTATCCATCTCCGTTCAATCTTCCCGTTCGCTTCCACTATCATAGGCCCTAACCTCTCAAACCCAGCTGGTGAAGGCCGACTTTGTCATGAGCCCGGACATGGGATGCGAGACTGTCCTGGTGTTCTGAGGTATGGATAGATGGAAAAGAAGATCGTAGCGCTACAGCTAGACGAGGGCGAAGCATCGGAAGGCCTCTCAAAAAACTACTAAGCCGTGGTAAAGATTCCCACTATAGTAAAGGCCATGATTTGTGGAAGTTGTGGATACTCGAGGGACTAATGACGATTGGCGAGTGGTCAGAAGCTGGCGTGGACTCAATTCATAAGATTCTAAACTAAAGAGAAAAGTATGTCGAAGGATATGAATCGGTATATATGTACATAGGAGTTCAACTGTTGAAATAAAGTTGCCAACACAGAGCCTCCTCTCCCTCATTGCCTACAGCCCAAGGGTTTCGCATGAGACCAATATCCATGACAAACCTTTTGTATCGTGATTTATCACACACAAGGCTCGTGTGAGTAAATCTAGTTGTTGGAATCGTTTGATATTGCATGAATTGAATTAGTCTCGTTTAACGTCCTATGCAGTATTGTTAGGGTATTGCTACATTTAGATAGGGTCACGTGTGATTAGGGAATCGCGTAGAGCGCAAACGCGTCTGTATTTAGTTTTTTTTTTTTTTTTTTTTTTTGCATCAGATTTTAATTGCGTATGCAGCTATCTAGCTATGACACAATATCAGAGAAAAGTACAGAATAGATGATTCAACGTAAAGGAAGAGCACTCATGCCTCGGATTTCATTTGCAAGTACCACTGCGAAGTTATGGTGGCTTTTTCTTCACCCCAAGTCAACCCTCATCCGTGAATACCCACCCAGGGGAACGTCTCAAAAACCTTGAGTTATCCAGACATGCCTCCATCATCCATCAACTTTTCTCCGCGCGAGATGTAATCTGAGATGTCTCCTTCCCAAGTGGAGTAGGTGTCCAGGCTACTCAAACCATACCAGAGAACACCACCAGGAGGCGGACCACAACACCTTCCATCGATGGCTTGTGTTTATAGTGTCAGCTGCACTCTCGCAAGCGAAGTCTTGGCGCGCACAAAGCTCAATTCGCAAAACTCTTTCCAAAATTCGAAATTTCACGCCCGTCGAGAATGTATCCATCTTCTGCATCATCTTGTAAACTTGTCCTGATCCCTCTCACGTCCGTCACAAAGAGCTATCTCCCAAAATTGTGCTCCACGCTTTGCTTCCTCCGTCGGGTGTAAATATCGGCGTGGGCGTGTATTTGGTGACCGGCTGAGGCCAGAGAAAGTCGACGAGAGGTGTGGTCATTGAAATGAGGATGTACTAGGTCGTACTTGTAGACTTGATGAAGTTTAGTTGAGAATTGGACTCTTTGGGAGTGAAAGATTGACATGGTGGAGTAATTTGAATTTTTGCCTCGTGGGCCAACTTCTTTGATATTGCGGAATTTGACTGAACTTGGCTCTGGGAGAATATTTCACTCCCAGGTTCGTAGAGAGCACCACTGACAGGTGTTCAGTCTTGCCCTCCTCTGTATTTAGTTACTCTCTAGCCTCAGGTGGACCAACTTTCCACCATGTGGACAATCTCATTCACCAGATTTGACCTCGTCAATCTTCCACGTACCCGTACCTTAACAGGTATCTGTTTACAGAACCATGAAGATGGTAAGTCACTTTGGTAAGGGAAAAAGCTTTCAACAAACAAAACCCGATGTCCTGCCACTTTGAACCGACCCGGCTTTATGCTGAGAACGTTCCTTTCAACCGCAATTATGTAAACTTTCCTCGAAATTCATTAACTCCCCCTTTAATCAGACTAACGTTATGAGAAATTGAAAAGAGAAGGCACCTCCTCATTCGGCGTTGGTCTTCGAAGTGTTCGAAGAGTAGGCCCCGATGGCGGTGCTGCTGTCGAGGCGATGATTGGTGCCACTGGGACTTCGACTACCTTGCGTGGTCGTCCTGGCCCTCGTTTGAGTCCTTCAGCCTTTTTACTGGTGACCAAAGTAAATCCCTGATCATCAGTTGGTCTGACTGTTTGTGTTGGCGCCATTGTTGGTTTTTCATTCCAAATATCTGCCGTTCTCGATAACAGCTCCATCCGAGCCTTCTCCACACTTCCCTTGTAGACCTGGTAGGTCCGACACGCTGCTTTCTGCCATGAACGATGTTCCTTGCCGCAGTTGGCACAAGAAACCCTTTTCCTCGAACAGTCCCGAGTTTGGTGAGCGCCAGCGCACTCACCGCACCTGGCTGCCTTTCCACACGACACCTGCGTGTGTCCCCGTTGGCTGCAGTTGTAACACTGCTTTGGCTGAGCCCGTGGCGACCACACCTGCGCGGTGAAGAGCATGGCGTTAATAACAAGGCCCTGTCGCACTACCTCCGTTTGCATTGCCTCTGATGGGAGGCTGACCACAACTGAACCACGATTACGACCGTTTTTCTTCGATCGCTGATGTTCCTTTCCATCATGTAGCCATCGTATTCTGCTAATTACCAGGCCTGGAATACGTGCCTTCGTCGCCGTCTCAGTCTCCCTGATGATGGCGTAGTTGTTGGCATCTCTGCCACCCTCAATTCTTGTCCGCAGTGGGACTCCGGAAACCTCAACAGGAATGTCTTGCCGCAAAATTTGAAATTCGCTTGGTTGTCGCATGTTTAGCGCCGTGTCTCTCTGGGACGCCGACTGGACAAACACCTCGGTGTCGTTGCTTCGCATCTGTCGAATTGCAAATGCGCCTTCGATATGTTGTTGTGCCTTTGACAGCAGCTCTTGTGGCTGCAAGTTCTGAGCGCCATCGATTCTGATTCTAACCGCTGTCTTCGTCATTTGCGGAGCCAAGACCGACGCGTAGCTCCTTTGTGTCGGTGCGCCCGAAACCACTGCTGGTGCAGCTTTTCGAGCAGGATCCGCGAGGCTCTTTTTGACAACTTCCTCGAGCGCCATCATCCTCTCCTCGATGGGAGACTTCTTTTGGGACATTTCCGTCCAGGCCCTTTTGTGTGCGTTAAAGGCCTTCACGGCCTCGTTCACATCCTCCATGGAGGGTAAGTCCTCCTCATCCATCTCTCCCATCACGATTAATCTAACCTGTTTCAGTAGTTTCCCCAGGATTTCAAGGTTTCTATCCCTTGGAGCTGTCTGCGCTCCGCTGCCGTTGTTTGTTTGGGCCATTGTCGCATTTTGCGACGCGTCGAATCCGCTGGATTTACCCACACCAGCACCCACACTCGCCATGTTTGAGCACGGAAAGCGAAAAGATGAGAGGAGGGTAATAAAGATGTAAAAATAGTAATCACGATGTCAAATTGATGATACGGGCAGCGTGGAAGGCTGCGCAGCTTTCTCGAAAAAAATGTCAAATTACAAATTACAAATTACAAATTACAAATTACAAATTACAAATTACAAATTACAAATTACAAATTACAAATTACAAATTACAAATTACAAATTACAAATTACAAATTACAAATTACAAATTACAAATTACAAATTACAAATTACAAATTACAAATTACAAATTACAAATTACAAATTACAAATTACAAATTACAAATTACAAATTACAAATTACAAATTACAAATTACAAATTACAAATTACAAATTACAAATTACAAATGCTAGCAGAATTATGCATAGGTAGGTGGGAATCTATCTTATAACATATGCATGACTCGAATATAGCCAGTGACGCTTTCATCTTGTATTCCAATTGCATACAGATTAACAATCTTTAATAAAGGTAATTCTTTATTTAGATGTTATGATATGTTATTCGACATATCCATAATCCGAACATGACACTCTTTTAGACAACTTCTACTTGCGTTCCCTTGATATTGCGCCTATTTCATTGCGCGATATTCCCAACAATTATACGCCGTCAGAGGTCAATCCCGAATGGTATCCGCAAATGAAATCTAAGTGAGAGTGTTCCAAACGTCAAATTAAGTCATCCTATTCAATGTAAATATCTCCCGATAAAAGCCTGCATGGGCCTCAAGCCGCCAAATCAGGATAACTGAATACTTTATTTTATACCCACTTATGTTTCGAATCGATCGACAATCAACATGTCTATCTTTCCTACTTTCTCCCATGTTTATCTAGAATATTTAACGTCGTGCCCGCGCACAGCTCGCGAGCTCCTCACGTACCGGTTAGCCCAGTCTAAAATAAACTACCCGACGTGTTGGCGCCTACACAGGCTCAACAAAGCATTGAAAGCTAGGATCTTATCATCCTGCGCTCGAAGATTACAGTGTACATGGAGGTCGTCTATCCAACGTATCTCATGCTATGCAGTTGGTACTAAATGAAGAAAAGATTTTACAAACAATGAATAGAAGAAATCGTTTACATCAAATCGTGATTTCGTTCGAATCAGACTTGTGTGTGTGTGCCCTTTCGAAGAAATCTGTGACACGCACCCAATTATTGAATGCACCAACTCCCTCCGCCGAAGCAAGTGCCCAGGATACGCTGGGATTAGAGTTCTGTGCCCTGTGGAGCTGAGCCTGGTATTGCCCGAGCTGGCAATAGAAAAAGTGGTCGGGGGACTTCTCTTCTCCGCATGTGCAGGTTAGAATGGAGTTTTCGTGCTGAAAGCGTCGGAGATAATCCGCGAAGTCGCCATGACCGGACCGTGAAGCTAGTAGATATCCTAATGCGCGTCACCCCAGATGAGCAAGCTCGATGGTAATTTTAGTATTTGGGCCAACATCTAATTCCTTGTATCCTGAGGGTGCATTTTCTGCCCAATAGAGTGCGACTGAAGCCTCGTATTGGGCTTCAACTTCTCTTCTTGCCCTCGCAATGGAGAGTTCTGAGTGTGGAGCTGGAGCCGCACCGGTGGCTTTAGCGAGAGCTTCGGCAACTTCGGTTCCAAGAATACCTGCGTGGCCTCCTTCTCCAGTTCACTGCGAGCTTGCGGAAGAAAAATATTTTCGCCGAGCTGGACGCCGTGGGCGTATCCAAGAGCACACTAACGGCAGCCTCCTGGTTGTCGAGGGAGACAGTAACGATAGAGGCATAATAGGCCAGTGGGTTGCGAAAAGCTGCGACAAGACCTTTCGTAGCCCCGGCCATTTCTGCATCGTAGACTTCCGCCGCGTTTCCGAGCGGGAGTGATCCTCGCCCTATCTCCTGCGCAGGACCTCGGTAAATGACATGACCCGCACCTGCTCAGTCATCTATGAGAGCGACATCTGAAAATACGAATAGTGTTGGCAAACGAACCTAGGCACTCCCGTGCTTGTGGTTTCAGTATGTGTCAATCAAGACTGTCGGGTGTCGCCTATCGGATACATGTAACACCATCACTTTGTATCACGTCTGATATTTGAGATTGTGATGAGAATAAATGTCAAGCTCACTGCGTAACTGGTATCAGATCTGTAATTTGTTCCCTTTTATTCCGCAATAAGACACTACACTCTAGCCCATGTTATTGATAGACATTAATGTATATGAACAGTCTCATATCCTGAAGTAAAGAGCAAGCCTCTACCATAAACATAATTCGCATCGACAGATACACTTTGTGTTGGAAATCGTCAAGGATTTCTAGGAGGAAATATCTCGATGAACAAGTGTACAATTTCGGACAAGAATTTATTGATAGTTGTATAGGATATCGAACTCTCTTCTCAATGTGAATTAATAATATATGATATTCAGTTAACTTGGTTTTATATATACAGATGATTCTATCCTTAAATATAGATCCCCGAGGCTTTAGTGATCCTGGACTCCCAGTGATCTAGCAATAACCAGCCACTCAATTATCGCAAGATAGTATTTCCTAGCCAATTAACCATATTTCGTCTAAATGAGCTTAATCTTATTTCATCGAACTAACTCAATTGATCTTAATGATCATACTTGGAAATCTAAATCTTCATACTAAGTCTAGATTTCCAACACTTTGAAGTTTATACTTCGTGATTTCTCCCTTATCACTCCAAGACCTCTGCATATTCTTAGTTTGTTTTCAACAAATTGGTCTAGGATTGTTCGTTTAGCCTGCCACTATTTGAGGGAATTTGGTCCCAGGAGTCTACCTACTGCCCCAATTTCGATTAGCTTTTCATCGTGGGGGGCCGACCATATTAGGGGAGTATGTTGTCATAGGAGAGTTCTAATGGCATTCTCTGGCGTATCCAGCGCATGCGACTAGTATTCCAACACCTACGAAGAGGCTGGAACGGGTCGGCTGCCGCATTTCGAATTCCCAGAAAGTCTCCGCTCATGTCGATTGTCACTCGATGTGCCCACAAGTTGTAAGGTATTAACGCCATTTGTAGGGCGTTCTGGATGCTTGATAGCTTCGTAAAAACTTCGCTATTTGCGACGACGAGCCGCCATTCTGGTTTGAGGACAACTTTATTTTTTACACTTGTGTATGATTCGTTGTTGAGGTCGTTGGGGAAAACTGCCTCTAGCCAAGCTCTTTTTACGAACTTTTCACCTGGAGTGAGGTTCTCACCAATATCGTTCGTTGCTGAGGTGTCTAGTCTACCCTGTTTGTTTCTTTTAATGGCATCGTTATCGGTGTAATCGGGGTTCTTAGGACGGGAGGAATCCGGGATCTCTTTTTCTTTCCTTTGGCTGATATGTGATCGATTTCCTTGGGCGAGTTGATAGGGTCTGCACTCCCACATGATCTGTTTAACCCTTCTTTTATTTCTCGTCTGACATCGAGGAGAAGTTGTGAAATATCTTGGGATTACTTCTCAGCTCTATTGAAACGTTGATTACTTTTCTCAATGGAAGCCTCGAGTTTATTCTCCAAAAGTTGGATGCGGTTGTTGATGGCTGCAAGGCTGTCATTGAGCTTCTTGTTGACACCTAAGATGGTAGTGTGTTCGGTGGGTGATGACTGACAGTCAGACATGTCGGATGATGGGTTAAGTGATTATGTGAGTTTTGACTCTTCAAAAATATATATTTTTGGGGTTCTTAGGTAGCAAAATAATGTTGGGGTCACGGATGATCGAATATATCTATGAAACGTTATATGAATGTGACTGGTGGTTTACGACTGTCCGGTGCTTCACTGTCGACGATGCTATATGCGCGATAGAAAGCTTTGTAGACTTGTCGTTTTTCCTCCTCCTTCTGAACTACTACCTCGTGCTCTATTTGTACTTACGACCCGTGCCTATTCGGTACCCTTCATATGCCGGCGCTCGATCCTCAGTTTATGTTCGCGCCACCTTTGCCACCGGCTACCACTATCTTTATTCCCATGTGCCTCTCTCTCTACCGTATCCCGCTTATGCTTACTCCTGGTGTCGTTAGTTCGTGTCCCGACTTTATCTATCGGCGTAGCGCTAGGCGCACGGACTGTCCATGGTTTCGGTGCCTGGAACCTCACAGGAACGCGTTGTGTGGAATCCTCAGCAACGTTGGCATTACTCGATCGGTCGTCGGCGTGAAAAGGGCATTGCCGGCCCGCTCTTGTCAAAGAGACGAAATTTTGTGTTCGCTGGTTTCTATTGGAAATATATAATCCAGCTCGTTGAGTATTGGCCAAGTTTTGTTTCTGTGGGCCATACCTGGATTGGTGTGGCGCCACATACAGTCTGGCACTCGTTTTTCATCATGTCGTTGGTGACTGGGATTCTGCCTTCAAGCGTCCTGATGTACAATGGTACATGAGGTACGATCGTTGATGTCGATTTGGACGCTTCATCCATCACAGTGTTGTCTTCCTGTAGGGAAGGTGCAATCCTCATGATTATATCTCTCAAAGTATCTGATGCGCATTAGAGAGCGATCCCCGACCTGACTGAATACATGGACGTGATAGCGGAAGTCACTATCCCTGCCTTGTCGGTGATTATTTTCTTGATCGTGACTAGTGATAACTTGTGCCACTGGTGATCTTTCCTCAATCGTAGGAACAAGCGCTTGTCCTCCTTTGAGGTTGTCCGTGCCTTCGGGTGGCTTGTTGGAACTGGTCTTCTCGGAACTTGCGCACTAGGCGGAGATAATAGCTTGGCTGCTTTGCCGACTACTATCGCCCAGATCGATCTTGTGCCTTGAGGTTTTGGCGGTAGGCTGTGGCCGTTATCCTCAATAACAATATGGTTCCTAGGCGCGGCTGGTTTTAGAGTGCTTGCCATGATGGGGGGCTTCTTACTTGGAAAGTTGGTTGCTTCTGCCTGATCTACTGCGAAGGCAGTTGTTATAGGCGTGATCTTTTCCATCAGCGTCGCGACGACTGCTGCTGCTTGCTTCTCTCCTTTGCTCTTGGCCCAGGAGTCGGTTAGTTCAAAAAATTCCTGGACTATACCCAATCTTTCTTCCCTTTGTTGTTCTACTTTTTGCATTGTATTCACAATGCCAAGCAGGCTTGGATGAAGGTGCCCTCCTGGATTGGAGGGCGTTATCGATGACGATACAACAGCTGGGGCCATTGCACCGATTGGAGATTCTTGTAAAAAAATAAAAGGATAATGGAGGATGCCATGTGTGATGATCTCTTAGGAGCGTCGATTGATTGATTTTCGTTGCGATTCCAGAGTAAGAGGAGCAGAAAGTGTAGCTTAAAGAATATTGTTTTCATTGAAGTTCTAAGTTACATATAAAACGCGAGTTTAGGTGTGATTATCCTAGAGTTAAAGTGGGTATGCAAACAGCAATCATTACGGTAAAAGGTTTTCAGCATACCTGACCACGAAACCATTGTGCGGGGTTTAGGATAGTACTAACCCCGCGCCATTAACGCCATCCTATTTGTCGCAAAGTAAACATGACCATGTCTCTCACTGCATTTGCAACTAGTATCATTCTACCCCGCACATGCAAATGCATGAAAGAATATCTCAACAGCGAAAAGAAATCAAAATGTAGAATACAGGATGTATTATGCAGCATGCAAGAATATTGTTCATATTTGCAAGGAATGCCGATTATCGTAAGAAATGTGGCAAATTCCAACAATTTTAACGTCGTGCCTGTCCACAGTTCGTGACCTTCCACCTGCTTGTTGTTGTTGTGTTTTAAAAGTCCTGAGCTAAAGTAAAAAGCTCTACATCCTACTATTGGTACAGGACCGGTGGAGCCGGTAAGGATCACTGTGCACAGGCCCAACTCATTCCAACCGCGTGAACTTCGACATAAATAATGGTGTTAACAGCAAAACTGAAATCAAAATCAAAAATCAAATTCAGAAGAAATCCCAGTTAGGTCTGGATCCCGCGCTTCTCGCCCGTTCCCTTTCCTATCACATCTTCCAATTGACACTTTCTAACCTTCGCTGAGAGCAGAGGATGAGCTCGCAAGCACCCTTTCTCCATCTGGCGGCCTACTGTTAGTGTGTTGAAGCCTCGACGACTTCACTGAGGCTGGCCGTAACCTTAAACCTCCTCTTCGGATTCCAAATTCCCAAAACCCTATCCGTCTGGCATATAGACATCGTTCTTCGCGCCGTGATGCGCCTGAATGGCTATTTCAGCTGCAGCACTGATGCGAGCATAATCAGCGTCATTTTTCTGCTCGACCTTGCGAATTGTCGTAAGCTGCTCTTTTTTCACCGAGCCGAAATTGCTGGGTCTGGCTTTGCAGAGCCGTGAGTCCGATCGATGAGGTCCACCACAGTTTCGGCACCGTGTGGGGGCTTTGTACTCCTCTTACGAATGCATTTTTAATCCGCAGTTCCAGCAAGCCAGAGCGCAGGAGCAACGTCGTGAGGTATGGAAGCCAAGATGTCGATTGCACTGAACAATGTTTCGACGAGGTTAGAAGAGATTTGCAGTTCCAGAGTCATTGAAGAAGCGAAATCCAGCTCGGACCCCTGCTTTTTTTTTTTTTGCATCAGATTTTAATTGCGTATGCAGCTATCTAGCTATGACACAATATCAGAGAAAAGTACAGAATAGATGATTCAACGTAAAGGAAGAGCACTCATGCCTCGTATTTAATTTGCAGGTACCACTGCAAAGTTATGGCGGCTTTTTCTTCACCCCAAGTCAACCCTCATCCGTGAATACTCAGCCAGGGGAACATCTCAAAAACTCTCAGTTGTTCAGACATGTCTCTATCATCCATTAACTTTTCCCCACGCGAAATGTGATCTGAGATGTCTCCTTCCCAAGTGAAGTAGGTGCCCAGGCTACTCAAATTATACCAGAGAATACCACCAGGAGGCGAACCACAACACCTTCCATCGTTTGCTTGTGTTTATAGTGTTAGCTGCACTCTCGCAAGCGAAGTCTTGGCGCGCACAAAGCTCAATTCGTAAAACTATTTCCAAAAATCGAAATTTCACGCCCGTCGAGAATGTATCCCTCTTCTGCATCATCTTGTAAACTTGTCCTGATCCCTCTCACGTCCGTCCCAAAGAGCTATCTCGCAGATTTGTGCGCCACGCTTTGCTTCCTCCGTCGGGTGTAAATATCGGCGTGGGCGTGTATTTGGTGACCGGTTGAGGCCAGAGAAAGTCGACGAGAGGTGTGGTCATTGAAACGAGGATGTACTTGGTCGTACTTGTAGACTTGATGAAGCTTAGTTGAGAATCGGACTCTTTGGGAGTGAAAGATTAACATGGTGGAGTAATTTGAATTTTTGCCTCGTGGGCCAACTTCTTTGATGTTGCGAAATTTGACTGAACTTGGCTCTGGGAGAATATTTCACTCCCAGGTTCGTAGAGAGCACCACTGACAGGTGTTCAGTCTTGCCCTCCTGGACCCCTGCTTGTCTTATAGTGTTTATTTGTTTTTGTCGATAACCTTGTATCAGTGGCTATTTACCACATTCGGCTCTTTTCTGACCAGGACACACTTTTTACACTACTCCTGTCATCTTTTGTAACGAAGGTATCTCAGAAATATGTTCCCCTCGATGAATAGCCACTCAGCTCAGTGTTTACCCGTGGTAGTCAGCCACCTTTTCCACGGAACCTTCTGCCCCCAAAAATAAATCGTAGCAATGGTGACTGCATGCGCGGGAAAAAGTCTCAAAAAACCTGCAACCCCAGCCAGGCGAGGCCTAGACACCGGGACCAAATGAGATGCGTATATCCATCTATATCTCCGTTCTTTGTAACAGTTGATGCCGACTTGATCCAATCCGCCATCTCCGTATCGGGTGCTGGGTACGCTCCGGAAACTCATCGGATGGCTTTTCCTCCATGATAATGGTGATGGGGGAATATGTTGAGAGATGAAGACGATACAGACCGCGAAAGCGATTAGGAATCCTCATCGAAGTGAGGACTTTGTTAGTCAATCTCGGCTCTGCAGACTCTACAGTGAGAGCTGGAGGTTCGTAGGGGACACAACTGACAGGTGTTGAGAATATTCCCCCTTGTCTTATAGTAAACGAGTTTGGATATTGATTTGATTTCATGTCGTATCAGACTTACGTCCTTCACCCAAAAGGCGTGATACGGGTCTAAGCTCCCTGGGAACATACTACAATCTAAATACATTGTTTGCTTGTCTTTCTTTTTTTTCTTTTTATTGTCCTTTCTGAGACTTTGACTATGTAAGACATGCAGGTCCTCTCTGCCTGCAGGCCAAGTATACCTATACCAGAAGAATATACCCTCCTATGCCTCCTACAAAGCTCCAATCGAAATGTACTACCTCTCACAAGTCCTCATTCGATCATACACTTAGAGGAGCCCTTTGCCCTTCATCATCCCCCATGTCTAGCTAACGAAACCATGTCTATTTGCAGGTATAAGGCAGCCAGCAAAATCGCAAAAGCCACTGGGTGCGGGACTCTTTTATGACCGATATTAAGACTTAATCCTGAGACCTAGTGACCCTTCTGAAGCATTCTGTCGAACTAATAGAGACCTGCATATGAGGCTGAATAAGGCTGATGAGGAAGCAGGCGCAATCAACTGTGCGTTACACAATGTATCTATTATTATCTCCCTGGAACCATTATTTAAAATTTTGCATGTAGGTTATAGTCTGGAATCTTGTACTGTAATTAGTTGCGCCGACTTTTACTTGTTTGCTATATTAGCGTTCATCATGTTTTTACCTAGTGTTTAAAATTAGATAACACAGTCTGTTTGTAAGACGGGATAATGAGATAACGTGGTCTGGACTATGGAAACTGACTGAAGGAAGACGAGCGAGCTGGTACTTAAACAGAAGTGAGATCATGGAAGATACGACAATCAATCATTTTCTCTTTCCCTTCTCTTTGAGAAAACATCCAAGTCCCAATCCAGTGACACGCTCAAGGGGGCCGACCAGCTGGCCGCGGCAGACTTGTGGGTACCTCGGGAAATTCACACTCTGCCTTTCTAGACTCTTTCTAACTCCTTCCCTAAGGTCCTGCTGAAATTTCACAAAAGTTTTGACAGAGCGTGATTGCTGTATGGTAGCTTAGCCCAACTTCTTTTGTGCCGTGTTGGACGTTGGGGAGTGCCGTTGACTCATCGACAATTGAAGTCCTCCCAGCCAATTAGCCAAAATCTCGGTATTGGCGCCCATAAACGTTCCAGAGTTAAAAACCCCTCGAGAATATCGCTCCCAACACGGTCTTCAGAGACCCGTTCCCTCTCTCGCCCCACATCTCAGCCGACTTTTCTCCCTTAAGTTGCTTGTCCCATTAGAGCAGCAGTCCCCGATAAGCCAGGACCCAGGTTTTGTATTTTCCGACTTGATTCCCTCCTTGCAGGTATAAGTAGCGTCGAAAACATGTAGTGAGAGATAGCTAGAAATTAATGGAGCAAGCTCCTGTATGCGATTGGAGCAACTTCTTTATTGGTCGTGGAGGCGAGATGATGCGCGGTTAGAAAGAGGTTGAGAACTCAAATGAGAATGGTAAGCGCGGCATGGTTTAGAAGTAGTTAAATGGAGATATGCATGTGTCTGCTTTCGAATTCGATTCCAATGCGATTCTTCTTGGATATCCCAGATATGCAGAGCATGTTGAGCGGTTATACCGGTAACACTGAAAGGTGACAAATCGTCTTTGCGGGCTAAATCATGAGTATATCTTGAGTGAAAAGCATCATATTCCATGCAGACCAAGTGCTGGACTTGTGTCATACCTAAATGAATGACACACATACACTGACGACCAAATAATTGTTATCTGGTTTTCCACAAGTGATTTGAGTTTGTGTTCATTAGCTTTGATTCATCATGAAGTGCATAGCTATGAGATTGTTGAATTATTGTCGGAGAATCATCATGATTCATCAGAGAACGAGTAGTCTTTGACAAATAACCTAGGAATGTACAAGGGCATCAAGTATTAGAATCCCACCAGGCTAGTTACCGTTCTGTAGCGACATTAGGTCATCTGGATATTTCCGACTTTTGGTCTCCAGTAAAGAATTAATTGACGACCTAAACAAGACTAATGTATCTTTTCAAACAAAGACTCAGTTCTAGGAAACCAACTCATTTTCTACCAGTATAGACAAAACTCGAGCGAAATTTTAATATTTGTTTTCAGATCACCCAGACCTTGGTAGGCCTCTAGACATATTATCAAGGCGCAGTTGGTAGCAGGAATAAAGTACTACGAAAGTATTCTATGGATAATTTTTGGATTAATGAACTTTTGAAAATATCTGCCCGTGACATCTCCTTAGCCTTTCACCTCTGCACCACTTCGCTGCTTCTTCCTACAAATTATATTTGCTGGAGATTCTATCGAGATGCTATCGTTAATTTTCCTTTGCAAGACTTCCCCTGTTATACATGATGCATTTCGTCAGCGACTATAGATAAAAAAGTGGACATTCGTTCTGCGTAAATCTAGAATATTTCTTACCTTCAAGTTTCAGAATGGTCTCGTTAAAGGCGACTATAATAGGATCATACAGTAGATCAGAGTTTTCCGGTGTACCATATTCCATGAACCTCTCTCCCGATAATGTTGGCTGTCCGAATAGGATTTTACGTATCGTACGTGCCAGGTCCTTGAGACACTCGAACTTCGGCGAAAAGAAACCTATGATCTCTATCTCAAAATCACATACAATATGAGATTGTTTTATTCCGTAGTTCTGGGCTGAAGAAGGTGTACACCATTGCTCCAAGTGATCAGGCACTGACTCCGGGTCACGACCATAGCTCATGCATCCGACCAGTAGAACGTAAAAAAAGGACTCCAGATCATGACGATACGTTTGTTGAATACTAAAATCCTTGTTCTTGATACCTGCCAAGAGTCCCAAAGCCATGAACTTTGTGGTACCAGTGATGACTTTCGCTTCATCATTGTCCCGACTATCCTGGAGGAGAGTTGACATGTCTAGATCAATAAGTAGCCCTTTTGTCACGCCCTTGTGGTTCGGTCCAAACAAAATGATGTTTCCCTCCGAAACATCACCATGAAGAATTTGGATTTCGTGGAGATTACGATGTCCAATGATCGCATCACGGATACCGCCTACAAACTCACGCACCGTTGAGCATGAGTTGAGTGGGCGTCCGAATGGTGAGAGTTTGGCAAAGGTGAGTTCACGTTTCATGTAGTAATCTTCAACCTTTGGATCCATTGTTTTGCCATGGGAGAGATGTACTCCCTCTGAGTTCATTACCCAATTATATCCACTCGAAAAATCTATGCCCTTTCGGTGGGTCTCAACCTCGTAGAGACTTTTTGACCTCTTCAGATGAATGACTCCCGGTAGCTTTTTTGCAAGCTCCAGGTATTCGAGCTCACTTCGTTTGGCACCAGAGCCCCAAGAAAACTTGATCAGATACTTGTTGTCTCTTGTCTTGAAGCACGTATTTCCTCGCGAGCTTATCGTCTCCGGTCGATATACTGGCTGAGGTGAGATCTCAATTATCCTTTGTTTCTTTGTACCCCTTGGAATATTGACGAAACAACGATCGTCTTCATTATATCTAATTATTGGGTCTAGCCCAAGCTCTTCATCATTCATGAGCATGTAAGAAGATAGCGCCCGTACAAGCGCTTCCTGACTTTTGATCACGTCAATCTCTGCCGAGCTGTATGCGCCTGCTCGATCGACAACCCATAGCTCAACGTGATTTTGGTGCAAACAAAATCCCTGCACAAATCGACGAAGCGGCTGAGCATAGAATATTTCACGCACGTATCTCATCAATTGGTGAATCTTATCAGCTTTGTGACCGGGTGAAGCGGTCAACTCACCCACCACTCGGACATCTCTCCAATTGTGCTGTTGACAATCAAGAATGGTGGCAGATTCGATGAAAAAGTCCAGCTTTCGTTCACTTAGACCTCCATCAAATTCTTTAGTTTTTGTAATGTGACAAAATTTCCCTCGCACCTTGGGATCTTTAGGTTCCTTCTTGACGACGGGTTTGTCGCTTTTTGGTTTTTCGGCTTTGCTCATCAATTGTTTCAAGAACCGATCTTGGAAAGCGTATAGCCATCTTTGCATCGCTGCTTCATCCATGTCAGCCGAGAAGACGTTATCGCTTCCACATTGACCGTGATCGCAATAGCTTTGCCAGATACGCAAAGTCAGATCAGACCACGCTTTATTTTCGAACTGCGTCTCCCAAAAATTGCCGACATTTCTGTAAACTTTGCCAGCAAGTTCAGCTTTGAGTGCCTGCGTAAGATCATTGGCGACTTTACCATAACCGTTCGATTCTGCAATATTGCGCTTTTTCGAAGTCGATGTAAGTTGCTTCTGCATCATAACTCTTTTTGAAACAGGTAGAATTGATGATGGTTCACGTAAAATTTTATTTGTGGTATCAATGACGCTGGCCCAAATTTGACTATCACTGGCAGAGTTATGGATTGACGCGGTCAATACTTCAAAATCAGAGATAGAAACTTCCTTCTTGGAAATCATGGTTATTAGTTCAGCGAGTTGATTATCTAACGTAGCAATGGTCGCATTGCCATCAAAATCCATCGTATATTGGTGTAAATTATAAATCAGCCCGTCGATTGCTTAAAAATTAGATTGTGCTCCAGTACGTGCAACGAAGACTGACCTTTCATAGGATTACTCATTGTTTCATACTTAGTCCGGAATCGATCGAGCATGTCACCAAGTGGATTTAACGCGGTGTATGCCAATAACTCGTCAATGTGACTCATCCTGGATGATAAGGTAGTTAAATTCTAGGTTGAGTGATAAGAGATTCGGGAAAGATATCATACACGGCCTTTTTTGCGAAATGCTATGGCTTCTTTATAACGACAGAGGTCACAAAATATGCACGGACCATGACGCGTTGCGAGGTCATGCATGGATAAATTTATGCTTCACAAGTCAATCGGAATGAACATCTTCTCAGCCAACCAAGCTGCTCTTCCCGCCCCAGGATTAAGTTGTAGGGCTAAATTCTGCAGATGTATAGATAGATTATGAAGCAGATATGACTTCCAAGTCTGCAGTCTTACCCCCGAACCCATGTCTCTCACGGGAAAGTCGTCCAAACCGATTGAGTGAAGCTTGGCAAATATGAACAGGTCGTTATTCTCTGATCTTTAGCTGGTCATTTGGGTACTAGGATAATTTTATGTTCGTGCCTAGTGGTTCCGATGAATGGAGAATGAAATGTAGGTGGAGCTTGGGCCTAAAAATAAATGATCATTTTTCCATGATCCAGTTTCACCAATCTATTTTAATCCTTAGACGTCTTTGGCGCCGCATCTTTCCTGCGAGAAGGAAACATTTTTCCAACGAACCTTTGCCGCACAACGTGAGCCAACCAGTGGTGTATGACATGCCTTGTTGGAACAACCTTAAATGAGATCCGCACGCTCGCCTTCAAAGTTGCGCCTCCCCTGACTCGTATGGTGATCAAAACGACAGTAATGACGATGAAAAAGAGGAAAGATATTGCAGTGCAAAACACTACAACGGCATTCAGAGAAAACTTTTTGAGGACCCACCGACAACTCACACCGCTGGCGAAAAAAAGCCTATGATAGCAAAATTTAAATCCTAGTATCCTTGAGATAAGCAGATCTCGACTCGTCAACAAATGATCTCTCCAAATTCTGACTGAGGACTCTTCTAGCACGGAGGGTATCCATAAATATGAGCTATCAACAATCCCATTTCCAATGCTAATTGTTGGTGGTAACTTGCCTAGCTCACAGCGACTACACGCGACTAAGACCTTTCTAATCACCTTGCATCATTTTCGGAGTTTACTGCAGCATTGATCAGGGTAGGAGGGAGAAGAACTGGAGGTTGAGGAGAGTATTCACCTAAACGCTTGCTTACTTCGCTCGAGTAGCCCGTCTCATCGAATGCTTCAGCGGCGTAGCTATGCATTCGGACTTAGTCCTTTTGTGGGTTCTAGAGGAGACCTACAATAAAATATTTTTGAAACTATTCCCTGCAGGAACACAACCGCAAATGACCATCGCTTCGTTGGCTGGAGCGAGGAGATGATGGCGGGATATTGGCTCTAAGTGTGGACTCAAATGGAGGCATGTGGGGGTATCATCACTGGAAGCTGTAAATGAGGCGAGCAGGGAGTACAAAGTTCGAGACATAGACACTCCTGGCCTGTAGGCAGAAAGTACCTACATTTCTTTGTATTTTTAGAGATCAGATTAGATTAGATTTTAACTACAGTCTCTACTGTGGCTAAGACTATGAAAGACTGCTAAAAGCTATGACTAACTTTTTATTTCCAGTTAATATGTCAATATATTCAGTTCAATGCACTCTGATAGATTTTGAGGGTCTTGCCCTATTTTTAGAGACTAAATAGAACAATAAACACAAAACAAAAATACATTTCCTAGGCTCGACATTACATGGAACGGAAGCATAGTCGACAGCCTTACTCTGTTTCCTACATTGTGTGATGATGAAATTATCAGAGGATTCGAGTATCACACAGTCTTACTACTCATATTAGTTTGTGGTGCAATAAAAAAAAAGTGACACGCCACACCACAAATGGCTCCACATGAAGACAGACAGCCATCCAGCAGCGGGGAAAACTCCTGGCATGGAACGCATCCAAATTATCGACGAAATGCACGCCCAAGGGCTCTATTCAACTGAATGACCAACGGATGCGACAAGCTGCCTTAAAATTTACAGTCAACAGGAACGGGGTCCAGAACGATGCCTCGCGCGCCTCCAAATGTGTGGTCAAAAAAGCTCACGAAAGCGAATCACTCCAGAATGAAACTCGCCATGCATAACATTGGGCAGGAAAAAAGAAGTGAAGAAGCCCTTGCTAAAAAAAGACCGGTTAACTAGTCGTTGGAAACATTTGCGCGTTCTTAGACTGCTTGCCTTGCGACCCGGCAAAGTCTCAATAGAGATAGACTCTCTACATGGATGTCCTCGTGATCAAGAATAGGACGAGGCCGATACTTGGAGCAGAGGAGATGGTCGCTCGATTTTAAGAAGACCAGAAAGCACTAGAAGAAACAATATTCAAAGTGGATGAAGAGCCTCTCGAATGTATGATGGGAAACCAGATGCCACACACGCTCCGAGTAATGGATAATCATTGCCTTCTGTCAGGCGCAGGTTCACTAGGCGCAAGACTTGAGGTGTAGGAGAGGGCGTAGCGTAGGAGGTACTGATGAAGGGCGCCTTGTGATGGGCGATCAACAAAACTATATAGTAAAGGAATGGCGGCCGATTACTGTCTATTTTTTACACACATCTCGGAACTGTCTACCGAAGGGAAGCCTACTTCAGGTGTCCCAACTCCCAATGCGCTAACCTCAATAATTGTTCTCCTACACCATATCCTTGATATTCCGAGTAGGCCCTTCATAGTGAATCTGGGTCGTGTCGGCCTATGATTCCATATGAGACTTGCTCCAAAAATATCCTATTTCCATGTTTGTTGCAACCCTGTATTTGTATGGCCAAGTTGGACAAGTCTTTGGATGGCAAGGCTAATTGTTTTACTTGGTATATGAAATGGGGAACGTACACTTGCGTTTGACGTCTAAGATATGATGTTTTATCGAGAGTGGATTGTAGATGACTCTATGGATGTATATTCTAATTTACAGTGGGAAATACTCCCCTTTTATACCCCATGAACTCGCTTACCAGCGAATCATATGCCCATCATGCTTACTCATGCAGTGTGCCTTCCCTGAAAAAATGCGCCATTCATGTCATGTTAGTTGTCCATGCCTGAGGTACCTTGATGACACACTCACCCTCCATGCGCTGCCTGCCAGGGCTACCTTAGCTGAGCACAACAGCTTGGGCACAAGTGGGGTCGGGCCGGATCAAGTTAACTACCGTACAGTACAAGTGCCTTGTCCCACCTAAATGACCGGAACCATGCTAGAACGCATCTATGTGTTGAATCATTACGAATTCAGCAGCCCAGATTGAAAACAAACAAAAACTTTCACGCGAAATCCCGCATTACAAAAGAAAAACTTCAACAATCTCTCTTCCATCGTTCCGCCTCAGCCACCACGCGCCTGAGCCTCGAATCCTATCCCTCTTTCCTTGCCAAACCACCTAGGCTTTCGTTCTATCACGTCGGAGTCACAGGTATCCCTGCCATTCCCCGACTAGCCTCCGTGTATATTCCGCTCTCCTGGACGTAGTCCCTGGACAGCTACCATCCACTTCATCCGAGCATTGTTTCCAGAGCCGGCGCCCTACGCTTTCCGCTTTTAAGCCGCCATGTTGCCAGTGCTTTTCGACACTGGACAAGGTGACCAATTGGTTTCTCCCTCCTAGACTCGCAGTTAAGTGTAGCATCTGTACGGTTGAAGCGGCGATGGTATGCCGCAAAGTCCCCATTTCCAGTTCGGGCAGCGATCATGCGTTCGAAGAACGCTTTCGGTAGCGCTAGCTCTGGTGGTTTCTTGCGCCGCATCTCGAGTTCATGATCGGCGTAGTGTTTGGGTATTGTAATAACGAGGTTATGAGAAGTCTAAGAATTGTCACAATGGGTGTAACAGTCAACTTGGGTTGATGTAGGATAGCACTTTAAGTCTAACGTGAAGAAGACAGATATATATTGTAGATCTGCTATATTGATGACTATTGAATATAAGAGTGGAAAAGGTTGATCATATACAGAGGTCTTGTAGCGAGTATTTATACACAAAGACAATACATACAATATACCATCAATAGCAATAACTGTCAACCATTCAGCCATTCAACAAATAGGTCATTAGATATACCTGCATCATATTATCATATAATCATCTATGGTTGAGATACTGGTGTTGTCATTGCTGTGTGCCGATGACGTATCATTGACGCAGGGCCGCTTGTCCTGTTGGTTCACTTGCCCAATACTAGCCATTCCAAGTTGTGTGATCTATAAGTGGGTCTGATCACAACATTGGGGCCATTCGAGTGCCACCAGCCTGTCAACATATGCCTGGCCAGTTCACGGGCTTTCCGTCCAGATGAGGCGAGGCTCATCACACCATGTATCGTCCTAGCCTTGTCCAGCGAGTTGAGCTCTCTTCGAACGAGTTCATCGGCGATTTCATTTACTGCTAAACCTTCGTGGCCCAGGACCTATCCTATTTTTATAGGCGCAGCTGATCTCGCGGCTATTCTCACGAACTTTTGGATAGGCCAGGATGATGAGCCCGTTGTTCTCGTCAGTAAGGCTTGAACAGCCGCAGTATTGTCGAGCAGGAAATAGATGGCGCTGTGTCCTTGATCTCGCTTGCTGGCAGTGATTGCCTCTAGAGCGGCCATAGCTCCATGAACCTCCACATTGGTGATTTTGACTGAGCCGCTTTGCTCGATTGCCGTGCCTGTGCCACTGATAAAGGTCACAAAGGCCCTTGACACCCTATCGGTGGAAGCCCCAGAACCATCACTATAAACGCAGAGACAGTCGGGTGGGAGTGTAGGTAGCCACTCTCTTGTGAACTTGGCAGCCTCTTTCTTGTTTGTCCAGCAAGGGTTCGGCTAAGGGGGTCCTGGAGGTCGGGGCGGTGGAGGAAGTTCAGCCTCTGGCAGAAGTCGGTACATCCTCTGGACCCTCGAATCATGAACTATATCCAGACCAAGTCTAGTTTTGTTGCATGTCTTTAGTCCGAGTCGATGGCGAGCGCTGTCAGTGCTTTTCGTGGCCCGAAGTCGAAGCGGATGGTAATCATCCAGTTTCCGGATTTGTGCGGCAGTCTTGAGCCTGCGTTCCTCGAGAGGAATGTGTGCAAGTGAAATGCCAGTCTCCCTTCTCAGAGCTGCGATGGGCATGGCGCGCCAGGTTGGTAGAGCCACGCGAATTCCTAAGGCAGAAGTTTGGTCAATAACTTTGTACTGTCTCTTGCAAGAGTTGCGCGCGACATCCTGATAGGTTTCCCTGGTTGGCCTCGGGTACCAGGATTCAGCTGCGTCCATCACGATTGGCAGTACTACCGTGCGGATCACTGTGGTTAGTAAGTCGGGTCTTGGTCCCTGAGTACACTGAGTGAGTCGCCGGAAGTGTTGCACTAGCCGCATTGCTTTGCTGGTCCACTTTGAGACGTGAATTTCGAAGGTCAGGCCACGGTCCAAGTAAACTCCGAGCCATCGAATATCTTCGGATGCTTGTACATCGCGAGTGCCTACCCTTATCGTCGGAAGGTCGTATCCCCTGGATCTAGGGATGAGTAAATAGACTGCTTCGGCCTTGTCTGGGTCGAAAGAGACGGCATTTTCAGCAGCTCACCCTAGGACTGCATCAACTTCTCTCTGGACAGATGCTGCGGCGTCGTTTGGAGTCGAACCTATGCCGAGGATAGCAACATCATCTGCAAAGCCAAATCTCCAACTACTGCCCCCCATGACTTCGGCCATGTAGAGGAGGAAGAGAATTGGGGATAGGTGCGATCCTTGTGGCAGCCCGCATTCGAGTTGAATTGGGTCTGTTACTCCGTCCTCGTGTCTGACGCGGGCGGATTGTTCTGTCAGGAAAGACTTTATCCAAGTGATGGCTGATTTCGGCCCCCCAACTTTGTTCATCCTCTGCAGCAGCCTTCCGTGGAGTACAGCGTCGAATGCCCCCTGTACGTCTAGAGTGATAAGGACTGCTTTCTTCTACCTTTTCATTGTATGTTCCACATCGTGGATAACGCATGAGACAAGGTCGTTAGTAGATCTGCCGGATAGTGTTAGGGCTAGAAGTAGAATTGTATTCGAATTTTACTGTGTGCTGTGTATAGAAGATCTTAAACTAAAGAAAGAAGATGGAAGAGGAAAAGTCTTCCTTATATACATTGAAAGGTGGTCTGTGCTGTTACCAGACTATACCAAAATAGAGCGACTAAACAGTCACCTGATTGGTATCAGCCCAGATCAGTCACCCAAGCCCAAGCCTTGGCTGCCTTAGGCTCTAGCCTATGACAGATAGTGCTCCAAAAAGCTGCTGCGGCACGGCCTTGTACAAAATGGCGTTGTAAGCCATGCGCCTTGCGACTAGTCTCTCAAGACCTTTGCCCAGAGAAGATAGTAGTGCGATGGGCCTCCATCCTTTAGCTTTACTGACATTACGGCCAGGTTTGGGGAGAAGAATTGCTTCCGCTAGCTTGAATGCCTTCGGGAAGTGGTTCAGTCGAAGTGAGCCCTCAAAGAGTACTCTCACTGCGTGACCAATTGGCGGCCAGGCTGTCCAAAGAAAACGAACAGAAATTGTGTCTGCTCCAGGAGCTCTATTCTGGCAGGCCGTTGTAACTCACTTGGCTTCTTCATCAGTGACGCTAGAGGCCCATGGAAGGTTTCCGCGTCCTGGCTCGAGGTGTTCGGTGTCTACGTCGTTTTGGCTAGTGAACCGACCGAGAAGGAGGTCGCGCAATAGCAGTGCACCCTTTCCTGAGAACCTTCCCCTTGAAGCCTCTCCAAGGATGCCTGGCCATAATAGGTACTTGCAAATGAAATCTGAGACATGAGTGCTCTTCCTTTACGTTGAATCATCTATTCTGTACTTTTCTTTGATAATGTGTCATAGCTAGAACGCTGCATACACAATTAAAATCTTACCCAAAAAAAAATAAAAAAAAAATAACAATAATAAAAAAACATCATCATTTGGTCAAAAGCGGCACCACGTTCCACCAACGTTATTTCATTGTTTTATTTATTGCTACCATCTTAATCGGCCCATCTTATCCGATTCCCCGAATTTTTTTCGCTGCGCTTCGGCATGGTGGATTGGGGAACCAGAAATGTGGTTTTCACGGCTGGAAAAATTTTCACGGCACCACCAAAACCCCCAACAGACAGCGGAACAGGCGCAATAATGGCTGTAGATTCTCTCGCGACATCTACAGGCGTTAACATGGATAGTTTGAAATCATTAGGGCATTTTCTAAACAAGGTTCGCGACAGACTGGTCATAGCAGGTACTAACCCAACTGCGGCACCGATGGCGGAGGTAGATGGGGCTATTGACGCCCTCAAGTCGCACGCATTGTCACTACAATCGACAATGAAATCGACACCAATGGAAGAAAGGGTGCTGGCCTTAGAGAAGGCAGTAACGAAGAGTCTCGAGGAGCCAGTGCGCAAGATGGCTCCTCTGTCGACACAAGGAATGGGAGGGCGACCAACTTACGCCTCGGTAGTTGCACCTCCCGCAACTAAAGCGGCAGTAAGAATACGAGTTCAAGGGGCAGAAAAAATGCAGCTGGCAGAGCTGCTTTATAAAGCAAAAATACACATCGAGGGAGCATATACCGTAAGGCAGTTGCGGAGTAACGATACTGAGGTGTTCGTGCAGTCGATCTCACAACGAGACGCTGCCCTGAATATGGCTCAGCCAAAGTAGTTCTGCGTCTTGAAGCAGGATTATCCTGTTGAAATTTTGGGAGTCCCATTAGGGACAATGATACATGGAGGAAAAAATGCCGACAACAGCAGAATTATATATCAAATAAAAACGGAGACAAATGTTCGGATTCCTGGAATCCAAATAAACAGGTTAAGATGGCTTTACGACGGGAAGGAGCACCAATGGATGAGGAAAAATGGCCATACTCGAGGGTCGATTATTGCGAGCCTGCCGACGGTGGAACTTCAACGCGAAGTCATAAGAAACGGCATTGTTTACAACTCGATGCTATACACAGCCCAGCTCTGGTCACCCCGAGCACAAGTCAAGCAGTGTTTCAACTGCTGCCAATGGGGGCATACACAAGCCTCTTGCAACAAGGCAAGCAAGTGTGGTGAGTGCGCGTGCACCCACCAGACCAGGGAATGCCCGAGGAAGTCGGTGCTTTGCTGCAACTGTGGTAAGGCCCATAAATCGTGGCAGAAAAGGGCGTGTCCAAACTTCGCGGAATACAAGGCCAGCGTTCAAAGGGCGCGGTACGAACTAATGGAACGCACGGCAGACATAAGGAAGGAATCTTTCTCACCCGCGGCTTCAACACCAACGACACTAACGGCAAAAACTACAGACGACCAAGGGTTCACACTGGTGTCCCACCAAAAGCCGAAGGTACAAAAGAGAGGGCCAGGACGCCCGCGCAAACAGCTCCTGGTCAACCCCCCACCACAACTATTTGGACCATCGGGGTCAAATTCAAGACCACAGTCATCTCTTTTCAGCACGCGAGGGCAGGAAAATGATGGCGAGTATAATTTTAGCTAGTCCTGTCTCTGACTCAAGGTAAATCGCACTTCCTATAGGTAACAGAGGACTATAGAGAAATATAAAAGTTAATAGGGGGAGGGGGTTTTTACCGCAAGGTTTCCTCCTCATGTTAATAAAAAGTTTAGGTTCATAGCCGCCTGCATGGGCCCACTGGGCGCCAAATCGGGTCAAATGAAATCAAATTCAAATAATAATAATAATAATTTTGAAAAATCTGCCCCCATCGATTTTAATCCCGTGAAGTTGCAGCCTAGTTCTATCAGTAATGGAGAGTAATCCTAAGAAGGATTCTCATAGTAAAAAGTCTCATACGGCCCCGAAAGCCGGACACGACGCGTCGAAAACGCCCCAAGACACTGACACAGCCTTAAAGAGGTTCAAGAATGCAGTTGAAGTGTCACGGTTTCGAGGGACAAGTGCTGGGGCAACTATGTGGTCGATGGTAGTAAATAATAATTCTAAGGAGAGAACTTCCACTACATCTATCTATTCATTTATATACGTGAAAGCCTCCTCGCCACCAAGGCTAATCCCTCTCCTGTTCCTATGCTATGGGACTCCCCTAGTGTTCTGACTATGCCTGTAATACAGCACTATCGCGTTATGGTCCGGAAGGATTGTACTCGGTCTCGTATATTCCCAGTCAGTGTAAGCCTATCAACATGTGGTGCAGTGCCGTACTGCCGTGCCGCACTGCCGAGTCCGATGCCATGTGAATACCATGCAAATGCCGACGCAAAAGTATTGTATTGGGTGGCGTCGCATATTGGCGCATTGGTAGCCATCAATAACGCCACTCGAATCAGGCCTAAGTTAACCAACATAGGCTACAGGGACCAATCGGCTTACCAGCCGTTACAATCCCCCACCCCGACATTTCACTGTTTGGCGCGCCGTCTTTGTCGCCGAGACTCCAGAGTCTTGTTCTCAGCAGGACCTACATAAGCTCCCAAATCTGTTTCGTGGGGTCCATCGTTGGAGTCTATTGGGCCGTAGAACTCTTCAAATCTTTCTAGTGCAATGGTGTCTTGTACGTATTCAATAGGCTCCCAGGTCGGGTCAGCCCAGCCCGTCCATTTTACTAGTGCTTGTCGATAATAACCTCGTCCGCGTCGCATTGTTCGAGCTCTCAGGATTGCTTCGACTTCGTATTCTTGCTCTTCCAGGTCATCGATAACCGGTGGGTTCTGCGGATCATCCCGTGTTTGACTCGGGAATGGATCGTCTCCCGCCCGTTTTACAAGCTCTACATGAAACCGTTTGTGGATATTTCCCGGGACATTTAGCTCGACTGTGAGCGCGTCTGGTACCGCTGTGATCTCGTACTTGGCGTGAAGCCACGCTAGTTTCTTTGAGAGCTGGGGTGTCTTGACATTGCGTAGGTTTAACCAAACTTTGTCACCAACCTGGAATCTTTCCGGTTGTCGTCGTAAGCGATTAGCATTGCTCTCGTTTCGTTGTTGTGCTGACGCCATTGCTACCTGCGCAAATTCTTGTGCGTTTCTTAATCTTCCAACATAGTTCTGCGCACATATTTGACCCGGGTGTCTTGAGGTATTTTCCGGGGATGGAGTCGGCTCTGCAATAGGATCCAAATCGTATCCGTGTCTAAGAAAGAACGGGCTCATTCCTCCGATCGCCGAGTTGGGACGAGAGTTTAACGCTAGCTGTGCCATTGGTAACAGATTCATCCAGTCGCTTTGCGCGTAGCATGAGAACGCACGTAGGTACTTGTACATTTCCTGGTTTGCTCTTTCACTTGCATTAGACTGAGGATGATAAGCTGTTGTCAAGCGCTGGTTAATACCGGTTAGTCGACAAAAGGTTTTCCAGAAATGGCTGAGCCAATCACTACCCCGATCACTTGTAAGATATTTTGGGAACCCAAAATATCTGTAATAACGGTCTACAAACATTTTCGCGCACTGAACTGCTTCCATTGACTTTGTTCCAAACATAAAAACGTCCTTGCAGAGGCGGTCTGTAATTACCATTATATTTGTACAATTTTCCGAAGATGGGAGGTCAGTGACGAAATCAATTGTGAGTTCACTGCCAATTCTTTCGGGAATTGGTAACGACTTGAGAAATCCAGCTTTTGCTTCTCGCCAGACTGTTGTTCTTCCGCAGACATCACAGTTCCTTATAAATCTGCGCACAGATTCTCTCATCTTTGGCCAGAACCACTTGCGCAAAAGTATCCCAATCATTGTGTCTTTGCCCGGATGTCCTACTAAGTGACTGTCATGCGTCCTTTGCATTATCGCTGTTCGAAGTGGTTCGTAATTCGGCACCCATACTCGATTTTCTCGACCTCGTAAAATTCCATCTGCTGCGACTGTACATTCAGCAATGTTAGCATTCCATTTTAGGGCAAGGTCAGGTGGAAAACTCCTCTCTCCAGCTTTTACAGCATCACGAGCTCGTTGCCAGTTTTTATCTTCCATAATTCCTTTCTTCCATAAATTATGCAGCTCATCTTCGTCAAATAGTCTAGCTGAGATAACCGAGTCATTTTTGGTTGAATTTTCAACACTTTGAGCGAGCACCGCATCTTTCGCCGTCTCAGAGCCTGGTTCAATTATATTTTGCTTGGTCAGTGATGTGTGCATGACTGTTGGCAATAACTGCATTATTCTTCCCAAGTGTCTTTCGTCGTTTACCCCTTTAGGCTTATCTTGGTCTCGTCGCGATAAAGCATCGGGGCGCTCGCATGTCTTTCCGGCTCGCCATTTTAGGGAAAAATTGAATTGCTGTAATATGTCGCTGTAGCGTACTTGTCGTTCATTCAAGAGACGTTTACTCATGAAATAATTCAGATTTTTATGATCACTTAAAATCGTAAATTGCTTCGTGACTGATCGAAGCTCTGCCTTCCACTCCTGCAGGCATGAGATTATAGCTAGCATTTCCTTGTCGTGAATTGGATAATTTGCCTCGCTACCAGTTAGGCGCCTGGAATAATAGGCAACTGGGCGCAGTCGACCTTCCTGATCTACTTGTGACAGGCATCCCCCCAAGGCATATCCAGAACAATCTGCTTCGACTACTGTTTCTTGTTCGGGATCCCATTGTGCTAGTACTGGCTCTGTTGCAAATATTTTTTTAAGTCGCTCAAATGCTTCATTTTCAGTTTTTCCCCACACCCATGACGCATCTTTTTTTGTTAGATCAGTAAGAGGTGTTACAATATCCGAAAACTTGTCAATGAAGCACCTATAGAAGTTTGCAAACCCAAGAAACGATCTTACTCCTTTTACAGATGTTGGTGCCTCCCACTCCAAAATGGCTTTTACTTTTTCTGGATCAACCATCACACTCTCACCTGCCTGTACAATAAACCCCAGATATTTAACCTTTTTACATAAGAATTCGCACTTATCAATATCCAAGTAAAGACCCGCTTTATCGAGTTTTCCTAGAATACTCCGGACTGTCTTCCAATGGTCACGCTCCTTACCCGATGTATATGCTAAAATATCATCCATATAGACGGTTGCATCTTGGTCTAGATGTTCACGTAACTGCTCATTGATATAGCGCTGAAACGAAGCGGGTGCGTTTATAAGACCAAATGGAGTCACTAACCATTCAAAAAGTCCTAGTCGACAACGGAATGCTGTCATCCATTCGTCTCCTTCCCTTATTCGCAACCGGTGGAATGCTGATTTAACGTCTAGCTTAGTGAACCATCGAGCCCTAGATAATTGACGTAGCGTTTCTTTAAAAAGTGGTAGAGGATACCGATCAGGAATTGTGATTGTGTTCAGCCCCCTATAATCCACACAGAAACGCAAGCCACCGTTAGGCTTCTTTGCAAACAATACTGGTGCTGCCGCTGCTGAACTACTTGGCCGAATCCATCCTTTTTGTAGAAGGTCTGTTAAGGTCTTCCGCAATACTAGCAGCTCTTCTCGTGACATACCATAAAGAGGTCCCCAAGGTGGCTGCATGTGTTTTCCGCTTTCCTCTTTCAGATTAATGGCATGATCCAGGGAACCTCTCGAGGGTGGTAAGTTTTGAGCCCCACTATCATCAGCGAATAAGTGTGCGAAGTCCCTGACTTGTATCGGCAAGCGTTTCCTTGCCTCTTCGACTGATAGACTTGCTTTACTTCTCAGGGCTTTATTAATATCATCCAGCGATGCTTTGCACACTGGTACCTGTCTTAACATGGCCGATATGGCCTTGATTGGGGTTGACCTTGGACGAGCAACTTTATTTAAGTTTTGACGCCATCTTTTCACGCTGTAAATAACTGCTCCAAATCGACGAAGCTTCAATCGCTGTTCTTTTGATTCAATTAGTGCATCTTGATCTTCAAGCCACTTTTTACCCAGAATCATTTGGTAGGTGCTTCCTGGGACTATATATAACCAGAGTTTCATGGTTGTAAATCCATCTAAATCTAGTGCTACGTACGTTATTGAATTAACAATAGGCTTACTTTCGGTTAGATCTTCAGCTGTTTCCAGCGAACGTGGGGATATAGGGATGCGCGGCAGAGCCATAGAAGTTGCAAGAGATTCATCAATGATACCAGAACATAAACAACCATTATCAACCAAGGCCTGAACCATGGTGACATCGTTTAGAAGAGCGTTCACTAAAAAGGGACTGGTATTCATTCTAATTTCCTGCTTTCTGACTGCCTCGTGCTCCTGGATGCGACTGTGCCCAGGAGCGTCTAGTTTTCCGATTCCCCATGATCGCCAATATACTCTGAAAATTCTTGTTCCCACATCGACGGATCTATTGGTGGAAGATTAGTCGCATTCGCTTTAAGACCACGTTTCTCCTTCGGGCGCACAGCTGGTGCTAGAGGACATGTCTTAGTACTACAGCCTCTTCTTTCACAGCGAAAACATAGGTTTTCATCACGGAGCTTCTTAATTTGGCTCGGTGACTTCCACTTCGCTCTCCGCCTTTCACCCCCCGAGGTTGGTGCCATATCTGAGGTCATAATTTCTCCCATTATTGTATCGCCCGATGCATCTATTTCTCCTTGTCGAGCGAAGTTATTTTGCGATCTGGACATATTTCCTGGTCTTGCCTCCTCGTGTCTAACCCGGAAATTTTCAGCTGGTGATGTTAGGCACTGAGAATTTCGATGCCTTGATCGAGCCCCGACCATTTCAAGCTGCTGGGAGATTTGCCCTACTATCTGAACCCATTCGTTATAGTCATTTTTTGGGAGCAAATGGTTGCCAGCAAGTGCCTTTAGAAGCTTATCATTTAGAGCATTTCGGAGCATGACTATCTTTGACCGGCCAGACCAACCATCGCAGTGAGCCTCGCTAAGCTTGTTAGCCCATTCGGCAAAGAAATTCGGCCAGCTTTGTCTTTCCCCCATCTTCATATCATAGAGTTCATTAGCTGCTCTATCAATTCGCGTCGGGTCGTAATTTGTGCGATCAAGGAATTCCAAAAAGTCTTCAGGTCTTTGAGTTCCATTGACACCTCCCACCTCAAAAAATGAAACAGATTTCCGCTGTGCTTCCCCTCTTAATGCATTATAAATCATCAGGAATGCTCTTTGATTATCGTATGCGAACGTATTCCAATCCATGCGGAAAATACTTAGGACTGCTCGTCTCCATGCCGGGTAGCTTTGTCGGTTTCCCTCGTAGATAGGTAGTTTTGTTGGTTTGAGACCAAACACGTCATGAATTGCTGGGTTTTTTATAATGACCACTTCCGTAGAGGTCGCAGACATACCGCTGGCAGCTTTCTGTGCATTTAAAGCGTCTATCTGCTCTTGAAGATGTGATATACTTAGCTCATATCTAGCATTGTTACGCTGATCTTGCATTTCTAGTTCAGATGCCATTTTGAAAATTCGTAATGTTCAAATCCCCTCGGAATTTAATTTAACTTTCTAATTAGCTTTGTTTCCGTCGTCGTCGTCGTTATTTTCGTCGTAAATATTTTCGTCGTCGTTATTCTAGGGCTAAGCCTATCGTCGTCTCAGGAGCTCACTTATGACTGCTCCTATTTCTATTATTCGTCGTATATGGATAAAGACTCAAGCTTATCCCTTCTCTCGTAGCTATTATTTAGTGGGCTCGGCCTCACCTAGATTTCTTCTTTTAAAGAGGCGGAATTAATTTTTTTCTTCTTTTTTTTTTTTGTTAAAGGAGAATTATTATATGTCACGGTTTCGAGGGACAAGTGCTGGGGCAACTATGTGGTCGATGGTAGTAAATAATAATTCTAAGGAGAGAACTTCCACTACATCTATCTATTCATTTATATACGTGAAAGCCTCCTCGCCACCAAGGCTAATCCCTCTCCTGTTCCTATGCTATGGGACTCCCCTAGTGTTCTGACTATGCCTGTAATACAGCACTATCGCGTTATGGTCCGGAAGGATTGTACTCGGTCTCGTATATTCCCAGTCAGTGTAAGCCTATCAACATGTGGTGCAGTGCCGTACTGCCGTGCCGCACTGCCGAGTCCGATGCCATGTGAATACCATGCAAATGCCGACGCAAAAGTATTGTATTGGGTGGCGTCGCATATTGGCGCATTGGTAGCCATCAATAACGCCACTCGAATCAGGCCTAAGTTAACCAACATAGGCTACAGGGACCAATCGGCTTACCAGCCGTTACATGAAGGAGATGAGCTCTCAAGCAGAGCATACAAGAAACTAATATCGGACGCGATTTTAATAATCGAGGGCCTCAATAACGCGAAAGTTCACTCCCAAATCACTAATAGCAACGAAAACTCATCTATAGCTAAGATATTGCAGGAAATTCAAACAATTAAAGCGTCTATTTCACAGACTAAAGCTCCAGCCGTTACACAACACTCCTGGGCACAAATTGCTGGCAAACCTGAAGTCGCGAGCACCACAATAAGGATACATAATGATGAAGAAAAGAAGGAGATATCCAAGCTCTCGAGCGAAGAGCTCGTAAAGAAGATAGGCATAAATGAGGTTATCGCAGCGAGACAGATGTCTAATGGACAAGTTAAGGTGTACTTCGCAGGTCAAGAATCAAAGGAGAAGATTGAAAGACAGAAGGAATGGACCACTAAGCTTGCAGCTACAGCACAAGTAGCCAGCCCTATGTACCAAGTATTGGTACACGATATGCCGCTCTCATTTGAGCCACATAATATAGAACATCTGAAATTGCTTCAGCAAGCAAATGCCGTGTATCTCCCTGGCATAAAGTTACAAAGAGCCACATGGCTTAAAAAATCATCACAAGGAGGAAAGTCATCAGGATCTATGATCCTGTGGTTTGAAGAGGCTGAAGCTGCAGATAAAGCGATCGCAAAAGGGATAATGTGGCGCTATGAGATTAAATCAACAGAGATTTTCAGATCCGGTTTCCGTACAATGCAGTGTTTCAACTGCCAGAGGTATGGACACATTGCTAAGGTTTGCACCGCTGAAGCCAAGTGTGGCCAGTGTGCCAAGGCCCATAACACCAGAGAATGTGGTGAAAGACAAGAGACAAGGTGCTGCAATTGCAGCAGAAATCACGAGTCATGGCACCCGAACTGCCCAGTTAGGATCGCTGCCAAAGCTAAAGCAGTATTGAATCGTAACCAAGATCCAGGAAGATATCAACGCCCGGAAATTTTGGAAAAAGACCAAGAGAGCGAATAGCAGACTGTAGGGTCTAGAAAAAGAAGAGCTGGTATGCTAGGTACACAGGTGATCGGAGAAGATGGCGAAGTAATCGCCCGTCGAGGCCCTGGAAGACCACGAAAGACTCCTGCTGCTATGAATAACGTAGCAACATGGACCACGATGCCAATAACCTTTGGTACGACGACCCCGTCGACCGTAATCCAATCCCGGACTGTGACACGGGAAAATCAGGCAGAAGGAAGCGATGCACCGCTGTGCAATATGACCCAATGAAAGGCACAAATACGTGGAATATCATACAGTATAATGTGAATAGAAGCAAAGATAAAGTACAGCATCACTTCCTCCAAGAGCTGAACCCCGAGGAGCACCATGTAGTAGCAGTCCAAGAGCCTTGGCGAAACCCATCGAATAACTTAACCCTCAAGCACCCGGGATATCACTTGGTATCATCAGACAGACCGAACAGCCGAACTTGCATATACGTCAGCAAGCGGCTAGCCACAGATAAATGGAGAGTCGAAAATGTTCCCGAAGAAGTCGGTGGAGACATAACTTCGATCAGCCTCCAGACCGAACAAGGAAAAGTGAGGGTTCATAATATTTATAATCCCCCGCCTAAATCCCATAGCAGCACAGAACTGGGGACACTTCAATGGATCCCTCAAATTCTAATGCAGGATGACCTCCACATATTGGTTGGAGACTTCAATCTCCACCACCCAAAATGGGGAGGCCAGGCAGCCATGTCACACCACAAAGGCTCAGAAATTCTTATCGAAATGCTTCAAGGGTGTAACATGGAACTTATACTGCCCGAAGGAACCGTCACTTGGAAGAGTAGAGGGAGCCAAAGTACTCTTGATCTATTGTTCGTCTCAAAGAAACTCGAGGAGACCGTCTTAAGGTGCCAACCAGCAAACGAGCTTGAGGCATCTTCTGATCATATCCCCATACGCACTGAATTACAGATACAGCCAATTTCTCAAGTGGAAAAGACAACTTATCCCCAGTGGAAGAATGTAAATTGGGAAGCATTCAACGAACGACTCGCCACAATTCTGTACCAGAACCTGGATGATAGTCAGCTAGACTCCAGGCAAGCTATTGACAAGAGAGTTATGGTTATTACTAGGGCTATCCAACAAACAACTGAAGAAATGGTGCCTAAGTCGAAACCTTCTCGATATGCAAAGCCGTACTGGAATAAGGAATGTTCAGCTGCAGTGAAAAGGGCAAGGAGAGCAAGAAGAAAATGGACCCGTGACTGCAACGAGGAAAGCTGGATTGGATACCAAGAAGCCACAAACCAGAAAAAAAGGCAGATAAAGAAAGCCAAAACGCTAGGCTGGAGAGCACTTGTTTCGGAAATAACAGAAGACCCGATCAAAATATGGAAACTAGCTAGATGGGCCAAGAAAAATGACGGAGAAGTAGGGAGGTCCACTCTGATACCAGACTTCAAGGACGCCAAAGGAAATACTGTCAAAGAAAACAAGGAGAAAGCCAACATCATGGCTTCTCATTTTTTCCCACAAACCTCGCAGGCAGATACCAGCGATATTGCTAACACAATCTATCCCGCGGAAATAGAGACAATCTTCAACAAAATGACTGAGGATGAAATCGAAGAAATGGCAGGATCCCTGCCCAGCGACAAAGCCCCAGGTCCGGACGGTATACCGAATCGAGTCTTAAAGCAGTATAGGAAGACCCTAAGCAAAATACTAACAGTCTTGTTCAATGCCTGTCTCAAAATTGGATATCATCCGAGAGAGTTCAAGGATTCTACCACTATTGTCTTGAGAAAGCCTCAGAAGCCAAACTACGACACTCCAAAAGCTTATAGACCGATCGCACTTCTCAACACTAGAGGTAAGCTCCTAGAAAAGCTGGTAGCCAATCGTCTCTCCAAGGCAGCCGAATCTTACAATCTCTTTCCCGAAGAGCAGATGGGTGCCCGACCACAACGGTCCACCATCTCGGCAGTAGAGCTTCTCAAGGAACAGATTCATACAATTTGGGGTAAAGATAAGAAGCGAGTGGCCTCTCTGTTAAGTCTAGATATATCGGGAGCCTTTGACAACGTGTCCCACCAAAGGGTACCACATAACCTGAGGGAGAAAAGAATTCCAGGGTGGATTATACTATATATAAAATCTTTCCTCGAAGATAGAATAACCTCCATGGTACTGGGATCATTCCGAGAAAAGAAGATCTCTACCAGTATAGGAATACCGCAAGGCTCCTCTCTAACACCTATACTGTTTCTATTTTTCGTCAGTACACTCCTTCCAATGTTGAACACTTCCTCTACATCAGCAGTAGGATTTGTTGACGATACCAACATTCTAACTTGGTCCAATACAACGGAGGAAAACTGTCGAGAGCTCGAGAGGCAACGTAAGGTCTGTGAGCAGTGGGCAAAAGCGCACGGAGTCAGATTTGCGCCTGAGAATTATCAACTGATGCATTTCTCACGAGCTCGGAAGAGACATGATCTTAAAGCAACAGTCCAGATCCAAAGTCACACTACAGCGCCACAGCTTTCCCTGCGCGTCCTTGGAATCTACTTTGATCCAAAGCTCAACTGGGGGGCGCAAATCAAAAGTCTAAAGCTGAAAGCAGAGTCACAGGTCCAGGCCATAAGTAGGCTGACGCAGTCCACGTGGGGAGCCACATTTCACAAGTCAAAGCTGCTTTATAGCGCAATAGTGAGACCAGCCCTTACGTATGGGTCGCCAATCTGGGCTGAGGCCGGGCCAGGAGGTAGAATACCCGAGAGGATAGTCAAACCCCTTCGAAGCTCTCAAAGAAATTGTCTGAAAGTAGTAACTGGAGCATACAAATCGACAAGCACCAGGGTGCTGGAACATGAAACTGCTACTCTTCCGATGGAAATCTACTTGAAGCAACAAAGGGCTCAGTATGTAGGCCGCTCAAATTCTCTACCAGTTCAAAAGACTATTCAATCAGCATGTGCTAAAATAAAACTTCCCAGAAGAGGAAGAGAAGATATTAGAGCACATAATAGAAGAGCAGACCTTGCATACTGGAAAGAGATTTGCGGAGAGGAGAAATCCAAGGACTTACAAAAAGAAGCGATAAGAGTTGCAGCGTACCTAGAATGGGCGAAATCTTGGTCAGCCACAAAGCGAACTCGACAGCCTAAAAGATTTGTTTCAGCAGATCCTAAAACTTAGGCAGCAGCAAAGTTTTACTAATGCCGCCATTCTGGACGTACAAAAATAAGCTTCCGAGAGTCGCCATTTTCTCTCCACAAAAACCTGACGAGGACCCAAAGTAGCTTAGCAATCCAAATTCGAAGCGAGCATATCGGGCTCAATTCGTATTTGCATAGAAGAAAAATATCAGGAGTCTACAATCCATGCTGTCCGTGTGGCTACGAATCACAAAATCCCAAACACATGAACATGTCCTGCCCTAAGTGGTCAATTGGTAGAGGAGAAATCTGGAGACAAGCCCGAAATCGCTCCTTTGAAGAAATGACCAACAATCCTGGTGATATGAAAAAAATCACACGATGGATTCTTAATCATGGTTGGATAGAACAATTCCGCTTGACAAATGCAGTCGAAATGCAGCTCAGGGAACGAGAGGGAACATGTGGAAGGTTGGAATCAATAGAAGGGACGTGATTGGTACACATCCACGGCGTTACAGTGTAACTGTACTTCCTGAAGGATAAACTGCAAATTTCAAAGAATTAAATCAGAAAGCTTGGGGGGTTTTCACCGAGAGGTTTCCTCCTATGTAAATATATAGATAGGTTTATAGCCACCTGCATGGGCCTTAAGGCGCCAAATCAGGATAATGAACACAAATCAATAATAATAATAATAATAATAATAATAATAATAATAATAATAATAATAATAATAATAATAATAATAATAATAATAATAATAATAATAATAATAATAATAATAATAATAATAATAATAATAATAATAATAATAATAATAATAATAATAATAATAATAATAATAATAATAATAATAATAATAATAATAATAATAATAATAATAATAATAATAATAATAATAATAATAATAATAATAATAAGAAAAAACATCATTTTTCACGAAAAGCGGCACAACGTTCCACGAACGTTACTTCATCGTTATTATTATTGCATTCTTCTTAATCAATCTCACTGACCTGATTCCCCGAATTTTTTTCGTTGCGCTTCGGCATGGCGAGATGGGGACCCAGAACGGTGGATTTCGCGGCTGAAAAAATTTTCACGGCACCTCAACCACCACCAACGGACAGCGGAACGGCCGCAATTACGGCTGTAGAGTCTCTCGCAAGCTCTACAGGCGTTAACATGGAGACATTAATGACAGTAGGGTTATTTTTAAACAAGGTCAGAGACAGACTGGTTATCGCAGGCACTGACAAATCTGCGACGCCGATGGTCGAAGTAGGTGAGGCACTCGATGCCTTCAAAGCCCACGCTACGATGTTAAAATCGAAGCTGAAGGCTTCAAGAATGGAAGAACGCATGCTGGCCTTAGAGAAGGCAGTCAAGAAGAATCTCGAGGAGCCGTCGCACAAGACGGCTGCTTCGGCAGTACAAGGGATGGGAGGGCGACCCACATACGCCTCAATCGTCGCGCCGCCAGCGACTAAAGCGGCTGTACGAATACGAATTCAAGGAGCAGAAAATATGGAGCCGGCAGCGCTCCTAGACAAGGCGAAAATACACATTGAGGGGGCATACGCAGTAAGAAAGCTGCGGAGCAACGATACGGAGGTGTTTGTGCAGTCGGTCTCTCAGCGAGACGCTGCCTTGAGTATGGCGCAGCCAAAGGAGTTCTGCGTCTTGAAGCAGGATTATCCTGTTGAGATTTTGGGGATCCCGTTGGGGACATTTATAAGAGGAGGTAAAAATCCAAATAACGGCGAGTTTTTAAACCAAGTCGAGGCAGAAACAAAAGTTCGGATACCCGAATTAAAAATCAGCAGGGTGAGATGGCTTTTCGACGGAAAAGAGCACCGATGGATGGGAGCTAACGGCCATACTCGTGGGTCAATCGTCGCGAGTCTGCCGACAGAGGCACTTCAACGCGAAGTGATAAGAAACGGCATTGTATACAACTCAATGCTGTACACGGCCCAGCTCTGGTCACCCCGAGCGCAAATAAAGCAGTGCTTCAACTGCTGTCAATGGGGGCATACCCAAGCCTCGTGCAATAGGGTAAGGAGATGTGGTGAGTGCGCGGGCACTCATCAGACCAGGGACTGTCCGAGGAAGTCGGTTCTTTGCTGCAACTGCGGCAAGGACCATAAATCGTGGCAGAAGGGGGCGTGTCAAAACTTCGCGGCATACAAGGCCAGCGTGCAACGGGCACGGTATGAACTTATGGAGAGAACGGCGGAATTCAGAAAAGGCGAAACATCAACAACGGCACCTACTACAACAACTACGGCAAAACCAACAGACGACCAAGGGTTCACACTGGTGTCCCACCAAAAGCCGGAGGTATTAAAGAGAGGGCCAGGACGCCCGCGCAAACAGCTCCTGGTCAATCAACCACCACAATTATTTGGACCATCGGGGTCAAACTCAAGACCAAAGTCAACACTTTTTAGCACGCGAGGGCAGGGAAAGGATGGCGAGGTCGAGTATAATTTTAGCTAGTCCTGTCTCGGACTGATGGCCAATCGCACTTCCTGTAGGTAACGAAGGACTACAGATACAAAAAAATTTTAAAGAGGGAGGGGGTTTTTATCGTAATGGTTTCCCCCTCATGTAAATATATAGTTTAGGTTTATAGTCACCTGCATGGGCCTTAAGGCGCCAAATCAGGACAATGAAATCAAAAAAAAAAAAAAATAATAATAATAATAATAATAATAATAATAATAATAATAATAATAATAATAATAATAATAATAATAATAATAATAATAATAATAATAATAATAATAATAATAATAATAATAATAATAATAATAATAATAATAATAAGATCATTTGGTCAAAAGCGGCACCACGTTCCACGAACGTTATATCATCGTTTTAATTATTGCATTCATCTCAATCAATCACTCTTACTTGATTCCTCGAATTTTTTTCGTTGCGCTTCGGCATGGCGAGTTGGGGGACAGGAAAGGTGGATTTCACGGCTGGAAAAATTTTCACGGCACCTCCACCACCACCAACGGATAGCGGAACAGCCGCAATAATGCTTGTAGAATCTCTCGCGACTTCTACTGGCATGAAATTGGAGAAACTAAAAACAGTGGCATATTACTTAAACAGGGTCCGAGACAGACTGGCGATTGCAGGAACTGATAAATCTGCGACACCAATGGTCGAAATAGATGAGGTACTTGATGCCTTCGTAGCCCACGCCAAGATGTTCCGATCAAAGCTGACGGCTAACCCAATGGAAGATCGAATGTTGGCCTTAGAGAAGGTCGTAAAGGAGAGTCTCGAAAAGCCGGTCTGCAAGACTGCACCACAACCAGCGCCATTAATGGGAGGACGACCCACGTACGCCTCGATCGTCGCGCCGCCAGCCACCAAAGCGGCAGTACGGATTCGAGTAGAAGGAGCGAACAAGATGCAGCCGGCAGAGCTGCTTAACAAGGCAAAACTACACATAAATAGGGCATACGCCGTGAGGCAATTGAGGAGCAATGATACTGAGGTGTTCGTGCAGTCGGTCTCTCAGAGAGACGCTGCCTTGAGGATGGCGCAGCCCAAGGAGTTCTGCGTCCTAAAGCAGGATTACCCTGTTGAAATCTTAGGAGTCCCACTGGGGACAATTATACACGGAGGAAAGAATGCCAACAATAGCGTGGCAATATTTAAAATGACGACGGAAACAAAAGCACGGATTCCAGGAATACAGATCAACAGGGTGAGATGGCTCTATGACGGGAAGGAACACACCTGGGCGAAGGAAAATGGCCATACTCGAGGGTCAGTCATTGCGAGCTTACCGACCGAGGCTCTACAACGCGAAGTGATTCGAAATGGCATTGTAATGGACTCAATGCTCTACACGGCCCAGCTCTGGTCACCCCGAGCACAAGTCAAGCAGTGCTTCAACTGCAGCCAATGGGGGCATACCCAAGCTTCCTGCAACAAGGCAAGGAAATGTTGAGGGTGCGCGGGCACCCATCAGACCAGGGACTGTGCGAACAAGTCGGTACTTTGCTGTAACTGTGGCAAGGCCCACTTATCGTGGCAGAAGGGGGCGTGTCCAAGTTTCGCGGCATACAAGGCCAACGTTCAGCGGGCACGGTATGGACTCATGAAGAGAACGGCCGAACTAAGAAGGGAGAGCGAAACACTCACGGAGTTACCTCAATCAAATACTGTTAACATACCAGACGACCATGGATTCACGCTAGTGACCAACCAAAAGCCAGAAGGCTTCAAGAGAGGGCCGGGACGCCCGCGCAAACAAGTTCAGGTCCCAGCCCCATCACAACATCTATTTGCGCCATCGGGGTCGAAATCAAGACCACAGCCATCACTTTTCGGCACGCGAGGGCAGGGAAAGGATGGCGAGGTATACTTTAGCTAGTTCTATTTCGGACTAACGGCCATTTGCACTTACTGTAGGTAACGAAGAACTACAGGTATAAAATTTTAAAGGCGGAGGGGGTTTTTATCGCAATGGTTTCCCCCTCATGTAAATATATAGTTTTAGGTTTATAGTCACCTGCATGGGCCTTAAGGCGCCAGATCAGGACAATGAAATCAAATTCAATAATAATAATAATAATAATAGAGAAAAAACACCATTTTTGCCAGAAAGCTGCGCAGCGTTCCACGCTGCCCGTATCATCAATTTGACATCGTGATTCTTATTTTTACATCTTTATTACCCTCCTCTCATCTTTTCGCTTTCCGTGCTCAAACATGGCGAGTGTGGGTGCTGGTGTGGGTAAATCCAGCGGATTCGACGCGTCGCAAAATGCGACAATGGCCCAAACAAACAACGGCAGCGGAGCGCAGACAGCTCCAAGGGATAGAAACCTTGAAATCCTGGGGAAACTACTGAAACAGGTTAGACTCATCGTAATGGGAGAGATGGATGAGGAGGACTTACCCTCCATGGAGGATGTGAACGAGGCCGTGAAGGCCTTTAACGCACACAAAAGGGCCTGGACGGAAATGTCCCATAAGAAGTCTCCTATCGAGGAGAGGATGATGGCGCTCGAGGAGGTTGTCAAAAAGAGCCTCGCGGATCCTGCTCGAAAAGCTGCACCAGCAGTGGTTTCGGGCGCACCGACACAAAGGAGCTACGCGTCGGTCTTGGCTCCGCAAATGACGAAGACAGCGGTTAGAATCAGAATTGACGGCGCACAAAACTTGCAGCCACAAGAGCTGCTTACAAAGGCACAACAACACATTAAAGGCGCATACGCGATTCGCCAAATGCGAAGCAACGACACCGAGGTGTTCGTCCAGTCGGCGTCCCAGAGAGACGCGGCGCTTAACATGCGACAACCAAGCGAATTCAAAATTTTGCGGCAAGACTTTCCCGTTGAGGTTTCCGGAGTCCCACTGCGGACAAGAATTGAGGGTGGCAGAGATGCCAACAACTACGCCATCATCAGGGAGACTGAGACGGCGACCAAGGCACGTATTCCAGGCCTGGTAATTAGCAGAATACGATGGCTACATGATGGAAAGGAACATCAGCGATCGAAGAAAAACGGTCGCAATCGTGGTTCAATCGTGGTCAGCCTCCCATCGGAGGCAATGCAAACGGAGGTAGTGCGACAGGGCCTCGTTATTAACGCCATGCTCTTCACCGCGCAGGTATGGTCGCCACGGGCTCAGCCAAAGCAGTGTTACAACTGCAGCCAGTGGGGACACACGCAGGCGTCGTGCGGAAAGGCAGCCAGGTGCGGTGAGTGCGCTGGCGCTCATCAAACTCGGGACTGTCCGAGGAAAAGGGTTTTTTGTGCCAACTGCGGCAAGGAACATCATTCATGGCAGAAAGCAGCGTGTCGGACCTACCAGGTTTACAAGGGTAGTGAGAAGAAGGCTCGGATGGAGTTGTTATCGAGGACGGCAGAAATATGGAATGAAAAACCTACCATGGCGCCAACACGAACAGTCGAAACGACCGACGACATAGGATTCACTTTGGTCACCAGTAAAAAGACTGAAGGACTCAAACGAGGGTCAGGACGACCACGCAAGGTAGTCGAAGCCCCAGTGGCACCAATCATCGCCTCGACAGCAGCACTGCCATCGGGACCTACTCTTCGAACACTTCGAAGACCAACGCCGAGTGAGGAGGTGCCTTCTCTTTTTAATTTCTCATAACGTTAGTCTGACTGAAGGGGGAGTTAATGAGTTATGAGGAAAGTTTACATAATTGCGGTTGAAAGGAACGTCCTCAGCATAAAGCCGGGTCGGTTCAAAGTGGCAGGAAATTGGGTTTTGTTAATTGAAAGCTTTTTCCCTTACCAAAGCGGCTTACCGTCTTCATGGTTCTGTAAATAGATACCGCATAGAACGTTAAACGAAACTAATTCAATAATAATAAACTAGTTGTTGGAATCCCTGGACTGACCCCGTGTTGGCTTACCGACTATTGGACCAACGACCACGTAGCCACTAAAAATGTCGCGACATACAGAAGTACTCAGACTTTGATTATCATTAACCCTTTGGAGGACGCCAGTTTCTCGTGAACATAGAATGAGCTAGAGATAGAAATTACATTAAAACCAGTACACACATTGATGGTGGTGCATTTTTTCGGTGCAATCAGTGCCCCATTGGCCTCCCAACTTCTCTCCTTGTTCCGAATATATTATGTAATGAGGTCATGAAGGGCTTCAATGCTGACTCTGCTACTCGTATGTAAATGGAGTATGGTCTGTAAATACTACGCTTGTAGATAATTGATTGTAGAAACTAGTAAAGATGCTTCGCACTTTATTATGTGCTAGAAGATAGAAAGATGTACAGACGGAAGATGGATGTGTGCTCTCAACTCAAAGTACTTCGAACAGCACCTAAATTACTCTCCTATCACCCTTGCAGGTTCACCATACTAATGCCACTAATCATAGCGCCGCTATTGCTGTTTGTCCAGCAGTCTACAATTGTCACAGTTCAAATATAGAAAGCGAATGGGCATTTGTATGATTGAATGGTAAAACTATAATTCATCTATGTAGAAGCAAACGACCTGCAAGTCTACTCTACTACTTATACACATCCAGAGGTATCTAAATGTAGCCTACACTTACAGTGGCAATAAAACTGACTAAAGGTTTGTTCTGCCACACGGGTAACGCTTCCGATACTCTTGGCACTATCCTTTACGTAGCCTCAGTGGCGATCTCGTATCAGTTTTCGTCTGCTGATAATCCTCGGAGTGATAGAGAATATAGGTTGCCTTCGATAGCCATCGAGGGCTACGGGACTTGACGGCTCACAAGCCGTCACAACAATAACAGCCTCATTAAGCGCCATAGCATAACGTTTATGCAGGTATGCATAAATTATTCTGTGCTATTCCTAAATCACAACAGAATTTCATTCGTGTCGAATCACCAGTATTTTGCGCGCGCTTGGATTATCACTGTGAGGTTCCGAGTGCGCGTTGTATACTTAGTATTTATTTATTTATATTAACGTCGTGCCTGCGCACAACACAGTGCTTTAAAGCCCCATGCCGGTTAGCTCAGCCTATAAAGGGCTACCCGACGTACCGGCATTCCCATAACAAAACCCCGATAAAGACCCCACTGCTCCCGGTCCGCATAGTCGCCAGATCAGTGAGACTCTTCTTAAATTGATATAAATTATATAATTAAAAGCGGAACTTAAACTACATGTGGATATTCGTATTTAGATAGCGTTGGTGTCTAAGTAATCAGGGCTGTCCTACAAATGTAGGTTCAAACAGAGCTTCCCCCATTAATGGTACCTTTGAAACTCTTCGAAAAAATAGAGTGGACTTAAGCCAGTCTCGGAACAAGATAGCTCCTTCTGGTGAGCTTAGAATCCAGCGAGTGTCTGGGGGACGGGGGTGATTGGCTCCACGAAGCTGCGCCTGTAGTAGGTCATGTTGACAGGTCATGAAATGCTCCGGCGATTTATCATGTCCACAGGAGCATGTTAAAGGTGCGCTGTTGTGTGCGAAACGACGGTGGTATGCTGCAAAATCACCATGGCCAGACCGCGCAGCGAGAAGAAGGCCAAGGGACCGGCGATCCATACTAGCGAGCTCTGGGGTGATGCGGGAGCTTGGCCCGATTCTTAGCGCTCTATACCGGTCAGGGGCATTTTGCGACCAGTATTCCGACGCAGAGGCCTCGTAGCGAAGAATGACAATTCTCCTTGCTCTGGCAATGGAAGGGGCCAGGTTGGGGGCGGTTATAGTACAGACCGCTTTGGCAAGAGCATCTGCCTTTTCATTTCCAGGGATTCCTGAATGCGCTGGGCACCAGCGTACAGAGATCCTTCCTGGCTCAGTGTATCTGGCACGGTTCCTTGAAGGCCAGGATCTTGCGAGATCCCGAAATTTTGCGATCCGAGTCGAGCTGGATGGGGTCGGCGGTCCAAGGAGTAAGCGAGACGCTGCCTCTTGGTTGTCGAGACAGACAGTGATATTGGTGGCGTAGTATGCCATTGGGTTTCTAATTGTAGCTGCGAGACCTTCCATTGCCCCGACGACTTCTGCATCATATACTTCTGCTGATTGACCTAGAGGAACAGAGCCTTGATCAATCACATGATTTGCGCCGCGATAAATGCAGTACCCTGCCCCTGCTGAGCCTTCCATCAGAGCTCCGTCTGAGAAAACGAAGAGGTCCAGGGGCGGTGCTGAGGAATGCCATTGGGTGAAGACTTGGAGCCCTGCTTCATGACCAACTGCTCCAATTGCTGCGAGTATTTCGTCTCTTTTTGGTGTCCATGGAGGTGAAGTCGTGTTCAATGATAGTTCTGGGGAAATTCTGCGCCAAATCCAAGCCATTCTCGGAGATTTCCAGCGCAGTCGCAAGGGATGTTGGGGATCTGACGAGGCAACTCGCGCTGCAAGCCGGTTGTGGATACGTTCGAGCCACCCCTGAGCTGATGACCATCCAGTTTCCCGCAGAAGGGCGGCCACTGGAGTGGTTTTGTATACTGGCAGTGCTGCACGGGCTGCATCGTTTATCCTGCGTTGAATACGGGCAATATCTTCTTTGCAGGTATTTGCTGAGAACCAGGTTTCGGCTCCGTAGAAAAGGGTTGTAAACGCTGCCCCTTGTAAAGCCTGTCTGGCTAGAGCTGGTCGGATACCTCGAGCGGTATTGCTGTATACTTAGTATACAATGGGTGTGGGTGTAAGATTGGGGTGATATCACGTGGTGTCTCGTTGCTCCTAACTACAACGGATCTTGTGTAGAGCTTGAGACTAATACGTGAATTCTATATGCTTCAAGTGTCGGATGTCTATGTGTCTGTATACATTGATAACTCCTTACTCCTCAACGCTAGTAGATCTACTGCTGTGGTCGCGAGCTGTGACCGCGGGCTCTGACAGTGCGATTTGCTGGGCGTGAGGTCATAGGATAATTACGATTACGTGTGTGTGCCGTGTTTCCCATATCTAGCTATTTCGTGCCCTGTAGATCCATCCGGGATCCCCACCATGTTCGTTCATTTTATTTATGCGCGCGCTTCATGCTAGAGATTCTTGAGATTGTAATTTTCGGGAGATTGACATCCGAAACTGTCTCTTACTCACTTAGCTCAACTCAATTAAGACTGAAAGGCCGAGCAGAAATGACACGATAGATGATAAATGGTTTGCATGTATATAAGCTAGTGAGAGTAGATTTGAAGGGCACAGACAATTCAATCCACTTCAAATATTTTTAAAGTATCCCTGTGCAGTTCAATAATTCCTCGCCCTTACGATTGACAAAAGCCGGATCAACTTCCCTTTCCTGATTACTGATTTAGGTAGTACTGACATTCTTGACAGGCGGAAATTTTTAGAATACTATAATCTCAAGCTAGATTAGGCTGGGGGAGGGGATTGGATACACTGGCCAGATGATATGCCAGCTGTCGCTTTCCATGATCGCAGTGTTGGTATGACAAAGGTCATACTCTAGGAGTCTATTAGTTCACTTAAATTTACGAGAGTACTTGTGTAAGTATTTCGAACTATGGCTCAGAAGAAATGCGCATGCATGCATGGTTCGTTCGTTTTATCTAGTATACAAAGATGCTACAAGATATTAACTATGTTGCGTTCGGATAAAGTATTATCCGACGGACGAAATCCACAACACAAAGGAAATCGTTTGCAAGTAAACCAAGCTAGAGATGCTATTCCAACACGCAGACTACTCCTTTGCATCGATAAGGCATCTCGCAAGGCTAAGGCAGATTATCAAGCGGACGTTGCCCGACGAGACAGCCAGATGGAAGCCGCCGAAAAAGTAGAACTTTCGGGTGTACAAATGACCAGTGACCTCGAATTGCTAGTCACTCCTGCTGAAGGCAAACCCTCGAAACTGAAAAATTCTCAAATACAACCTCAGCCTGGTAAACCATCATGTTTCTTTAGAGACGTGCGGGACTGTCCATCAAGTATGAGGAGTTGCTCTAGAGATCAAATCTCTGCAGTTCCCTCTTGAATTCTCCAACCAAAAGTTCAGACTTACCAGTCAAATTGCCTACCCTGCCCCCGGATTCAAGGCTATACAGCAGCTATGTTGAAATTGACGCTACTTGGCAACGAAGAGTCGCATTAATACGGAACGTAATAAGGTTCTACTATTACTAGCCACATTCATGACGACTCATACATTGACCAGCCTCCCAATTATTTAGCATAAACTGTTAGAATTTAGAATAATTGGGGCTATCAAGTAGGCCACGTTGTTGGTACACACGTGACTACAAATTCTGTACTTAGTTTCACTTCGATAGTCACTTGAGTCAATGCGCTCTACAACCTCAATGACTGAGGGCTCATTATTTCCTTAATATAAACAAGTGAATTTTGTCCTTCACTTAGATGTGGTAATTAGTTTAAATAGCGCTCTGATACTAAGTGGGTTTAATCAACAACTCTTCACTATAGTTTTCAGACTCTTCAATCTCCCAACTCGCTTCACTCGGTGATGTTAAACACAAGCCTAACGGCTTACGCTTCTCTATACAACTTCCATTACAACAATATTCCCCAGCACAACCATTAAGAGGAAGTTTAATTGCCGATGATTGCTTGTCAATGGCATCACTATGTTTTTCCAATTGTTCAAATATTTTAGCCTCACGACCTTCATATCTGTTCTTGCCATTTTCTCTCTTTAAATCACTTGTATCACATAGCATCTCTTTACTCTTTTGCCTTGGGCCGTTGTAATTGGGGTCGAGCGGATTGCAAATGCCGTCAATGTTAAAGCGGGCACCAGAAATATGATTTGCCCAAGAGTCGTATTCATCCATCGACCAAGTGTGATATTCTTCAATTTCGAGCGGTTCCATAAGTTGTTTGGCAATGCTACCTTCTACTTTATCATGAACTTTAACCATAAAAACAATATGTTCCATCAGATACTTTCGCAGGGTTGGTTTAGTTACACCAACAATTCGTGTGAAATCTGTTCCATCCATCTCTCGAAGCTATTAGAATAAAGCTCCCAGAGCTCCCAGCCACGGAATTTATGTATATTCCAGGCATCTATTGGATCGTAAATGTACCCAGCAAGTTCTGTAGGTGTAGCCTTGAATGGTTCCTCAATCATCGAGGGCGGAAGTTTGGGTGTCATGTTGTCGTCTTTATTGGGAAGGTAACCAGTTGGTGTATTCCCAAAAAGATGTGGTGGTTGCGTAATGGACGCGTTAAATGCTCCTTGGATTCGGACGTGTCTGATCTGATTCCGATTTCAAGGCTTGACATATAGCCAGGGTTGACTTGCGTTTCTTCGCTGAATACCTTGCAAATCTGTGAACTGGGTATGCAGATTCACTGATCAGTGTTGGTACATTACAGGTATGAAATGTGCTAGCACAATAGATTCGGAATTTCAGAGGGGTTAGTTATTCTTCTTTCTATCCTCTATATCTAAGCTATCCAGTGAGAATTATTCTATGTAGATGTCAAGGCATTTGTGCCATCAACACCCGTGTATGAGGGCCTACAATCCAGACCAATCAGAGGGATCCAAACCCTACTGCTACTTAGGTGATATGATTGTCTCTAAATAACCACATTTTCCAACAATGAGACTTAGTATGCCCTCATCATCATGCTTCTTGTATAAGCAAGACATCTAGTTAAAACTTGCAGGCACGATCTAGCGCAATACCATGCATCATTCTCTCCCTTCCAAAATTTATTGACACAAACCAGAGAATCTGTCCATCGCCCTTCACAAACGCCTTGCATTACCCGTCGGGTTCTCCTGAGTTGATGCTACTGCCACTCCACCATCAGGGTTTGGAACTTGACAGGTTGTAGATCTGAAGCTAGGTGCTTCAGCAGTAGCGGCTTCGGCCTCTGCCTCTTGATAAGTTTTTAGTTGCTCTATTGTTAGTGCACCAGTCCTAATTGGACGGGTCAAGCATCTGGAGCTATCAGATCTATAGGGGCACTCGCACTTCCAACATTTAGTCATAGCTTGACACGAATCTTTTGTGCGCATTTTTGAGCCACAATTTCCATAAGATGGAGCTCTTGGTCAACTACTTAAGGGTTTATGGCCACTATATCTCTTGTAGAACTCAAGGGGTTCTTGCTTCTTGGATGGCCTAGCAATATCAGATTCATCAAAGACCCTGAAGCCGAGTTGATGCGATTCGGAGTAAAACGCCATTCAGGTTCTGTGAGGAGTTATTTTGTCCCACTCGTTTTACTGCAGATGACCTCATACTAGTTATCTTTACGATTTCATCAGTGAGTGTGGGCTCTTTAACTTCGACTTATCCCTTAAGTGTTCTTAAACATGCTGAGATATTCGGAATTATGATGGGTACCCAATTTGTTGCTGGTTCAGGCTTTGCCCAGGACAAGAAGAATCCACTTTTGGCTTTTAAGTATATCTCACACCTCGTTGCTGCAGAGATTTCAGGAAAGTCCCGAGTTCACAGGTTTGATCCTACCAAAAAGTGAGGGCAATACCGATAGTCATTTCACCACTGCTTCCAGGTTACCAGCATGTGATAGTCTATGCCATTCTCGATCGCGTGGTAGGTGGATAAATAGCCTTTTATTAGGGCCACCAGTGGCATGAGCCTTTCCAGTAGCTAGTTATTTCCGGTTGGAAGATCAAAATCCATGGGCTCATTATGTGTAGCTGCTTACTTATGTGTCGCTGTGGTTAACTATGATTCATTTATTACAGTAGCATGGGCTTTCTTGTGATAGTTACGAGTGACTGTTGCCCAAGTGAAATTGGTATTTGTCGGTTTGGAAGGTAGTTGTGTATGTTCCTTACAAGGCCTAGACGTCGGAGCCGACGCTGGAATACCGACTTTCTTTTTTTATAACCTTATCCCTTTCATTCACCTTGCGAAAAACTGGACGAGTGTTGGAGAGAATGGGAGCAGCCCCTGAGGCAGCGTTTTATGAAATTGCCCCAAAAAGGTATTCGTGGATAGCACTAGCCTTATCCTTTTCGATGTCCTTCAAAAAGCCTGAGGGTGCACTTTCGATACTGCTAGTCGCGCTGGTACATATCATTAAATTAACGTGCCACGCTAGTTGGCGAAGCTATCATTCTTCAATAATTTGGGCGAGTTCTTTATGGAGAAACTCGTTCGCATTATTCACGATTCTCGTTGTTGATGCCTTTTGGCAGGATCTAGGCATTGCACGTTTAGAGGGTGGAATAGGCTGAAGAAGAGACCTGTCGGACAATTCCATGTCATGTTGTGGTGGTCTAGGTTGAGACGGAGGTGGATGGGTTACTGGATAGAATGCGAAAAGAACAGAAGCCCCTGACTTTGTAGGGACATAATTCTCTTTAGAGATGTCCATCAAATCGAAAAATAAAGGACATCATGTTGGTTCTTGCAAGACTTTTTGTATGTTTGCGTCCTGTAGGTCTTCCACGGACATCATTACTTAATTCTGATAGTGTGACTTAAGGATTAACAATGGTCCTGAGCACTCCCTGGCACATGACCTACATTTTTAATCATTTAGTACGTATTCAGCTATCTAGCTGTAAAATAGTTTAAGTGCTATGTATACATTTAGGATTACTCTTTTGACATGAGGGATACTCGTGCTCTGTATTTCTTTAGCAAATACCATTGCAAGGTATTTGTGTTACGGAATAGATCCATGAGGTTAGTGTTGAAACCTAGAATATACAATGTTAGTATAAGCTAAATAGCAAATGAGTCATACATTTACCTGGCTGTTAGTGTTTACCAGCTAGGTAGAACATTTGTGTGGTGTTAGGTTGAAAGAGATGTCAGTCACATGATGCTGATCTTCCGCCATTAAACGGGAGGCAGGAAGACAGATCACTCACTTCTATCAGGGTACCAGTAGAGGACACTTGCACCGTCGTTGAAGAACTAGATCACTCGTGGACTGCTAATTATGTATATAAGATAGTAATAGTTCGTAATAGTTTTCTGATGCAATTTTACTCCAATTAATAGATCAATAATTATTTCATCTCAACAGATTATGAGACCAAACTCTGACCAGCTGAGACAACATTGATTTAAATTAGTAATCTTCCGAGTCGACAAAGATAGCATCCGTACCACTTGTGTCGTACAGCTTGAACACCAGTCCTGTTCATCCCACCTAGCCAAAACTGGAGCCGTAACCAGTTAGTCTTCAATTATGTCGACTGCCGAAATATTAAAAGGCATCAAAAACGCACCTGTCCTGAGCAAATCAACGTATGCCAGATGGAGCAGGTTATTCACGATGTGCTTGTACGGCCTTAACCTTGAGAAGTATGTCTCTGAAGATTTGTCCGAGTTAAATGATGAAAATGATCTGAAGACAACAAGAACTCCTCAAAAATCAGCAAAAACAACTGACAATAACATTCGAGCGGCCCTACTCCAAATTGTGCCCGAAGAGGTTTACTATATTCTAGAAAGCTTGCCTACGGCACGTAAGATGTGGATATCGCTGAAATTATACTATCAGCCACAAAGTGAGGCAGTGGTGGACACCATCCTAGAAGATTTTTGGAGTTTCTCAATGACCGAAGGGACAGATGTTGATGAGTATGCAAATGAACTCACCCAAAAGCAATCTCAAATAGCGTCACTTGATCCATTAAAACGTCCCTCCGATATGACAAAAAAGAATCGCCTATTACGACATTTCGAAACAGAATGTAACGGATACTATGGTGGTGTTGTTGCTTATCTACGATTAGACGCATCAATCTCTTTTAGTCAGACGGTTAACACTTTGAGGGAGACGCAATCAAGCTTTAATAGACAACATGAAGCGGCGACCGTAGCACACATAAACCAAGGAGTTAGAAATAACACTACCAGGGCAATAAGATATTGTGCTCACTGCAAGCGCGCCAATCACGTCCGTGAAAACTGCTTTGATTGGATCGAGACTCCTGATGGTACAAAGTGGGCTGCCAAAAATCCTTCTAAGGCTGCAAGTGTGATGAGACGCAAAGAAGCGTATAATAAAAAGAGGAAAGAAAGAGACAATGAAGGCTCATCAAATGAGGGTGCATGGATCTTAGAAGAACAATTTGATTTATACTACTCTAGTTCCAAAAACTCAGATGTGATACTCGATACCGGTGCTACTTGCCATGTGTTTCACGACAAATCCCTGTTCATCTCCATGTTCCCCACCGAAAAGAGTATTCAAACAGCCTCAGGACACTTGTCAACTGTATCAGGAATTGGGACTGTGGAATTTCACGTCACGGGATATGAAGGTGGCAACAAGTATCGGACTATTAGAATTGATAACGTCTGGTACCTACCAACATGTACCAGAAACCTCGTTTCCGGCTCAAAGCTCATTCAAAAAGGATTCCAGATGAGGTCAAATAAATACGGCATGGGAATTCACTCACCCGAGAATAGACTTCTCGCAAGTGCTCGAATGGAAAATGGCCTTTTTCGATTTAATACAATAAACCCGAAAGAAGGTGCCTCTAAAACACATTCTACTCCAAGCCAAATTTTGATCTCGCAGGATGAGAAGGCACTAACTTCAAAATTGATTCACAATCGTTTTGCCCATGTTGGTACAGGACTATTGAAAAAAATTTACGCCTCAGACCTTTGCTTACATAAAACTAAAGGAAATGATAAGTCAAAACTTAATGTAACATCAGATTTAATTAAAGATTGTCATACTTGTCACTCATGTAAGCAGGTTGAAAGAATAAATAGAGATCCTACACCAAGAGCAGCAAATCTTCTTGATCTTGTGCACTCGGATGTCTGGGGAAAATGTCGTGTCAGTGGAATCCTTGGAAGTAATTATTTCGTTTCATTTACAGATGATGCTTCTCGCGAGAGTAAGATTTACCCCATAAAAACTACAAAAGATGTCCGAGATAAATTCCTGGAATATAAAAATGAGAAGGAACTTCAAACTGGTTTAAAGATAAAAGCTATGCGTTTCGACGGAGGAGCAGAGTACAAAAAGATTAATTTCAATGGTATCACAAAACAAATGAGTGCTCCCTACACACAACATCAGAACGGGGTTGCTGAAAGATTAAATCGTACTATCATTACTATGGCTAGATGCATGCTCGATCATTCTAAACTTCCAATGCGTTTTTGGGATCTTGCTGTTACCACTGCCTGCTATTTAAAGAATAGAATGCCAATTTTACCCGGTAACAGAACACCGTTCGAAACTATGCATGGAAAATTACCAATCATTTCGCATATTAAAGTATGGGGCTGTATATGTTACGTACTAATTGATAGCCAGAACCCACGGAGATATTAATTGCTTCCGACCTCTGAAAAAGGCATTTTTATTGGATATTGTGAATCTCCAACCCAATATCGTGTTTACATTCCTTCAAGAACAGGGCCAAACAAAATAGTTGTATCCGCAAATGTTCGTTTTCTTGAAGATTCATTCTGGGATTGGAGTAAAACATCCAAGGATCAACTTGACCTTCAACAACTGGAGAATCCAACACATCAAAAGGATAGCAGTTCATCATCAGAAATAAGCAGCTTGTCTAACTCGGAATCTGATACAGACTCTACAGCAGAATCGGAATCAGAATCACTCCCTTCTCCTTTCCTTCGACCATATGAGCGATCAGTCGAGCATCCTACATATTTGCCAGTTGAAAGTACTGATATGGAAGTTGTCACATCACAACCCCCAGTCGATCAAGCCATCCCAGGTTCATTCAATAACGAAGTGGATTCACCGACTCAAGTTCCTAGAAGAAGCAACCGAGTACGAAAACCAATTGAACCAAGATCAGCATGGCAACCAAGAGCTCACTATATTGGAGGAGATAATAAAATTCCACAATCATATACAGACGCCATAAGCGGACTTGATAAATCGAAATGGGAGAGAGCTATTCATGATGAACTTGAGTCCCTCGGGTCAAAAAATGTTTTTAGTCCAGTAACTCATGTTCCTCATGGGAGGAGACCTATTGGATCGCGCTGGGTTTTTGCTATTAAGTCCGATGGTAGATACAAGGCTAGGCTAGTTGCGCAAGGATTCAGTCAAGTGCCAGGGATAGATTATTTTGATACATACTCACCAACACTTCATATGGACTCACTCAGGATATTACTAGCTATTTCGGCTTTCCGTGACTGGGAAATCCATCAAATTGATATCAAGACAGCATATCTAGAAGGAGATTTGTCTGAGGAAATATATATGAGGACACCAGAGGGGATTCCCGGATCAAAGTTTGTTAGAATTAATAAAGCGCTATACGGCTTAAAACAATCTGGAAAGGCTTGGAATGATAAACTCAGCAGCACACTATCTTCGTTTCAATTCAAGAAATCCATCAGCGATCAGTGCATCTATATTCACCAGATAAAACAATTGATTATTGGGGCTTATGTTGATGATCTCGTTATATGTGGAAAAGGCATTGAAGATATAATTGAAGCGAAAAGCTGGCTATCTTCATGTTTTCCCGTGAAAGACATTGGCCTTATTGACACGGTAATTGGATGGAAAATAACTCGTGATAGGCCAACTAGAACTCTGAGGATTTCTCAAGCTAGTTATATTGTCAGTAAAGTTGATTCTCTTGGGCTAAGTAATGCCAAAGTTTTCAAGTCTCCAATGGATGGATACGAGGCAATTTTACCTGCTAATGACGATGAGCCCCTTGCGGACAACTCAGCATATCCTAGTGCAATTGGTAGTTTGGGGTATGCCTCTAATAGCACAAGGCCTGATATTGCCTTTGCAACATCACAGCTAGCAAGGTTTAATGCATCACCTGTTACTCGTCATTGGAATGGCGTTTGCAGAGTTTACAAATATTTGAAAGGTTCCCATGATACCAGTCTTACATATAGCTTTGGAATACCTTCTTGCGAATTATCAGATGAATCAATGGCTACAATATATTCAGACTCCGATTATGCATCAGATGTTGTCACTCGTCGATCTGTTAGTGGGTACCTAATGATGCTGGGTGGAGGACCCGTCAGCTGGCAATCTAAAAGACAAAAGTCAATTGCCACTTCCACAACAGAAGCTGAGTACATAGCAATATTCGAGGCATCAAAGCATGCTATCTGGGCCACTAGACTTCTGGAGGAACTCAATGCTTCTAAGGAACTTATCGAAAATTCCGGGATGAAGGTTTACACAGATAACCAGAGTGCATTGGCCATAGTCAATGGTACTAATTCAACTAAAGCTAAACATATTGATGTAGCCTATCACTTCGCAAGAGACTGCGTCCAAAAAGGTACTATCAAAGTTGAGTTCATACCATCATGTGAAATGCTGGCAGATATACTTACAAAGCCCCTACCTCACTCAAAAGCTGTGCCAATTTGCAATAAAATATTTCATAAGTTTTAAGGCGAATTTTAAAAAGCTATGGCACACGCTGGAGAAGCCCTCAGAAAATGTTTAACAGACATATCAATTCAAAACACTTGTAATTCGAGTTGTGGTCCCTAACAAGGCTACTAGACTTGTTAGTCAGGAGGAGTGTTGAAACCTAGAATATACAATGTTAGTATAAGCTAAATAGCAAATGAGTCATACATTTACCTGGCTGTTAGTGTTTACCAGCTAGGTAGAACATTTGTGTGGTGTTAGGTTGAAAGAGATGTCAGTCACATGATGCTGATCTTCCGCCATTAAACGGGAGGCAGGAAGACAGATCACTCACTTCTATCAGGGTACCAGTAGAGGACACTTGCACCGTCGTTGAAGAACTAGATCACTCGTGGACTGCTAATTATGTATATAAGATAGTAATAGTTCGTAATAGTTTTCTGATGCAATTTTACTCCAATTAATAGATCAATAATTATTTCATCTCAACAGTTAGTACTGGCTGTGTCAATACTAAGTCAGACAACATATGCCTCACGAGGTCGGTAATCGCAAGGAAAGCTTTGATGAGGCTGGTTGCCGCGAGGATAGTTGTCGCTAGGCTGGTAATCAAGGCCGTGTTCTCCAAGACCATGATATTGAAAGAGATAAAATTAGAATAGATAGGAGTAACAATTCGGGTTTCTTCTGAAGGTTGGAATGGTCAAATGACTCTACTCTCGGACTCGCTCTGGTGTCGACCATCATCGATTGATCCCACGATAATTTTTGATTACACAAACAGTCGAACCATCTCCGTGAGTGCCCGCCAAATTTAAATTGAAACCCTTTGATTATCCGAGTATACCTTCATTTTTCACGCATACTAGCGCCGCGAGAAATGTGGTTAATGTTAGAAGCTGGAAGAATTGGGGCTATCATGTAGGCCACGTAGTTGACACGCAAGTGACTACAAGCCCAGTACTTGGTTTTACTTTGGTAGTTACTTGAGTCAATGCGCTCTACAGTCCCAATGACTGAGTGCGTGTGGTGACTATATTAATAACTTATTTATACTATTTAATATTGTGCCCCGCGGTTTCCATTGCTACCATTTTTTTTATGGGTAGAAGGTTCCGTGGAAAAGTTGGCTGAATTCCACGGGTAAACACTGAGCTGAATGGCTCTTCATCAAGGGCAATATATCAATGATCTGTCAAGAAACATGAGAGGCAAGGAGCACTGTACAAGCTGTGGACTGGGCCAGAGAGGAGCCCAACGTGCTAGAGTGTCGTAGACACAAATAGTACAATAAACACTCACTAACGTCGTGCCGGTTAGGCTAGTCTAAATGTGGGTCCCGTATCCCGTGACTTAGGGTCGCCCACATTCTTGAACATAACACTTGTTGCTAGAGGAAGGAAAGAGATGAGAAACAATATACTTCCAGTAACAATTATGAGCAGTCGTTATACGACTCGTTTTATATTAAATACGACACTTGAAGCCACATAAATACAACTAGCCGACGTGTTGGCGCCTACACAGACCCAACAAAGCAAATGAGAGCCAGGAGTTTATCATCCTGCGCTCCAAGATTATCGTGTACATGGATATCGTTCGTCCAACGAATCTCATGCTATTTAGATGGTACAAATTGAAGGAAAAAATTGGTTACATCGATTGGTCATTCCGTTCGAATCAGACTTGTCGTTGTGCCCTTTTGAATGAATTTGTGACACTCACCCAGGTACTGCATACGTTAAACCCCCTCCATTGACGCAAGAGCCCAAGATACGCTGGGATTAAAATCTGTGCCCGACGGTCCTGAGTATTGTATTGCCCTTAGTGACAATAGAAACTATGGTTTGGGCACTTTTCGCCGCACGAGCAGGTTAAAATGGCGTTTTCGCGCGAGAGATGTGGTTGTGTTTTGCCGGATTCGAAGCAGCCATCTCCTGTCTCGAGTGAGATTTGTGTCCGAGCTATCCGGACTCGACCTTGGAGACCGGCCTAGATGATTTACCAGTGCACCATGCAGCCATGGCGGTGTTTATAGTTGCGCTTGCACTCTCTCAATCGAAGTCGTGCAGCGAACAAAGCTACATTTGTAAAGTTTCAAGTATTCGAAATTTCACCTCTTTCGAGATCTTATCCAACGTTAGCATAATCTCGTCCGATTGTCCTTGTCTCTCTCACCTCTATTCTCAAATATACTGCCTCCCCGGTTTGTGCACCAAAATCTGCATCCTCTGGCGGGTATTCACATTCTTTTTATTTTTTTTATATTTTTTTTAATTCATTATTCACATTCTTGTGGGCGCGTATGTGGAGGCCACTTGACGCCAGAGACTGGTTCGACGAGAGGTGTGGCCATTGAAGTGTGGACGAACCAGGTCGTACTTGCAGACTTGATGAGATTTAGGGGGGAATCGATCTTGTTGAGAGTGAGATGTTGAGTTTATTGGGAGTTTGGAGTTACTGCCTCGTGGGCCAACTTGCTTGGTTTTGCGGAATTAGACGGAAGTCGGCTCGGGAGAATATTTTACTTACAGGTGTTTAGTTTATGCCCTCCATACTCTGTATTAAGTCACGCGTAAAACAAGCCATTTTGTAATTAGAGATTACACGCGAGCTTTGGCTCTGAAGTCTATCGCAAGCCGCACACACAAACGCATAATGGGAAAAGGTTGAATGAACCTGTATGGTGGTTGACCTGATCCAGTACGGACCCATTCGTGCTCAAGTTCCTACAGGAGCGCGGAAGGCGCCAATTGCCCAGCCCGTTAATATACAAAGCAAACCACCGCATCTTTTTTTATCATATTGTATTCAGCTATCTAGATATGACAATTATCCACTGCATCATTTGACCAAAAGCATGTCGTCACTCTCGAAAGCTAAATTGAGACGCGAGCAACAATATTTTTTTGAGACGAATTTCCTCAAAGTTTATCTTTCCAAGGTAGATAGAGCGCCGAGGCATCTCAGGGTAGTCTAATACGATACAAGCTATCCATGGCATGTAAATTCCTTCCATCATTAGACCGAGACAACCTATCCATCAGTAGCGTATTTTCTCATGCCCTTGACGCCGTATGCTCCAAGAGAATGGCCACACAGGAGTTGGGGTAGTTGGGTCCGGCAGACATTTCGCGTTGGCGGGTGTGAAGGAGCGTTGATGGGACAGAATCTTTATAAATAGGCCATTACACAGGTCCCCAGCACTGTAAACGACAATACGAAAAGGCGTTGGCCGAATGGAAAAGCAAAGTTTCAAGGGATCGGGGACGTAAAAGACCGTAGGCCGAATTGTTACGGACGGACAGCTCGGAAGGCCCCATAGAGCTTGAGCCTCAGGCTACAGGGCGAGAGTGGTGGCCTTACAGCTCCAGGCCTCATCCCTGATCAGCAGGACCCCTGAGAGCTCGGCGCCCAACGTTTTGCCATGCAAGAGGGCTGATGGGTGCATGTCTGTGATGAGGAGCCTGCCCTTCCAATCTTCCGCCGCCACCCGTCCAAACAAATTCCCACGTCCAGCTACGCGCCGTTTCGGGGAGGCCTTGCTGTTGCCCATCGGAAGAGCCTCTGCCCGCTGCCAATTTTCCTCGGCTCGTCTACCTCAGCTACCGCCGCTTTTTCCCGGCTTTCACGCAGCCCACAACGACGAGAGGCCGAGGACAAGAGAGGCCCATTCGCGCAGAGTGACTGTCTGGGCTGGTAGGTCTTGATTTTGGAAGAATAGGGTTTAATTGTGACGTTTCATGTGTCTTGAGCCGTTAAGCTTGATCTTGACAGGCGTCTTCCTACTGTAAGGAAGCAGAGATGATCTTCACTCCCCATCTGCTCGTGGGCCGAGAGAGGAAAATAAAACATCAGCCCTAATCGTATTGGCCTCACCACACTCATGCTCCCTTGCTCGAGTGGTCTTTCCGACCTCGCCCACAATCACTTGCCCTACTTCTTTCCCTCCATCTAACCCCTGCTCAAGTGTGAAAGCATCTCCAAGCTTTCCATCCGTTAAAAATGGCGTTTAAAGACAGGGTCTACGATCGTCCAGTTTCTAAGATTAAATGCAGAGTATCCCTGTTTGATGGTACATGATGCCGAAATTTAGCTGGGATCCTTCCTCTCTGACTGGCCAGCCGTTGAACCTTGATTATGTAACTGAATTGGGGTCCTACCTGCATATAAGCTTGATTTGCAAGTTGCTATCCGTCCTCTCACCGACTCCAAAAAATCTCAGATCGCCAGCATACATCTCGGCTCGTTACTTTCGAGTGGAAACACCAGACCAATTCTTCGACGCTGACCCCTCTGGTGAAGTCCTAGAAAACATCATGGCGGACTCTGAAATTTCCTGGGGTCGAAGGACCCACCACGGCTCATGGAAGCATTCTCTGGGTTGCGCGAGCATTATGGTATGCTGTCCAATTCTTTCAATTTTGTTCTGGGTCGCCCTCACGTCATTTGATTGCTCTCTAACCGCCACCGTCATGTCTATCTACGAGCTCGGATTGCCTAGATTCCTCATCCGCTACTTTCCTCGCCCCAACAAGGCTGTCTCCATATACTATGGTGCATGGCTATTGTTCCAGGCTTCGCTCTATCAGTTTCTACCCAGCAAATTGAATTCTGGTCAACTTACACCTGCCGGGCATCTCCTCAAATATCGCACCAACGGTCTACTAGCTTGGATAGTCAGTCATGCAATATTTGTAGTCGCTGCTTTAACAGGCTATCTAGATGCTGCAATCATCGCTAAAAGCTGGGAAGGGCTACTTTTCATAACAAATGTCGCAGGTTTTCTGTTAACAATCGAGGCCTATCTAAAAGCCCTATACGCTCCAACCCACCCTGACGACAGAAAATTTAGTTCAAGTATGCTGTACGACATCTACATGGGTATTGAACTCAATCCTCGCATCGGACGATACTTTGACTACAAGCTGTTCATTAACGGCCGCCCAGGTATTGTAGCCTGGACCCTTATGTAAGTAAATCCCGTTCTTCTACTAGCTCCAGCTCGGACTGTCAATGCTCTGGTTTTGAAATAAGGCTAATGGTTGAATTTAAGCGATCTCTCATTCATTGCCTACCAGTACCAGAGATTTGGTATTGTTACCAACTCGATTGTCGTCGCTACCATTCTCCACATGGTCTACGTCGTCGATTTCTTTTACAATGAAGATTGGTACCTCCGTACCATCGACATCTGTCACGACCATTTTGGATTTTACCTAGCCTGGGGCTCCCTAGTCTGGCTACCCAGTGTATACACTCTCCAGACCCAATACTTGGCGACTAATCCAGTTCAACTATCCAACCCTGTCGCCATCTTCTTCCTATGCACTGGTCTTAGCGGCTATCTCCTATTTCGCAGTGTCAATCACCAAAAAGACATTGTTCGTCTCACCAGTGCAAAGTGTAAAATTTGGGGAAAGAAGCCTGAGGTTATGCACGTCAAGTACAAGACAAAGGACGGCTTAGAGCACACCAGTATCCTGCTCTGCTCAGGGTGGTGGGGATACGCGCGCCATGTCAATTACATGGGTGACTTGATACTCTCTTACTCAATGTGCGCTGTATGCGGTCTCGGGAACATACTGCCATGGACATACGCCATTTTCATGACTATATTGCTCATTCATCGCTGCTGGCGCGATGAAGAACGCTGTTCTCAAAAGTACGGCAAAGGCTGGGCTGAGTATTGTAAACGTGTTAGGTGGGTCATCTGTCCAGGTATTTATTAGAGGAAAAAAGAGGTACTACGAAAGATAAGTTCCGAAATATTTACCAAAATCGAGGTAACTAGGGTCATAATCGGTCGACGAGAATACCATTTTTGAGCTCCAAAAAGTATCATTTAAAACCTAAGCAATATGATCAGAAGAATTCCGACCTCTATGTAATTATCTAGAGAAGGCCTATAGTGGAAAGCCCATGACACAACCATTTAACATGGCAATCTATTAGCCACTTGTATCTTCAATGATCCTCGCTCAAGGATAGGCAGGAAAAAAGTCTCGAAATATCAAGGCTCAACGCACTATGCGATTCTCAAGTCAATGCCTACCTCCTTTACAGAAACCTGATAGCAACTTATAATATCTCAACTCACTTGAATACAAATGACTCACTGACGTTATTGAAGCCTTAATGATGTCTGAGAGATCTCAGGCCAATTTTTCCTTCTCCTAGAACTCTAAAGTTCCATCACGTGATATATTCGTAGATGGCATCAATTAATATTAGTAATTCATTTTACTGTCCTTTCTGAGTCTATGACTATGTAGGACATGCAGGTCCTCTCTGCCTACAGGCAAAGGATACCTATACCAGTAGTATATCCCCTCCTATGTCTCTCATACAGCTCCCCTCAGACAGTACCACCCCTCACAAATCCTCATTCTATCATACACTAAGAGGAGCCCTTTGCCCTTCGTAATCTCCCCTCTCCAGCCAACGAAACGATGGCCATTTGCGAGTATATAGCAGCCGGTAAAAATCGCAAAAACTACTGGGTGCGGAGCTCTCCTAATACCGACATTAGGACTAAATCCGAAGACATGTTGACCCTTCCGAAGCGTTCGAAGAGGCCGGCCAGCTGAGCGCTGCAGACTTGGGGGTACCTCGGGAAATTCACCCTCTGCCTTTCTAGTCTCCTTCCAACACCTTCCCAAAGGCCGTGCTGAAATGTCAGAAAAGTCTTGACAGAGCGTGATTGCTGTATAGTAGCTTAGCCCAACTTCTTTTGTGCCGTCCAGGGCGCTGGGGAGTGCCGTTGACTCATCGACAATAGAAACCCTCCTGGCTAATCAGCCGAAATCTCGGTCTTGGCGCCCACAAAAAATCCAAAGTTGCAAACTCCTCGAAAATATCAGTCCCAGCATGGTCTTCAGAGACCTATTCTACCTCTCGCTCCACATCTCAGGCGCCTGTTCTTCCTCAAGTTGTTTGTCCCATTAGAGCAACAGTCCCCCATAAGCCAAGACCCAGGCTTTGTATTTCTCGACTTGATTTCCTCCTCGCGTGTATAAATAGCGTCGTAAATATGTAGTGAGAGATGGCTGGAGAACAATGGGGCAAGCTCCTGTATGCAATTGGAGAAACTTCTTTATTGGTCGTTGAGGCGAGGTGATGCGTGGTTAGAGATGGGTTGAGGACTCAGATGATAATGATGAGAGAGGCATTGTCGAGAAGTTGTCAAATGGAGATGTGTATGAGGTTGCTTTCCACATCGATTCGGATGCGACTCTTCTTGGCTATCCCAGATAAGCAGAGCATACTGAGTGATTACACCGGCACCACTGGAAGGTGAAGAATTCGTCTTTGCCGGCGATGGCACCAATAAGTGAGTGACGAAAACAAGATGTCTAAAATTCGGATAAATGTGAACTGATGTGAAGCTTGAAATTTTGAAAAGTTCAAAATATTATAGACCCCCAGAGCTAATGAGTCACAGTCTTCCTTTAAATTTGCATGATTGTAGACCAACGAAATGACCGAGAATGAAGATAAGCTACCCCGTTAATTCCATGGTCGCGTTTCAAACTGTGACAAGGCTCCGTGGAAAAGGTGGTCGAATTCTATAGGTGGATACTGAGCTGAATGGCTATGCATTACGGGTAATGTACATTAATCCTTCTAGTAGTAATAGAGGACAAGAGCACTGTATAAGGTATGAGCTGGGTAAGGGAGGAGCCCAGTGTGCTAGAAAGTCAAAGACCCTAGCACTACAATAAACAAATCTCACCCAAATTGTGATAAAAACAAACTGGACTCCAATTAGTGCGCGAGCACAACTGGAGTACTAAGATCTCGTAGAAAATCCATAGACATAAAATTGATGGCCGAGTTTAGTGTGAAGTCTCAGGGTTGAGGGAATGTCAATGTCACCATTTCTGGGTAGATGAGTACCAAACTAGTTGGATTTGGCGAGGACGTCCTCATTCACAGTTGAATCAGAGAACTTCTTGGAGGCCTTACTACCAGTAGAATTGATCTGACGGAAAATTTTGGCCGTGTGAAGATAGCGATGTCTTAACCCAAAGGGCAAGCAACGGCTGGGAAAATAGGGACGAAGAGTCCTCTGAGGCCAAGCCGACCCTTGCGTTGGGAGACACCTGTAACGCGCTCTAACGGCATCCTGTAAACGCCGACATTGCAATCAGGATGCTTTGTTAGCCCATTGAATCCCGAGCGCAAGCGAAAATATAGAAGCCTTGAGTAATGGACGAAGCTGCTCACATTTCAAATTGATTATTAGTCATAATTAGCGAGGAAATTTAAATCTACAAGTTGTCGGAGGGCGAATAGAAAGATTTTATCTGCTCGATCGAAATTCATCAAGTGGCCGTAGCCTAGTATATCCAAGCCGAGCTAGCTTTACATTTGCAACTTTCACTTGCCACCGCAAAAGTTTCTGGCAGCGACGGCCCCACTCAAGTACAGCATGAAAAGCCTTGGGGAAAAATCACCAGAGCGAAAACTAGCGCTGGCCTGAATTAGCCAAGAGGCATCCTATACCTCCAAGCATCAAAAAACCGACAGTGCAGAGTAGCGAAGTTTTGGGGAAAACGTCGACAACCTTCTTTTCGCTTGGATGATTACCACGTCTGGAGGCGGCTCGCTCAAATTAGGCTCGGCGCGGTTACCTTTTGGGAAAGAGAATGTTCAATCTAAAGTGTGGACCTTGTCCAGCGCGTTCCTGCTATGTTTGACGTCGCAGCAAAAGACCTCGAGACACCGAGCCGCTGCACCGAGGTTTCCCATGCCCTCATCGGACAAGGGCAGAACTCGGGGACTCTTCCAATCCTTTCGCACTTTGTATGACCACGCTCACAACAGCGATGTTAATACTAGCTAAATGCATTGAGCAATGCAGACGCCGTTTCGGATAACATACCACATGTGCGCGCTGTCGTGGACCCGCTGGGTGGAGCGACGGATCAGCAATGCATACTTCTGCTGGACTGAAGATACCTGGCGCGCGCTCGAAATTGCATGACTGATGCAACCAAATATAGACTCGTCATGAACGAATAGACGTACGAAAGATACGAAGCCACGTCTAGGATACATCTGTAATGCACTGTGGGGCAGCGGGGGTGTCTTCGTTTTTCAGGGCGGCTTGGGACTGTTGCTGGGTATGCGGCAACAAAGTAGAGTTCCTCCATATATGCAAAGCAGTCATGAGCTCCATAGCCCTCTGGCTGCTAGTCAATTATTTCCCCTCCTCGTCGTCAGTTGCCATAGAAAGCTTCCAACCAGTGCAAAAAGCAGGGCAGCCAGACGCAGCTCGCCAGCACAGGTTGGGGGAGGAAATAGAGGATGATGAGGAAAATTTCTCCTCTAATTTCTTACCGTGGCAGGAAATATACACAGCACTAATGACCTAGATTTCGCCCAACAACCAACGCGCAACTCCTGCGTGGCTAGACGGTGGCGAGTGTGCGACGAGCGAAGAACCATCGATTCGAGGCGAAGCGCTAGCTACACGCACAGCTCGAGGCGCTGGCCTTTCAACGCTGGCATGCGTTAGATGAGATTAGATTTTAATCATAGTCCCTACCGAGCCTAAGACTATGAGAGTAACTTTTGATTTCTCGTGGCTATGCCAATATATTTAGCCTATAAGTCAGCATAAGGTTTCTGTTGAGCAAAGTTATACTAATATGAATCTCTCTCGGAGTTTATTGAATTGATTGTCTCTCCCATGAGGAATCTATCTAGGTACTATATACATCTTGAGTATCCTACTAATTCCAAATATAGACTGAATATTAGATTGCCAATACGAACTGCTCAAATCTCTGTTCCATACATGGGTCTAAGATTGGCTGTTACATTATCGTGGGCAATAGAAGGAGTGAAACAACAAGGGAGTTGTGCGTATGAAATTGGCCATCCGTCTAGCCGCTAATTGTAACATTTGCATGACTAAGTTATTGCCCTTGATGCATCAGCCCAGTTTACTTGCTTGTCAACTACTTAACTTAAACATCATGAGACAACATTTAAGCTTAGGGTAATCTGTTTGACAGTTTCTGCCTAAATAGCATCATACGCTACTGAGGGACTATTCTCAACACCTGTCAGTGGTATCCCCGACGAACCTCCAGCTCTCACTGTAGAGCCTGCAGAGGCGAGATTGAGTAACAAAGTCCTCACTTCGACGAGGATTCCCAATCGCTTTCGCGGTCTGTATCGTCTTCATCTCTCAACACATTCCCATCTCACCATTATCATGAAGCTAATCACGATCAGATCAGATGGTAGGGTCGGAGTCCTACTCATCACCAACCCTTGATCATGGAGGAGATGCCATCCGATGAGTTTCTGGAGCATACCCAGCACCCGATACGGAGATGGCGGATTGGATCAAGTCGACCTCAACTGTTACAAAGAAGGGAGATATAGATGAATATGCGCACCTCATGTGGTCCCAGTGTATATGCCTCGCCTGGCTGGGGCTGCAGGATTTTTGAGACTTTTTCCCGCGCACGCAGTTTCAATTGCTACTATTTTTATTATTTTTTTTGGGTAGAAGGTTCGGTGCCAAAGGTGGCCGAATACCACGGGTAAACACTGAGCTGAATGGCTATTCATCAAGGGGAATATATCGATGATCTTTCAAGTAACAAAAGAGGATAGGAGCACTGTACAAGGTATGGCCTGGGTCAGAGAGGAGCCCAATGTGCTAGACATTCGAAGACTCAAGTAGCACAATAAACACACACACATCATACGCTACTTTTCAGTGTTTTCTATTTAATCACATTATGATACTTGTGAATACTGTTAAGTGGCTAGGGATATGGTTAACAGACAAGGAGTTGGATTAGGATACCTACGGTGGTCTGGCGTCATGGAAGCACTGATGACTTCTTAATTTTGGATTTGATTTCATTTAGCCCGATTTGGGGGCGTATGGGCGCATGCAGTGTCTACGAACGCTAATATTGACATACGGGAAAGCTCGCAGCCAGAACGCCCTTGGCCGTCTGATTGGACTTTTCGCCATGACAGTCTTACCTCTAGGAGGCGCACTCACACTGTTGTTGCAAGGGTGGATTCCGTCCCTGTCCTGTGTTTCCATTTTCCTCTCTTCGCCTGATTACCGCCTCGATTCCTCGGGCCATCCTTCCTTTTGAATCCACTATGCAATGCTACTCATATCTTTGACGTTATTTACCATGGCTTCGAAAGATCGCCTTGTCGATTTTCGTAGCAACCCACCTTGTCCATTTGCCCACCTTGGACAAGACATGACCACGTACTTTATATTTTGCGACGGATCTCCACATTGCCAGTATGGCTCTCCTACTCCTCGCACACTCCTTCGGTTTGAGTAGGCAGTGAGCTCAATGTGCGCGCTTCCTGGCTGGCAATGCTGCCCTGGGCTCTGCAAAGGTTTTGGTGGATTTGGATAGGCGAGTCTCTATAGTTCACAAGTCTACTTGTTTTTCCGTCGCTATACAAATCTGCAGCTTTCCACATGACTTTCAATCATTCGCTGTATCTCTCACTTTTGGGTATATGTAGTTCACGGACATGGCTCCGTTCCTCAGATTTATTACCTTTTCAACCTTGACTTCTTGCTTGCCATGTTCTGCGCGTCACAACATTTACGCAGCTTACATTGCTACTCAGAGCTTGCCAGCTACTGTGGACCAATTGAAGCACGGCGTGAGCGCTTGGATTTCGATGTTTGTCTGTTGGACCCCCAAGAGCTTCTATCAAAACAAATGGGCTTTGTGCGAGTTTAGATACATTGCGACTAATTGCATGCACACCTCTTGGTTTGTATTAAAAACTTAGTCCTTGTATTGTGTAATGATCACTTTAAGGAGTTCTAATATATAAAACATGGAAGGTAGACTTGTCTATGAAATCAACTCGTTGGAGGTGTAAAAGAATTATCCATAAATACGGATCCAACACTCGAGATTTACATCTTGAGTGAGGGTCCGTGCACGCCAACAAAACAACCCAATAACCACGTGATAAACAAGCTAATTGTACAGGGTATCTTGCTCTCCGGTTCTCCTAACTCCTGGCTAATGATGACAACTCAGACCCATAATAAGGGTCATGAGGATCCTAGAATTGCAATGCATTAGACTTATTTCTCAACAGTTTGCCATATTATTTTACGTCTATCTAGTACTAGTCCTAAGTAGGACATATAAGGCCAGAGCTCACTAACCTGGGTGCCTGAGGCCTTAATTTTTATGGGCAAAGGGTTGTGGGGAAGTTGTCCTGCTCCATAACATGAAACACATTTACGGTAAAGTTTCTTGGGCATGATGCACACCTCTTGTGTGTCAAGACCAAGCCTCTCGCAGGTGCTGCTGTTACGGGACTAAGAGCTAGCGCCGTACAATAGGATATTGTTATAAAAACGAGGTCGTGAGAAGACAGAGGAATCCCTGAAACAGATGCAGATGATTATGGATATGCAGATATAATTGATGGAGCTGTAGTGCGAAGATGCATTGGAATGGATAGTGGTAAGATGGTTATCTATCTATTGGCGTAAGTATTGCTCCTTTATATACACGTTCAACCCCCAGTCCTGATCACGCACTCATCACAGGTGCTTCCTACTCCTGTCACAGTAACCACTTCCATAGCCACTACCAATATCTCCTGAGATAACATACCATCGATGCTGGTTGCTAGTGTGGACCAACTGGAATTACAGAGCTACATACCATCGTCAAATTGTATGCTGTTGCCCCTCGGTAGCCATCAGAGTGATGTGTACCTCGTTCTAGACGCATCAGTCTACCAGGCAACGCTCGGACGTAGGCATGTTGCCAAAGTGATTAGGTCCTCAGCTGTGCTGTCAGTGCCCTAATATCATCTAGCTTCCTACGCCCGAGTCTCCAAGTGCCGTGATTGTGGAAGCTCAATGAGACTCGATCGGTGCTGATCCGTGGTATTCACAACAGATATTGGTATAGATCCCTCCTGTAGATAATCTTCCCTGACTATCGCACAACGCAGTTCTATTGTAAAACCACCAGAACCTGACCCGTAACCCACCGTGACAGCTGCCCTTCCACTCAAGGCGTCTAACTTTCACGGATAAACGTAGTGGAAGCTAGAATGGTGTCTCACGGGGAGTTCCGTGCCAAAACACAACTCGGTGTCAGGTTGAGTTCCTAAATAAATAGGACAGACTCGGGAAATGGGCTCGTCTCATAGGAGCTGCGTAGTAACACTGTTCGAGACAGAGCTTAGGGCTGTCCTATTATCCAATGTACAAATATACCCGGCGTGAAGGAGTACTCTCCTTCACGCAACTGTTGGAATGGAAGTTGTATAGAGAAGCGTAAGCTGTTAGGCTTGTACTTAATATCACCTAGTGAAGCGAGTTGGGAGATTGAAGAGTTTGAAAACTACAGTGGAGAGTTTTTAAGTAAACCCACTTAGTCTCAGAGCGCTATTCATATTAATTACTACAGCTAAGTGAAGGACACGATTCACTTGTTTATGCTAAAGAATTGGGAGGCTGATCAATGTATGAGTCGTCATGAATGTGGCTAGTAATAATAGAAGCTTATTACGTTCCGTATTAATGCGCCTCTTCATTGCTAAGTGGCGCCAATTTCAACAACAACGTCTTCTATTTATACTGATGAGGTCTCTTGTGCACGTTGGTAAGAATAAAATGATAAATGTTGACTGTGAAATTCACGGATGTCTCGTGGCTCTGACTACGACAATCTATACGTGTGTAGAGCTTGAGACTAGGTGTAAACTTGTATTTCTATCAACGTTTTAACTCCTCCTTAAATACATGGAATCCTCTGAACTCCAGATAATGTAAAGATCCATGATACATGACAAGTAAACTATCAGAGTACGGTAGGGGAGGAGTGAGGTGCTTAGCCGCCCGAATTGTGACCAAAGAATGCGAGGGGTGCATTCTTGATGGAACCTTGGACTCGGCGTCTCGCCTGGACTTGGAATTCAGGATCCACACTGATACCTATTGCTCACATACGTATCTCTTCTCTAAAGACCGCTGCTCTTGTACCAACCTCATCTATTACCTAGCAGGACGAAGGCTGAACACCTGTCAGCGGTGCCCTCTACGAACCTGGGAGCGAAATATTCTCCGAGAGCCGAGATTCAGTCACGAACAAAGGGTGGGATGAATTTTATTTGATGGATATTCGACTTGAAGGAGTTGCACTCGATATTTTGGACGAAAAATCTGTCGGCAGACATTTCACAGCTGGAACAAAGTTGAACGAAAGCCTATCACCACCAACATGCGATTCACGAATGAGCTTAGGTCTATATGGTAGTCGTAATCAAACATCCGACATCTCTCAAACTCTCTATGTATTTGCGACGAAGCATTTCTTAGTCGATTCTACACCTGCGACCCACCTCCATACTCGTCACATCACCTACCTACACATGCCCTGATGAGGAAAGTCATGATGGAAACGGGACGTCTACTAAGGAGAAAGAAGAGGGAGGATACACCGAGGGGATTACAAAAATCCCCAATGACGACAACAAGCCAACAGTACGACATGAAGGTGCAAGGCTAGAGCAACAATAAGATCTTGGATGGCATTTATATTTCGGAGTCAATGAGGATAACAAGGGCTCGGGCACGTCGTGGCCAAAGCTGAGGAGGAATTTGCGCTTCGGCGCGTCAAAAGAGGCTTCACTGGACGGTTGGGCTTGACATGATTCAACACACGAAGTCTGAGCTGGTCCGGTCATTCAGATGTGACCATGTAGATGTACTTGATGGTAGGTAACCTGATCCGGCCCGGCCCCACCCGTGCTTAAGCTCCAGTTAGAGTGCAACAGTAGTGACTTTACCTAGCACGTCAAGGAACAAAACAAAAAAACAATAACTTCACTTCTGCACATCAATGAAGATATCTTTCTACGAACTATCTTAGCTGTTCCAGCGCAAATTTACATTCCCATATCATGTACCAATCGTAATGAATGACAACGCCAGTACTACAGCTACAAATGATAATGTGGTGTAGGTATATCTAATGCTATTATTGTCGAATGGCTGAATGGTTTGGAGTTACTACTATTGATGGTATATTTTGTGTATTGTCCTTGTGTATAAATACTCGCTGCCAGACCTCTATGTAGGATCAACCTTTTCCACTCTTATTTCAATAGTCATCAATATAGCAGATCCACAATCCATATCCGTCTTCTTCACCTTAGACTTAAAGCGCTATCCTATATCCACCCACGCTGACTGTTGCATACATTGCGACAATTCTTAGACTTCTCATAACCTCGTTCTCACCATACTAGGAGCTAAGAGACGCCGCGTGATTGGTTTGTTATGTGTTACGGCAGCCATGATTTGCAAAGTTCTCCAGACGCATCCAGAAACGAAAGTTGGCTCATTATCTGTATGCGCCAGACGCGATAGACCAAAGACATTTGTTACCACTTCTTCAGCGCCATCAACATCCCGGATACTGTAGCTGAACAGGTCGCGGTAGACGTTCAAGAGCAAGCAAGCCCATGCCGCATCTCGAGTAGAGGCGTCACCTGATCTCCGCATCATACAACAAATAATACAACGTGGAATTAAACGAACCATAAATGGGGAAATATCACGGAGAAAGCAGCAGACGTTATTTTGTGTGGTAGAACTGCGCATGAGCTACACAGCTGAATACACTGTGAAATTTGAAAAATGCCGAGTACCCATGCTAAAGCTTTGCGTGAAACCATTGTTGCTAGATGAGCCTTGCTGCATGGAAAATACAGTCATAGCTGCTGATCTTGCTGAGCCCTGTAGATGTATACAATATGATCAAGATAAAAGATCCGGCCGAACGAGCAACTTTAGTCCGCGACGCCCGTTTCACGCGCCGAGAGGCATTGTACGATCTCTCTCCACGTATTACTCGAAGCGACAGCAGCATGAGAAAATCCCAAGCTGCCTGATTAGTTGTGGGAAGACAGCGCTACGCCTGGCGTTTCATTCGGCCCCTCGAAGCCGACTGGAATAATTCAGACCAAGGGTTGCGAAAGTCCACTGGGCCTATCTTCGTCTTGACACCCACATCACGTACTTAAGCCCGGCAGACGTGGTTCTCGTGCAGCAAACACATGGACCCGACGATGGTTAGAGCTTGGAGATTGATCAATCAATTATCCGGCTCGGCGCCCATAGAGGCCACTTGCAAAAAGTCGTATCCTGCTGCTATATACCAACATCTCGGTGCGATTTTGAAACCCAGAGCAATCGACCGTATCTGCTACATATTCCACGCCTTTGAAGATGCCACATGTGTCGGTTCACAGGTGAATGGCGTAAGGATAAAGGGTTTGTATTAAGTGTTTACTTCCAAAAGTATTGGTCGGCTCATCACATGATATAGTTAGGGCGCTAAGCTTCACTTTGTACCTTAGATATTAATGCTTGAGGAGGGAGACAACAGAGGAGATGGACAGAATATACCCCTTGTTTTTAGCACTTTTGAGGCATTAAACCAAGTGAGCCCCGTCGTACCAACAACATGCCAAGGATAGTCGGCGGTATTCATAGTTTTGGCTGTCCAAGAAGTATTCGATACAGCGCCTCATTACCCTACGGCACAAACGATGTAGTTATCGGGATATCTTGACCCTATCCTCTGACGGTCGAGCTCATTTCATGCTCCACATGAGTACGAGTCCGGTACAACGATGACCTCACTACGCAGAGAGCCTTTGTAGAGTTCCACAGTGACTCTTACTTCTTATCTACGGTAAAACCCATTATTGGAGGCTTCGCGCAATATTCCTGAATCGAAAGCAGTTGGCCAAATGAGTGGGAGATGTGCGCTATAAGCACAAGTGTGAGCAATAAAGAGGCTAAGCTACAAGACAAAATCCTGTGCCCACGCTAAACTGCCGCCTATGTTACATTCCAATCCCATATTATCCACAACACATTTTTCTTTCCACATCCCAAGTGACGAAATCATATATCATATATGACCTGTTACTGTTATAAATATCCTTCACTTACTCATGCCGCCCCAGTCCTCCGCAGGGGCTGGCTCTTGGCCCCCCCTTCCACCCGTTCATTCGACGCGTCCTGACGTCGAAATGGTCCTTACAGGGCCACCCAACCATCCAAGTATTACACAAACAAACGCGGAGCCTATCTGCGAGGCGAGCTTTCAATACTCGCCCCCAAGCCAAACCGAGTCATTAGGTGTCTGTCAGGCGCAGCTTCACTAGGCGCAGGACTCGAGGCGTAGGAGAGGGCGTAGCGTAGGATGTACTGAGGAAGGACGCCTCGTGGTAACGCAGAGGGCTTTCTAGAGAAGTGGTAAATGGGAAAGCGGGGAGTCGTTCTAGATAAAGGGGCCGGAGGTGATGGTAGGTCACTATAGTTGGCAGAGGACGAGAGTGAGACGTGATTAGAATAATGTAACTATTCCCAAAAGACAGAAAACAAGGCGTGAAGATCTCAGTCTCGGAAATGGAAACTACATAGGTGCCCTCGCTAAGCAATAAAGACTAGTGGGATTAAACAAGGGACCCATAACTCCTGCCTGAGGCATTTCTCAAGAATCCTTACAGTGTCACTATGACTAACTTCCTCGCAGATGAGGTGAGGGCTTTTAATTCACGCTTCACAGAGGCTGAGCGTATTGTCAGTGGGTACATTGACCTACTGGCTACTACAACCGACATAAAGCTCCGACGCGCTGTCAAAAAGAATGGAGAGGCTTTACAGGTCATTATTACAAATATCCTGCGCGGAAACCCCCAGCCCCAATTCAGTGGTGTAAGGATTCTCCTTCCCATCCTATCTTTAGTTTATAATTTTACCCTTCTCCTGATGTTGCTAAGACAACAGAATAGTTCTTGGCACTGGCTATTATGTTGGCACTAGTCTAGGGCCTATGTTATGATGAGCTAGTGGGAGGAAAGCAAGTATATGTATGATGGCTTGGCCTGTAGCTATAGAGTTCTTCACGCTTAGTCTTCTGTCATAACCACCACCTTCGGATCACCTCTGGTCACCTATAGTCACCTCTAGTCACCTTTAGCACCTTTAGCCACCACTAGTATTTGCTCGTATCTTTAGACTCTTTAGACACTTATATTACCCATTTTTAAACCTTTAGTTATCCAAATTATCTCCAGTAGATCTTTAGTCATCCCTCGCGATCCATCCGACCTCTTCTCGCCCTTCTATTCCACTTCAGGTCAAACGCCAACGCTCCAATTTGACAAGTGGGCTATCAGAGGCTGCTAGTAGCAGCAAGACTACAACCCTTCCGGCACCGGCTACAAAGCCAGGAGGAAAGAATAACGCGAGCACCCCACTGCATGACTAGACCAACCCGGGTTGGCGGCAAAACAGTGCAGCGAACTAAAGATCAGCAATTGGTTGTACGCGAGCAAGGTCAAAAGGAACGGAACGCTTCAATCCGAGAGATGGAAGCAAAGCAGAAAGCCGCAGAGGCGACTGCCGACAACGAAACTACAAACGAAACTCAATGCCCATAAGGGACCACAACCTTACCGAGCTCCACACAACGGCAACAAAGATCTCGTTCCTCTGTGTTAATTTGGGCAGAGGAGACCCAGCTACAGATATCATCCTGCAATCTGCTTGGGATTCAGGAACCAATGTCCTACTTATCCAGGAACCCTGGACCCAAAAAAAGGACAGCTTCTGGCTCACCAAGTCGCACCCCGGATTCGATAGGCATTTGCCTCCCCGTGCCACTGCCAACTCTTCAAGGCCACGCTCCCTCATTTACACGCGAAAAGGGATCAAGTGCCAACAGCAAGCTATCTGCGAGACATTACCAGATCTCACCGCAGTAACGGTAGGAGGAGTTACATTTGTCTCCGTATACCGCGCTCCTGGAGCAGACCTTATGCCGCTGCTATCATGGGCTCCATCCAGGCCTACAGGAATTGGCGGAGATTTCAATGCCGTACACATGGACTGGCAGCCAATGGCTAACAGGCTGCACGGCGACGGCCAGGTCCTCACTGAATGGATGTTCGAGCATGGCATGGACCTATCCTCCACACCGGGCGTCCCGACACACGATCTAGGAAATACACTCGACCGAGTCTGGTCTAACGCTGGTGCCCTTGCAGATGTCTCGATAGAGCTTGACTCGACATCGGATCACAGAACTCTTGCAGGAGACGTTCCCCGCCCGAACTCGAAAGCCAGAGCTGTCATCAAAACGGGCCAACCGGTACGAGTGACAGATGACGCCCTCGATGACTTCGCCAAGGTACTAGCTAGGTGGGCCCATGGAATAGGGATACAGCCTATGGTCTCAACAAGTGCGGTGGATAACCTTGCGGATAAACTGGTTCAAACCATCAGCGATGCTATCAGGGCTACCAGAAGATGCGGGAGTGCGAAGAAGGGTAGAACGGCACCTTGGTGGTGGTTGGAGTGCTCACTGACAAAAAGCGAATACAAGATATTCAGGGACGAAGAGAGCAGAAAGTGTTTCCGTCGCATAGTCAGAAGTGCGAAACGCTAATACTGGCGGCGAAAGTTCTCGGAAGCTATAACTGACGTCGACATGTAGCAGATAGCACGCTGGGCAAAGCCCCAACCTGCATCTGCTGCTCCACCACTCCAAACTCCGGATAGTTTTGTCTCGGATCCAGGAAAGCGTGCACTTCTGTTGCGCGACCTCCTCCTCAGCCGGCTCACCAGCCAAAACGACGTCGACACCGAGAACCTCGAGCCAGGGCTCGGTAACCTTCCGTGGGTCTCCAGCATCACAGACGAAGAAGCCAAGTGGGTAACAACGGCCTGCCAAAATAAAGCCCCTGAAGCAGACGCAATTTCTGTGCGGCTCCTCAGGACAGCCTGGCCGTCAATTGGTCACGCAGTGAGAGTACTCTTTGAGGGCTCACTTCGACTGAACCACTTCCCGAAGGTATTGTTATGAATTCGTTGTAGATAATTTGAATAGGGTGGCGCACGGGCTATTTCGTGAATTTGGTTGGAGCTAGGAAAATGGAGCGTAGATTATGTTGGTTGGAAATTTAGAATTTGCTCCTTAGTTCTAACAATTTTGTTACATGATACATGACCTTGTACCCTTCAGTACTCAGAATTTAATAAAGCTACTTGTTCAACTATTCGTGATTAATCCGCTACCTTTGAACCGTCGCCTCGCCGAAACTGACTCGACCTCTGTAGCTTAACAGCTTCGTAATTCAGCCCACAAGTAAGTTCATAACAGGTATTCAAGCTAGCCGAAGTGATTCTCCTCCCCCAAGCCTGGCCGAAATCTCAGTAGAGCTAAAGGATGGAGGCCCATCGCACTTCTCTCCTCTCTCGGCAAAGGTCTTGAGACACTTGTTGCGAGGCGAATGGCTTACACCGCCATTTCGCATAAGGCCGTGGCGCAGCAGCTTTTTTGAGCACTCTCCGGCAGATCCGCTCATGACTTTGTCTCATGCGTTATCCACGATGTGGAACATGCAATAAAAAGGCAGAAGATAGCAGTTCTTGTCACTCTGGACGCATAGGGTGCATTTTATTGAAAGGCTGAGGGTGATGGATAGGGAGACGTCACCTTGTGAATAGAATACTGATAGGTATGGGAGAATTCAATAGATCACTTGGACAGAGTAAGATGATTGATGGTGAATTGTATTTGTGGATGATTGATGTATTGATACTGAGAGTAAAAAGACCCTATCTATATACAGGAGTTCCTACCCTTATTCCTCTACATGGTATTGTCTATGATAGCTAGAGTAACTACAATGGTGTCCTCATTGCAGTGAACACGTTGATGTTAGTGTGTAGGGACCAGGAGGCAATAGTGATCAGACTCTAAGGGGTTAACTTTGCTGGTGCAGAGTTATCCCCTGAAGGTGTGTGCAGTTATGAACTCAGATTTTTACAACACATTTGACGCTGTACTCCACGGACAACTGCTGCAAAGGATGAATAAAGTTGGGTGGCCGAAAGCAGCTATCACTTAGATAAAGTCTTTCCTGAAAGAACGATCTGCCCGTGCCAGACACGAGGATAGGGTAACAGACACAATTCACCTAGAGTGCAGGCTGCCACAAGGTTCGCCTTTATCTCCAATTCTCTTCCTCCTTTACATGGCCGAAGTCGTAGGGGGCAGTAGTTGGAGATTTGGCTATGCAGATGATGTTGCTATCCTCGGCATAGGTTCGACTCTAAATTAAGCCGCAGCAGCTGTCCAGAGAGAAGTCGACGCTGCCCTAGGGTGGGCTGCTGAAAATGCCGTCTCTTTTGACCCAGACAAGGCCGAATCAGTCTATTTCCTCGGCCCTAGATCCAGGAGATACGACCTTCCGACGGTAAGAGTAGGACCTCGCGATGTTCAAGCATCCGACAACATCCGATGGCTCGGAGTTTACTTGGACTGTGGCCTGACCTTCGAAAGCCACGTCGCCAAGTGGACCAGTAAAGCAATGCGGCTAGTGCAACACTTCCCGAGGCTCACTCAGTGCACCCAGGAACCAAGGCTCGACTTACTAACCACAGTGATCCGCACGGTAGTCCTGCCAATCGCGATGCACGCAGCTGAATCTGTTGTGCTGGCTCGGTTGAGTTGTTAGGAGACAGGGGAACGGAGGATGGGCTGCTGGATTAGGAAAGGCTGGAAAATACAGGCTGGTGCACAGACGCTGTTCATGTACTCTACAATCTCTTCACCTGCCGAGTTGAGTGAATCAATCTATCCAAAATAATATCATACTTCACATCATCCATTAGATGATATTATCAATCGTCGGGATGCACATCTAGCATCACCTTCATAGATCACCATCGTCAGTAAGAGTTCACATTTGATACCTACTGACACCCATTTGGCCACAGTGATACGCACTCAGTGTCCATCGTGCCATCACCCAGCGTGAGCGCGCCATCTCCGCGACTCACCATTGCACATGAGCCCGTGTAATTCCACCGACTGACAGCAGAGACATAATTGCTATATACCTCACAGCTCATAACCACAACAGAATCCTGGTACCCGGGGCCAACCAGGGAAACATATCGGGGTGTCGCGCGAAATTCATGTAAGAGGCAGTGAAAAGTTATTGATCAAACTTCTGCCCTAGGAATTCGCGTGGCTCTACCAACCTGGCGCACCATGCCCATCGCAGCCCCGAGAAGGGAGACTGGCATTCCACCTGCACAAATTCTGCTCGAAGAACGCAGGCTCAAGAATGCCGCGAGAATCCGAAGACTGGATGATTATCATCCGTTTCGACTTCGGGCCACGGAAAGCACCGACAGTGCTCGTCACCGACTCGGCCTAAAGACATGCAACAAAACCAGACTTGGTTTCGACAGAGTGCATGATTCAAGGGTCCAGAGGATGTATCGACTCCTGCCAGAGGCCGAACTACCTCCACCGCTCCGACCTCCGGCCCCCCCTCAGCCAATTCCCCGCTGGACCAGCAAGAAAGAAGCAGCTAGGTTTATAAGAGAGTGGCTACCTACTCTCCCACCCGACTGTCTTTGCGTGTACAGTGATGGTTCTGGGGCGTCTATCGATAGAGTGTCATGGGCCTTTGTGACCTTTATCAGTGGCATAGGTACGGCAATCGAGCAAAGCGGCTCAGGCAAAATCACCAACGCGGAGGTCTACGACGCGGAGGTTCATGGAGCTTTGGCTGCTCTAGAAACAATTACTGCCAGCAATCTAGATCGAGGACGCAGCGCCATCTATCTCCTGCTCGAAAATTCTGCTGCTCTTAAGGCTTTACTGACGGGAACAACGGGCTCATTATCCTGGCGTATCCAAAAGTTCGTGAAAATAGCCGCGAGATTAGCCGCGCCTGTAAATATAGGATGGATTCAGGGCCACAAAGGGCTGGCAGGAAATGAAATTGCCGATGAACTCGCTCGAAGAGAGCTTAACTCGCCGGACAACTCTAGGACGACACATGGTGTGATGACCCTTGCCTCATTTGGACGGAAAGCCCGTGAACTAGCCAGGCAAATGTTGATAGACTGGTGGTACTCGAATCGCCCCAAACTTTACGCCGACTTTGAACTAGAGATGCGGCGCAAGAGACCACCAGAGCTAGCGCTCCCAAGAGCGGTCTATGCCCGCTTAATCGCTGCTCGAACTGGACATGGGGACTTTGCGGCATATCATCGCCGCTTCAACCACACTGACGCCAAACTCTACTGCGAGTGTGGGAGGGAAAAATCAATTGGTCACCTTGTCCAGTGTCGAAAAGCACTGGCAACATGGCGGCTGAAAAGCAGAAAGCGTAGGGCGCTGGCTTTAGAAACAATGCCCGGATCAAGGGGATGGCAGCTATTCAGGGACTACGTCCAGGAGAGCGGAATATACGCGGAGGCTAGTCGGGGGATGGCAGAGATACCTGTGACTCGGAGGTAATAGATCAAAGGCCTAGGTGGTTTGGCATGAACAGAGAGATTGGATTCGAGGCTCAGGCGCGTGGTGGCTGAGGCGGAACGATGGAAGGGGGATTGTTGAAGTTTTTCTTTTGTAATGCGGGATTTAGCGGGAAAGCTTTTGTTTTGTTTTTAATTCTGGGCTACTGAATTCGTCATGGTTCAATACATAGATGCATTTTGGCATGGTTCCAGTCATTTAGGTGGGACGAGGCATTTATACTGCACGGTAGTTAACCTGATCCGGCCCGACCCCACTCGTGCTCAAGCTCTAGTAGGAGTGCGACGGTAGTTACTTCACCTAGCACGTTAATGAACAAAAAACGCACAATTCGAGAAATTCGATAATTCGAAAATTCGTTTTTTCCCTCTTTCCTTCTCGACCTCGTCGCATCCATCTCTGAATTGTGATGGAGCTCAGGCATTTTAACCATGCCTCCAGTTCGCAAAAAGCGTCCCAACGCCAAGTTGGACAACACGAGAGTCCACCCGAGGGCTCTCGAACAATTACCTGGCCTTGTCCAGTCTCCGAAATGCGCGGAGATGAGCAAGGTCTCCATCAAAGGGAAGGAAAAAGCCCTCCCTGCCGTCGCTGAACCCGATACTGACATGATCGGGTCAGTTGAAAATGTTGAGGAAATTCCTCAACCACCCTCCGTCCCCCACGGGATTGGAGAATCGTCAAAATCTCCTTCGACCGCATCAAGACCGTCGGAAAACGCTGCACCTATATCAGCGCCAAAATCAACGTCGCAGCCAAAAGCTGCGTCGAAAGTAGAATGCCCTCCTTAGCCCCGACCAATAGTCGAAGCCGAACAACGACGCGCCGCCGAAACAGCGGCAAATCTGGCCCTCTGCTCCGCCGCCATCTCTGGCGTCGAAGCCACCCTTCTTTCTTTGACCAACGGGTCAAACAGACAATTCGTAGACTCGATGAGAGTCTACCTACGCGCCGCCATTGCGCAATACATGGCCATGGGCCCGGCCACTACGCCACCCGTTCTCCCTCCTCGCCCGGCAAACCCTCACCCAAGAGCTCCCGACGCCAGGAGCATACAAATTCCCGCCGTCCCCGTGCTGCCCGTAAAAAGTACCTGGGCTACGCTGGCCAGAAACGGACAGCGACAGAAAGCAGTCCCAACTGTAAAGGCTGTGCCGAAACCTGCGGCAAAGGCCCCAAAGAAAGATGCCCCGAAGGCGAAAGTCGACAAACGACTATTCCTTCGCCTAGAAAAGGAGCACCCGTGGCGCCAGCTTACGCCTGCTGGCCTACGGCAACAACTACAGATTGAGCTAAATTGCTTCTTAAGTGACGCCTGCTCTATACACCGTGTTAGAACCGGCTTTGCGATTCTAACAGGGAATGAAAATAAAAGGGAGGAGCTCCTAGATGCCGCACCAAAGTTTTCGGACTTCGGCGCCAAGCTGTGACGGCTGTTAAGCCGAAAGACTCCTGTAGCCTACGCTAGCCAGCGTAGGCTATGGCACAAGGGGAGGGTCTCGGAAGCCACAGAACTTCGAATATTATCAGTGAACCTTCTGGAAACACACTGAAGGTTCATGAGGATAACAGGTGTACCGAGAACCTTCTGGGAAGTTGTAGAAGCGTCTCAATTATTCAGGTCACAGGGAGAATCATCTTGAATGGCAGTAATTTAGAATAAATATATATGTAGACTTTACATCGAGGAATTCTCTCTCCAGAGAATCATAATTAATATACTCTACTTACAAGATCACCCAAGCATTTTGTACTGAAACCGTGACACAAGCTCGAGGAAGCCTCCAACCTTGTCGCCTTTCGGATCGCAAATGTTCCGGCGACCATACAAACAATTGACTGTACTTATACGGTCAATGCGGATTGGATCTCATTGGAGATCTACCGAAAAACACAAAAGCTTCCATACAAGGTGCTACCGCACGCGACATCCCGTCCTGGAGCGCCGCACAGAAATTGCAAAGCCCTTTTCGACCGGAACAACGCCCCTCGCCCGGGCTTCCGCATTCTCGAAGAGGCTGGTATGGCTAACATTCACAAGCCACGACCACAAATTGAACAGTGCAAACGCTGTTTGGGCTTCGACGCCACCCGTGGTTGCTCCCGCGCTCCAGCCTGCTGGAACTGCGGATCTAACATGCACTCGGAAGCCGAGTGCAAGGCCCTCACAAAGTGTCGCTACTGTGGAGGACCCAACCAATCGGATTCTCGGGACTGCAAAGTCAGACCCAGAAAGTCTGGACCGGTGACCAAAGAGCAGCTCGCGTGGATTCGCCACCTCGAGCAAGGGGAATTCTCCAAGGTGGCAAGAGCTAGAGCAGCAGTCAAAAGGGCCGAGGAGGCGATCATCGCCGCGGCGAAGGATGTCTCTATGGCCGAGGCTACAGGTTTCGGAGCACTGGGAGCTGAAGAAGAAGTTTGAGGGCACAGCAATCTCGACAATAATCTGATCCTCGGTGGCGCAAAGTGAAATTGTGGCCCTAAATCTGTCTGCAAAGATGGTGGCACGGGTGAAAAAAACTGGCGCTGTACGGATAGTGGTCATGATCTGCGCACTTTAGCATGATACTTTCGAGCGTTACTTCAAAGGCGATTATCAACGGAAGTCTGAGGGACCATTTAAAGGAGGAAACTCAAATTAGAATGTTTACTAAGGGGAGGTCTTCTATCGCTGTATGACTGGATGGAGGATAAGGGAATTAGAATAGTGAGAGGAGGTCGGGAAGAATCAGAACAATTTGACTATTCTTTCTACGTAAAGATTGAGACAGACAAACCATGAATGACAAGATTTCTCTACGCGACCCATGAGTATGAGTTGACTAGCTCGCCTCGTCCTCGCACCGACCAGATACACCTTGTCATTCAACCACGCTAGAGAAAAGAGATTTATCACTAGTCTCTCAATTTTAGCTGCAAACCCAAAAAGAACATGAATGGATTAGCAATAGTAGGGGCCGGGTGAAGAAATTCAGAGAGGACAGTTGAAGCACTCGGAAGTATACAAAGGACATGCTTAATAATGTGCTGGTGATGGTTAGGATTACGATGCACAAGGGTAATAATCACTGAGGATGAAGGAAGAACTTTCCAGGTGGCTCCATGATGAGTAGAGGAACAATGGAGCACTGTATAGAAAGAGCTTCTAGATTGTACTGCCAGATGGAGGAGACTAGAATATTCCGTAGTTGTAAGGATTCTCCTTCCCATCTGTAAGGATTCCTCTTCCGATCCTTTCTTTAGGATATAATTTTACCTTTCTTCACATGTTGCTATGACAACAGGACAGTTCTTGGCACATGGTATCATGTTGATATTATGTTAAGGTTTATGTTATGATGAGCTAGTGAAAGGAAGGCAGGTATATATACAATGGTTTGGTCTGTAGGCATAGAGTTCTTTACGCTTAGTCTTCTATCACAACCACCACCTTCGGATCACCTCTGGTCACCTATAGTCACCTCTAGTTACCTCTAGTACCTTAAGTTATCATTAGTACCCTCTCGAACCTTTATCCCTTTTAAATACTTATATTAACCATCTTTCAAACCTCAATTTCCTCCAAATTATCTCTAGTATACCTTGAGTCATCTTTCGCCGTCCATTTAACATCTTCTAGCCCTTCGAATTCGCTCCAGCTCAAACGTCTAGACTCTAATCTGACACCACCCTAACTTTAGTTTATAATTTTACCCTTCTCCTGATGTTGCTATGACAGCAGAACAGTTCTTGGCACTGGTTATTACGTTGGCACTAGTTTAGGGCCTATGTTATGATGAGCTAGTGGGAGGAAAGCAAGTATATGTATGATGGCTTGGCCTGTAGCTATAAAGTTCTTCACGCTTAGTCTTCTATCACAACCACCACCTTCGGATCACCTCTAGTTACCTTTAGCACCTTTAGTCACCACTCTTGAAATGTATAACCCTTTACTTAGTTCGTGGATTTATTGGTAGAGGGAAGCTTATGCAATAATGAAGGATAAAAGGATGTCAATTCGACTACTCTATTAAACACAGGTACCAGACTCCTTTTAACCCCAATAGATAGCCCGTGCAGGATCTCCTATTAACAGCAGTAAACAACGCTAGCACAGGGTATACGCAATCTCCATTCGCCAAACACCAGTCGGTCGGGACTACTAATTATTGAGCCTAGTAGGATCGACAAAGTATATCCCAACACAGAAATAATAGAAAACTGAACAACCAAACCCTTCATCAAAACAATTCGAGAAGCCCCCAATTTGCCCATTCCCACCCTTTTATCCATCTCACCCTCTGAGGAACGAATCGAATCGCAATTGTTTGCCATTGGCGGCATTTTAAAATGCCTCCGACGCGTAAAACGCACCAAAACGCGATCAGCGGCATCACCAAAGATCGCGTCAACAAACCTTATCAATGGCATACCGCCATTCAAAACCACGCAAAGAACATCCTAACAAGGCGAGGACTCGAGTCCAATCTTCAAAATATGAACATCACCTCGTCTGCAGCCGCCCCATCAGTCAGGAAAATAGAGAAGAAGCCGGCAGCAGCAACAACAACATCGAAAGATGACCGAATCTTCCTGCGTCTGGATGCAAACCACGAGTGGAGACAGCTCTCTCCAGCTGGCGTTCGCGAAGCCGTGGCTAAACAAACACATTGCACCCCTTCTGATATCGACCGGGTGCAACGCGTTTCCACGGGGTTTGCCATCCGTGCCAAAAGCCCGGATGCAAAATCCTGACTGCTGGAGGCCTCCAGCACTTTCGCAAAAGTGGAGGCAAAACTAGAACCACCAAGTGATCTAGTTTCCCACCGGATTGCTACGGTTCCAGTCGCCGTGTTCGGCCTAGAAGGACGAATAGAAGTCACTCCCGAAATGGTTGCTGCAGAGATCTTCAGGGTAACTAACTACACTCCAGATCGAGTAAGAGTTCATGGTATAACCAAGCTCGGGGCCCCCTACAGATCCTGGGCGGCTCTCTTCCCAAAAGAAGCTAGCCCAAAGCCGGGCTTCAGGCTCTTTGACGACTCAGGAGTCGCTACAATCCAACAAAACCGCCCTCCCATACAGCAGTGTAGGCGATGTCTCGGTTTCCACGCCACCCGCAGATGCTCTCGTGCACCTGCCTGCTGGAACTGTGGATCCATCATACATTCAGCCTTCGAGTGTAAGGCCCCAAGCAAGTGCCGAAACTGCGGAGGGCCCCACTAATCTGGCAGTCGAGACTGCCTGGCGCGTCCCAATAGGTCTGGCCCAGCCACTAAGGACCAACTTGTGACAATCCGACAAGCTGGCCAACGGGAATATCAGGCCGTCGCCAGGGCCAAAGCTGCAACTAAGGCCGCAGAGGCTGCTACAGCTGCCGCAAGAGCGACCCAACCAGCTTCTCCAGCTGTTGGTAAGGACACATCTTCGACAGACACAGCAATGGCTGAGGGTTCGGGCTTTGGGGCCTTGAACCCTGAAGAAGCTTTGTGAAGGGCGCCCTACGGGCCCCTTCTCGCCCCCCTTCAACACTAAATTTTATGTCAATAAACGTAGGCAGGGGTAGCACAACCCACAACATTGCGCTTTCTCTAGCTTATGAGCTAGGCGTAGATGTAGTGCTAATTCAAGAACCGCGATGGAATTTGAGATCAAAAGAAACCATATCATACCCAGGGTATATCTGTCATATACTGCACGGAGGTGTAGATGTCAGACCGAGGGCTGTGACATACACTCGAAAGACCAAAAATGTTATATTAGCGGAACAGTTATTTCCTTGTTCCACACCTACTGGTGATTACTGCTGGGTAAAGGTCAATGGAATCACTTTTCTCAATGTTTATAAGGCCCCTAAAGACTCGACTGCTGCTCGCCCGCTTTTCGACTGGAAACCTTCTGCGAAGTCCATTGCAGCCGGGGACTTCAACTCAGTGCATGCTGCCTAGCAGCCAGGAGTAACTCGGCCGTATGAACAGGGTGATGAGATAGAGAGGTGGGCAGAAAACCACAATCTCTCTTGCCTTATAATTGAAGAGCCGACCCATAAAGCTGGCAATACTCTGGATCTCGCCTGGACGAACATATCTGGAGCCCGCACTTGGGTCAATTGGGAGGAGTGTATGACCAGCGACCATCTTCCGATCCGCGGAATCGTACCTGCAGCAACCGTTACAATTGACACGGCTCCAGCAAAGATCAAGGTACCCAAGGGAAATCTGCCAAAGTTTGCGCGGGCCATTGCAAAATGGGTACATCCGCCCTCAGATTTGAGTACAATAGAGAAAGTGGATGCATACGCTCAGGAGATATGCTTCCATCTCACGGAGGCCATAAAAGCAACTGGAACCCGGGTCAGAAAGGAAAGCGGAAAATCTGCACCATGGTGGACTCCTAGGTGCAAATCCGCACACGCCGAATACCGAGCCTCAACATCACTCTCACAGCGGGCTATCTGTGCGAAGAAGTTACGTGAGACTATTAAAGCCGCCAAGAAGGAGCACCAGACACGCCAAGTCGAAGAGATGACATCTCCGGCAGACATATTCAAGCTGATGCGCTCAGCCAACCATAGACAGGTCAGACCTCCTCCACCGCTCAACTATAACGGTTCCGTTATCACCGACCCGTATGAGCGAGCCACAGTTCTCCGTGATGCTCTTCTTACAGGTCACCAAGCATCGGACGATCTTCCTACGTGTACTGCTCCCAGTAATAACCGGATACCCTGGGAAGACGACATATCGGACAACGAGGTGCGAACTTGTACCATTGGCTGTACTAAGGCAGCCCAAGGAGCAGATGGAGTCACAGTTGAACTTCTTGAGGCCTGCTGGAAGACAATCGGACCGTATGTTACGCAGCTCTTTAAAGCTTGCATACGGCTCGGCAAGCATCCATCTTGCTTCAAACTTGCAGAAGTGGTACTATTGGAAAAGCCAAATCGGGATCCAACTTCAATCAAAGGTTGGAGACCAATCGCTCTACTCTCGTGCCTAGGCAAAGGATTAGAAAGACTTCTGGCCAAGCGAATGGCACACCTCGCAATCATTTACGATGTGGTGGGCCATCAACAATTCGGCGCGCTCCCAAAGCGATCTGCAACAAACCTGGTCTCCTGCGTAGTCCATGACGTCGAAGAAGCACGCTCCCAGGGATGGGCCTCGACATTCGTGACCTTAGAAGTCCAAGGAGCGTTCGATGCAGTGCTCGACAATCGCTTGGTTAGACGCATGCAAGCCCAGGGATGGCCAGACTCGATCCTCCAATGGACGACTTCATTCCTCACACATCGGAAGGTACAAGTGCGTTTCTCTGGTAGAGTCACCACACAGAAAGAGCTGGTCTGCGGAGTCCCCCAGGGATCACCAATTTCGCCATTACTATTCCTTCTGTACATGGCGGAGCCGATGCAAAGAGGCAACCCAGGATCGAGGTTTAGCTACGCCGACAATATTGGAATTCTGGGGTTTGGACGCACAGTTGCTGAATCTGCCGGCGCTGCACAAAGAGAGGTAGACCATCTTCTCGAGTGGGCAGGGAAAAATGCTGTTGCCTTCGAAACGCAAAAGTCTGAAGTCATCCAATTCCCAGGACGACGCCGAGAAGAAGCAGTTGGGGTTCACGTAAATGGAAATCTCATCGAGCCCGCTGATCACATTTGCTGGCTTGGCGTACATTTGGATCCGCGACTCAATTTCAAACACCACGTAACCACCTGGTGCGGCAAAGCGATGAAAGCTGCACAGCCGATACGCCGCTTCAACTCTACCTCAAAACTCTGCAGAATGATTGACAAAGCTAACCTGATGGGATTGCGGGCTGCACTGCCAGTGATGAGGACAACGCCAAACGTAGCCGTTCACAGAGAAGGGGGAACCCCGCCGGCAAAGGTCATACTTGAGGGAAACCGACTCCGACTTTCGGCAAGGCTTAAGACCCTTGATGATAGACACCCGTTGAGGATCCGCGCTTCCGTGTGCCCGAATGTCGGCACTCGAAAGTACAAAAAGACCGCCAAACTCTCTGCCAGACCAGAGATCCAAATGTCACGGTTACAGCGTGCTTATCGAGAGCTCCCGGAAGCAGAGGCCCCCGAGGCCCTGGCGCCGGTAGTCTACCCTAAAAAGTTAGGCTCAAGGCTGACGGAACGCAATGACTGCGTTGGATGGATCAATAACGTGACAGGAACGGACATCTGCGCATACTCAGATGGTTCATCGGAAGGACACGGACGCTCTGCCTGGGGTTTCGTTCTGAAAAAGGATGGGAAAGACATAGGCAAAGGAAGTGGCATCAAGCACGGGGGAGAGGTGCTGGATGCAGAGATAATAGGAGCAAGGAAGGATCTAGAAGCCGCACTGGAGTTCTTGGATAACGGAAAGTCTAGGAAAGTAGGAGGGTCGCAGCAAATCCACGTGTTTCTAGACAGCCAGCAGGCTGCAAGCGCACTAATGACGGGCTCATCCTCAACTAGCCTTGAAGATGTACGCAAATTCCGTGCGTCATCCAATAAGGCAAAAATATCAGTGAAATGGGTGCCAGGGCACGCAGGGATTTAAGGGAACGAAGAGGCAGACACCATTGCCCGTGCCACCCTTTGAGAGCTACCTAGCCAGGATACACCACCAGGATCATGTACTCTGGCATATCTTCGTGGTCTCATGAATTACCGGCGGCAAAAATTGCTGGAAGACTGGTGGATAGAGGCTTGTCCGCCTAAATACCGCCAACTCAACCTACAGGTTCGGCGACGCAAACCACCCGAACTAGCTCTCTCTAGGCACCTGCTCCGAGAATTGATTGCAGCCCGAACGGGTCACGGCAATTTTGCGGCATACAATTGCCGTTTTAATAACCTACACGCTCCTATGGAGTGCTCTTGCGGGAAGGAAACTACTCCAACCCACTTCATTCACTGTAGCCGCCACGCACAACACAAGCGTAGGCTCAGAAATTCAATGTCCCACGTTGAATTTATCAAAAAGCTTCTCGGGCCCAAATGCCACGAAAGCTTCAAAACATTTGCGCAGGAAACTGGCTGTTTTCATGGACGACCTGCTCACTCATCCACTGCTCTCAGCGGGGATCAGATTAACTAGTCATTGCCACAACACATGACAAGAAAGGGAACGAGGCGAGAAGTGTCGTTTCTCTGAGGAAAGATTGTAGCTATTTGGGTTTAGGGAAAAGGATTAATTTTTGATCTAGGAGTTGGAGTAGGTGGTGTCCGCGTCGTAATTTACTTCCTACTATTTTTGTAGCAAGTCCAGCAGTAGGAATGAGTTGGGCTTGTAAGCAGTGATCCCCGCCGGCTCCACCAGTCTTGTACCTGTAGTGGACCTAGAGCTTTAGCTTAGGACTTTAATATAATAAAAAAAAAAAACCCCTTCATCAATTACTTCCATTAAGCATTGCCTGACTCATCTCTGAACTCCATAATTTCAACAGTGATACTTGTTTCAACAGCCGCAATGCTGTTTCCTTGAAGAAAGCGACAAAGCTTATTATAGCTGTTGCAGGCCAGATTTTCTGCCATGACAATCTGAATGAATTCCGGATCGACGTTGGTTGCCAGTGCCATTTTGACAAGCACGTTTGAGCTGGACCAATCTTTAGAGCCAGTTTCCTTTTCAGAATTGTAAATAGCTTCAGTCTTCATTGGGTCGATACAATGTGAGGGAGCGCTTTTTCGCAAGGTCGATTCGATAAGAAGCATCCAGTCTTTCAGGTTAGAGATGCCATGAAGTTTCAACGCTTGAGGGAGTGCCATGTCGTTGGCGCGGAGATTAGATGGAGCTATGTTGAGGAATGAAAGATTCAAGATGTGATAGTGGCGAGCCAGAGATACCTTATTCGATAAAAACTGAAAGGTAGGGGCGCAGATATAGATACAAAAACAAGGACACCGTAGTACTAGAAACTGATTGGTGAATGGAGTCGTAAACAGAGGAACAACAGAAGAATATATCGTGATTCCACAAGAAGCGCCGGGCTCATAACCTCTTAAGAAAGATACGTGGGACACGGTATTACGTTGTAAATGTTGACTAGTGTCACGTTTCGAGTGTTGATGCGGGAGCAATCAGATATACAAAGGTAGTTTAAAATTTTCTCCATGGCTAACTATCAGAGTTTTACTTCAACTATTTACACATCTATGAAGAACTCTAGAATACTTGTTCTTGACTGATATCTGCTTCTCGTATATTTCAGTCATAGTAGTTCCCAGTCTTGCTACCAATTACTAGAATATTCTAGTCACAGCTGAACTGATCTGGAATAAAGCTAGACTACTGTAGAATTATAGAAGCACGTGAATACAATCACGTGCCACACAACAATCGGCTCACAAGCTGTTACAACTAGAAAGCCCTACTGCTATAGATGAAGTCTATGTACTGATATCCAGGTCATGTGACCTGGCTAGCTTATTTTTTTTTTTAAATCATTTAATGTGTGTTCAGCTATCTAGTTATGGCACATGACCGGTGCTATGCTTATATGTAGGTAGACTCTTTTGACGTTAGACACACTCATACTCTGGATTTCATTTGCAAATACTACTATGAGATAGGCTTACTTACACAAACGGTCGACCCTCCTCCGTAAGTACCCACCAAAGGGACGTTTCAAAAGATTTGGTTATCCAAGCATGCCTTTGTCATCCATGCAAATAAGCGCCGCGAGAAATGTAGTTGTGTTTTGCTGGATTTGAACCAGCAATCTCCTGTCTCGAGTGGGATATGTGTCCAAGCTATCCAGACTCTGCTTGGCAGACCGGCCAAGGCAATATACCACCGCACCATACAACCATGGCAGTCTTTATAGTGTCGCCTGCACTCTCGTAACCGAAGTCTTGGCACGCACAAAGCTCAATTTGTAAAAACCCCTTGGCAAAATTCAAAATTCCACGCCCGTCGAGACTGTATCTATCCTTCGCATCATCTTGTTAACTTGTCCTGAATCCTCTCACGCCAATCCCAAAGAACTGTCTCCCAGATTTGTGCGCCATGCTTTGTGTCCTCTGTCGGGTATAAATATCGGCGTGGGCGTGTATTTAGTGACCAGCTGAGGCCAGAGAAGGTCGACGAGAGGTGTGATCATTGGAATGAGGATGTACTAGGTCGTACTTGTAGACTTGATGAGGCTTAGGTATGAATCAGGCTCTTTGGGAGTGAAGATTTGACGTGGTGGAGTAATTTGAATCATTGCCTCGTGGGCCAACTTGTTTGTTATTGCGAAATTTGACTGAACTTGGCTCTGGGAGAATATTTCACTCCCAGGTTCGTAGAGGACACCGCGTACAGGTGTTCAGTCCTGCCCTCCTAGCTTAGTTTATATGAGTAGGTGGAATAGTTTGCCTTGACACCGTATCAAACTGTGGATAGTTTGGAGGCAATTAATGTCAGATATAAAGTTTGGGGAGTTAGGTTTACAAAGCTTGGAGTTACTTGTTTCGGAAAAAGGTGTTTTGCTTGGTTTGTAGCAATGGGAACTCTATATCTTCTCATTAGAGATGTTTTGTTCCAAACCATGAGAAACTCGGTTCATGGGGACAAGTTAGGGACACATAGAGCATTTGCCATTTTCTAGACGTACATAATCTAGATAGTATCAGAAAGAGAAATGGCAGCCAGGAATTAATTGACACTTTTTACTTTTTCTTCATACATTTTTTAATTGACTTGTAGAGTCTAACACACCGCCTAAGGAAACAATATCTCCATTATTTATTGCAATTTGAGCAGCAGCAAGTGAATCAGACCAATCATGCTGGATGTAGGAAATATATGCTGGCAGGTATGTTTGAACTTCCTGGTTCATTCTTTCCGTTGCTCCATTGGTTTGAGGGTGGTAGGCTATGCTCAGCCTCTGTTCAATTCCAACTAACTCGCACAATTGTTTCCAGAATTTACTCGTCCCATTTGACCCTCCATCGCTAGTCAATGTTTTTGGGAATCCATGATAACGCTAATGACATTCTATAAATTGTTTAGCGCAAATTTCTGCTTCCATTTTATCCATAGCCTCTAGTGTTACTAATTTCAACAGTCTATTAGTGATTATAATGATATTTGTTGCACCACTTGATTTAGGAAGTTCCACCATTAAGTCAATGGAAAGCTCTTGATGGAATCTATCAGGTACTGGTAACGGTTTCAGAGGCCCCTGTTTCTGGTGTTGCCAAATTGATGACCTTACACACACATGACAATTTTTATAGAACTGTTTGACTGACTTGCTTATTTCCGGCCAAAAGTATTCTCTAGCGACTTGGGAAAGCATCGTTTCTCTTCCAGGATGACAAGTGACAGCTGAGTCATGAACGTTCTGTACAATCGCCGTTGTAAGAGGTTCATAGAGATGCACCTGTATTGGACCTTGGTAACAAACTACCCCAATATCATCTTCAAGTTCGCAAGCGGCGATCGTTGCTTTAATCGGAGTAGGCTCGTTTGAACCTTCTATTTGCAACTTGATATCTTTGGGCCATACACGCTCTCCGCTTTGTACCGCCTTAGCAACTTGGATATATCTTTCATCGTTTTTTATTTCTTGGTTCCAAAGCTCCTGTAAATCTTCTTTGTCATATAATTCATGGCCTTCCGCTAGATTAATATTGCTGACACACAACTTTGACGCATGGATTGGCGTTAAGACTTGGCGGTTGCGGCTCAAAAGTCGAGGATCACCTTCCTTAGGTCTATCTTGATCCCTCCTTGAAAGTGCATCCGGACGTTCATTCTCTGCACCTTTCCTATATACCAGTGTATATCTAAATCTGGATAGGAATTCAGCCCATTTAGTTTGCCGTTCTGTCAACTGTCTTGTAGCTAAAAAATATTTCAGATTCATGTGGTCACTTAGGATAGTGAAAGCCTGTGCTAAACCTCTCAATTCTGCATTCCATTCCTTCATACTTGCTACAATTGCTGGAAGTTCTTTGTCATGAATTTCATGATTCATTTCTGCTCCAGTTAATTTCCTGGAGTAGTATACTACTGGTTTCCATGTAGTGTTTTCTTGTTTCTGCAGCAAACAGCCACCAAGCGTAAAACCAGACTAATCTGCCTCCAACATTGTTTCTCGGTCGGGATCCCATTGGGCTAGAGCAGGCTCGGCAACAAACTTTTCCTTTAGGAATTCAAATGCATCATCTTGTTCAGAGCCTCACTTCCAGGGTGTACCCTTGCCTGTTAGAGATGTTCAAGGTGCGCAAATTTTTCAAAATCCTTTGATAAAGCCACAGTAGAAATTTACAAACCCCAAAAAACCTCTTAGTCCCTTTGTTGTTGTGGGAGTGTGATGGGCGATACACAAAACAATATAGTAAAGGAATGGTGGCCGATTACTGTCTATTTTCTACATACATCTCGGAACTGTCCACCGAGGGTGGGCTACTTAAGGTGTCCCAACTCCCAATGTGCTAACCTCACTATCTGTTCTACTACACCATATCCTTGATATTCCGAGTATGCTTGTCATAGCAAATCTGGGTCGTGTAGGCCCATGATTCCATATGAGACTTGCTGCAACAATATTCTGTTTCCATATTTGCTGCAACCCTATATTTGTATGGCCAAGTTGGACATCTCTTTAGATAGCAAGGCTAATGACGTAATAATGATAAATGTCCGTGCGAAAGTGACTAGGAGATAGGCGCAGCCTGTAACAGGGTGCTTGCCATTCCGATATTGCCCGAACCTTTGCTGGATCCATCTTGACTGAGGAGTTCCCGCTTTCTGAATATATTATAAAGCCAAAGTATTTTTTCTCTTCGACACTAAACTCACACTTGTCAATATCTAATTACAGAATGGCTTTCTGAAGCTATTCAAGTACCAGCTGTACGTGTCTTTGATGTTGCTCTTCATCTCCATTAGTGAAGATGAGAACGTCATCCACATAAGCCGAACAGAAATCATCGAGTTACTCACATAGGGCTTTGTTAATGTATCTCTGGAAACTTGCTGGTGCCCTATTCAACCCAAATGGTATAACAAGCCACTCAAATAACCCAAATCGTGTTCTAAAGGCAGTTTTCCATTCATCACCATCCTTGATGCGCAATTTATGAAACGCGCATTGCACATCCAACTTGGTAAATCATTTGGCTCTACTTAGTTCAGAAATTGTCTCGTTAATCAGAGGGAGAGGATATCAATCAGCTTTCGAAATAGCATTTAAGGTGCAATAGTCTTCACAAAATCGCTGACCTTTACCTGGTTTTCGAACAAGTAATACCGGTGCCCCTTCTGGTGAAATACTTGCACAAATGTAGTTTTGTCAAGAAGGTCAGTCAGAGTCTTTCTCAGTGCCAATAATTCATCCCTTGACATTCCATACAGGACTCCCCACTGTAGTTTTTTGTCAGACTCAAGCCTAATCTCGTGATCACATCCTTTCCGATGAGGTGGCAGTTTGTCTGTTAGCTCTTTCCGAAATAGGTCTGCAAATTGTTTACAATAGTTTGGGAATCTGTCCAAATTTGTTGGTGACTTCTTTGTTGGCGCAAGCCCTTTCTGAATGTCTACCAGCGTTACAGAAAATAGCTAGGTTTTGCCAGCGCTTGACTTCCCGGCCTTCCTGACAGTTGCAAGGAATACCCCTACCAACAAACTTTTGATATTTGTTGTTTAATAGGACGAATTCATCATTGGCTGTTGGCCTTTTTCCCATGCTCTCATTGGTCGATTGTTCACAATAGCTTCTCTAATGTCCATGAAATGTTCCCTTGCATTGTAAATGACGTCTTCCCGCTCCATCTATGGTTTTCCCAATATGAGATCAAGAGACAACATTGGTATAACATACGCATACAACCTCCATTGATACCCATCAATGTCTAGCTCCATTCTAACCATTTCTGTGATAAAATCTTCATGGTGCTGATTTTCTGTTGCCTCTGTGAGCTTGCGCGGATTAATTTTTATCCGAGGCAGGTTAGCCTTTTGTACTAATGAATTACTAACAGCAGCTAGACATTTGCATCCATTGTCAATCAAAGTGGATACTGAATAAATTCCGTTGATCACAGTGTCTATAATAAACGAAGATCCGTTCATAGCGCTGTTAGCTTCTTTATCTCTAGTTTATCTCGAGCTAGCAGACATTGTCATAGTTTCATTTTCTTGCATTTGGGGACAATTTGATTTGGGAGCTGATCTTTTAGATACCTCGTTCTTCGGAACTTTTGCCTTGGTTGTATCTACTATAAATTCGGCAAATGTTGCTACTTTGGTAGTGTAACAGCTTGTGAGCCGATTGTTGTGTGGCACGTGATTGTATTCACGTGCTTCTATAATTCTACAGTAGTCTAGCTTTATTCCAGATCAGTTCAGCTGTGACTAGAATATTCTAGTAATTGGTAGCAAGACTGGGAACTACTATGACTGAAATATACGAGAAGCAGATATCAGTCAAGAACAAGTATTCTAGAGCTCTTCATAGATGTATAAATAGTTGAAGTCGTTAAAGTTATGAGCTTGAACGAAGATGGAGGTTGTAGCGGAATCAGTGTCGGCGGTTAGACCAATGCAGTAAGTCTCGTATGAGGTTGTGAGAGGAAGATCCGAGTGGAAACAATTGTATTTAGATGTATGGTTCAGAGTAAAACCGAGATGATAAGAGTGAGATTGCGTGTTCACATATCTTATCAACTGTGGTTTTTGACCAGTATTTATCAATCTCCATGGATCGTAAGTTATGATCCATGTAGATGTAGATCTATGTACATACACATATATGGGTCAGGAATATAAAGCTAAATACATGTGTGTCGGTAATAGATACGAGAAAACTATAACCTGCATTTGAGACATAGTCATCCGCTGGAATGCTAGTGTGAAATAAACGCTAATGCGCATCGAACTTTCGGTGAATTATGTATTGATAACAGTGATATAGAGTGGGGAATTTGATAGTCAAATTAGCCGGACTTACTAACAAGTTATTCTTGGCATTCCAAGATATATCATATTTCAACAGAAGTAATACTCTGATAGTTAGCCATGGAGAAAATTATAAACTACCTTTGTATATCTGATTGCTCCCGCATCAACACTCGAACTGTGACAGGTAGAAGTTTCAGAATTCTTAGCTGGAAGTAGTCGACAAATAGCTATAATGTGGCCAATCTTTCCACATTGCAAGCACGTTCCTTCTTTTTTGCACTGGTTCAACTCAACACATGAAAACCATTTTGCACGGACTTTATCGAGACCGGTCATCCTCATACTGCTATCTAAACCCTCAATGTTTAAGTTGACATTGTGTCAGGCGCAGGTTCACCAGGCGGAAGACTTGAGGCGTATGGGATGGCGTAGCGTACAATGTACTGAGGATGGACGCCTCGTGGGAACGCAGAGGGCTTTCTAGAATGTTAATAAAGGAGAACGCAGGGGGTCGTTCGGGATAAAGTGACCGGAGGTGACGGTAGGTCACTATGGGTGGCAGAGGACGAGAGTGAGATGTAATTAGAATTATGTAACTATTTCTAAAGACAGAAAACAAAATGTGAAGGTCTCAGTCTCGGAAATGGAAACTACATAGGTGCCCTTGCTAAACAATAAAGACTACTGGGATTAAACAAGGAACCCATAAATCCTGCCTGAGGCATTTCTCAAGAATCCTTACACTTTAGCTGGAAGGTAGTGCATAATTTCTCGTGAGATTTCCCCTAGTAATTTGCCCCCAGCTACACCTTGTGTTCCATCTTCGAAGTATCCTGTCTGACCTAGCAGGTAATCTCTTGTAATTTCCATACCAACCTCATCAATTTCAGAACCCAGGTTCGATAGGTAATCAATTAGCTCTCGGAGTATTCTAGGGCACAGACTCCCAATCATGTAATTTCTAGTCGTCTTATTGAGAGAGTTTCGTAACTGATATATCTTGCATTTTTCATTCCCTTTTCAACCAGGACTTCGCAAGAGTAACTGTTGGAAGCGTGGTAGATATGAAGATAGGTTCTCGTCCCGAAATTGTTGACATGCATGAAATAGTACGGCCGCCAATTGTTCCTCGTTTCTGTTGCGGTAGGTATCATCTATAGACTGTAACAGCCCTAGCGCATCTCATTCCATGCCATTTGCAAGCATACTTTGAAACTGACCTGTGATCATATATTTCGCTGTTCCAGTTACTGCATGGCTAAATAGTTGTAGTAAAAAGTCAGACAGTTGAATAAAATTCCGCTCCTCTACATCACGCCTGTACATGTACCTAAGTATTCCATGTGTAATTGCCTACTTAGTTCTATCCTTGTGATCGTATGCTTCTGGCCATTTAAGTGGTTCCTCTTCAATAAAGCATTCTCTGCATTCTGATTGGCCTCCCACATTAGCTCTTGACGGTTGCAGGGGAGTTTTTTTCTCGGCCTCTGATCGTTCCTGTTAAATTGAAGCTTTTATGAGAGATTGAATTGGTAGAGGGCCTGAAATCATTGCCTCGTAGGCCAACTTGTTTGGTATGGCGAATTTGGACTGAGCTTGGCTCTGGGACAACTGTTAATTCCCAGGATCGCAGTGGACACGGCAGATAGCTATTTATTCTTTGTACTTTCCATGAGGCCTTTGAAGTAACCAATCAGATTTTCGGGGAAAAATTGAACTGGTCGGATGTCTCAGAGCATTGCCGGGTGGCCCCACTTCTTCCATATTCCGAAATTTGACTCGCCTTGGCAGCCAGAGAATCATTTTACATGAAGGGCAAGACTGGACACCTGTACGCCGTGTCCTCCGCAAACTTGGGGTGTGAACCCCAGAGCCAAGTTCTGTCAAATCTCGCAATGCCAATAAAGTTGGCCCACGAGTCAATGATTCAAAATACTACACCATGTCAATCTTTCACTCCCAGCGAAATTAATTCCTACCTAAGCCTCATCAAGTCTACAGGTACGACCTAGTACATCCTCATTCCAATGATCATACCACTCTTCGACCTTCTCTGGCCTCAATTGACCACCAAATACACGCCCACGCCGATATTTACACCCGACAGATGAAGCAAAACATGGTGCATAAATCTGGAGGAAAGTTGCTTGGGATGGATGTGAGAGGGATCAGGATAAGTTGATAATATGATGCACAAGATTGTTTTAACCACGAAGGGCGTGAAATTCTGAATTTTGGCAAGGAGTTTTACAAATCGAGCTTTGTGCGTGCCAAGTCTTCGGTTGCGAGAGTGCAGGCAATACTATAAACACCGTCATGGTTGGATGGTGCGGTGGTACATCTTCTTGGCCGGTCTCTCATATAGGGTCTGGGTAGCGTAAACACATATCCCACTTGAGACAGTAGATTGCTGGTTCAAATCCGGCAAAACCTACCACTTTTCTCGCGGCGCTGGTGTGCATGTATGACGAAGGCATGCTTGGATAATCAAAGGTTTTTAAATTCCCTTTGGTGGGTACTTACGGAGGAGGGTCGACTATTTGTGTAAGTAAGCCTACCTCATAGTAGTATTTGCAAATGAAATCCAGAGTATGAGTGTCTCTAACGTCAAAAGAGTCTTCCTTCATATAAGCATAGCACCGGTCATGTGTCATAGCTTTATAGCTGAATATACATTAAAAGATTTAAAAAAAGGTTATACATCAGATTTGCCAGTGCTGCAGATAGCTGTACCTTCCTCAACTTCCCCCCTTATTTTTGCCAATATTGTAACTTGAGTTCCGATGAACACTACAAGGTCCCATTCAGCTGCTCGCTAGGTTGATCCTCGAGGATCGAGACTGGAGATGATTTTACGCATTAGCGCATGTGTAGTGGGTTTTACCAGTGGTGGAGGTCGGACTTATTCGATGTAACGGGCAATTCTGGTAGGGAATGGTAATGAATAAAGCATTTCGATTGCAAATGGCGTCTCGTACACTCGAACTGTGTAGGATGGCCAAGCACGAAAAATGATAGGATTGCAGAGGAAAGCGAACTAGCACCAAGACAATCTTTCGTCTTACGAAACATTACGGCGTAGAAAATCTCTCCGAACAACTTTCTCGGTCGAATAAAGAATATCTCTCTTTGATATGACTGTCGCCCGAGTCGGCTGATGGTCAAAATAGAAGGCGTTTGAGCCGAGCTTGAGTAATTTCGACGTTGGAAGGAATGTGGTACTACATGTTGCAAGGAAGCTGCAGGATTTTCTAATTCTGAATTATCATGTTGATATATTCATAAATAGATCTCTTCAATGAGTACAAATACAGAGTCTCATCCTTTGCAGTTGTCATCACACGAATTTCCACCAAAATCACCTTGATACTTATCAATAGATCTATCAGCGCGTAAAACCAGGCCAATCTCAACAGCGACATCTACTTCCCTCGGTGACAACGTATAAATTGGGTGAAGCTCGAAATACCAGATCTCTCACAGTCTCTCGTTCACAGTCCAGCTTCGTGCAGACGACATCCTTGATATGAAGTTTCTTAGTGCAGCTTCCACGGCCGCGTTGACTTGCATCTTCCTTCTAGCGCCCACCGCGCTTGGAGATCTTGTTCATAAGTGTGTAAGCGGAGAAACATTTGAGCTGGAAGAAGCTCAAGATTATGCAAGCAAAGCTACTCTCGATCAAGTACTTCCCAGTGACCCGGTAAACCCAAGCGCTCAAATAAGCGGGGCACATCATTTTACTAGGAAAACAAGACAGAACGGTCAGACTAGCTTTTCATGCGACCTCATCATCACTAACTATTCTCCTCTGTTCCTAGAAAATGGTTTCTACTTAGTCCAATACGTTGGAACTCTTCGATTGATTCAACTTTATGAATATGGTCAATCAGGATGGGAGTTCTGTTACCTCGCCCTCCGTAGGTCAGAGCCGGTATAGTATGAATGATTTGCATGGTCGCGGTATTTAGCATTGAAAATTCGCACAAAACTCTAGATGCAGAAGAGTTGTGAAATTTATCCTAAAGAATTTATAAATAATAATACTCTCCTCCTTATTCCGGACTTCTGATGACCCATGACTCGCCATGAAGTGGCAAATAAATTGATGCGGGTGACAATCATTGGGAGATCAGTTGTTGTGTCTTTAAGGGCGTGGTGCGTGGCAGCCACTGCGGTCCTCGCAGAGCCAAAGTGGAGCCGAGCAGCATCACACTGTACGTTCTCCATGTGCCGTATTTACCCACGATGTGTTCTCAGCCTCATCATGGCGTGTCTACTTCTTTTCTCCAACGTCCTTCATAGTCATAGTCTCATTCGGGACTTAAACCTAAACCTATTCTATTCGCTTCTACTTCTTTTCTTTGCACTGCCGCTTTGATAGCGGCGCTTCCTATGCTTCTGTACGCTACTGAGGTTTTGTGGCGCGGGCATTCTTCTATCCGTCATGGCTACCGCAATTCAACCAATTAATAACACCTCGTCAACATGATTCCAAGGGCCACTGTCCAGACCAATCCTCCCAATATATAAAAGCACACCAACTGCAGGAGTTTAAAGAGAGGTGTGGCCCAAACCAGCACAGATTCTAGTCGAAGAGACGTGCCTACATTCTGCTCTTCGAGGAGCTGCCGCTGATCCCTTTCATCTGTTGGCTACAAGATTCAATGACGCTCGAGCACACACCCGCCTCATAGAAAAACTGCAGTTTATCCCTCCATTTCCCCGTCCTCGACTTGTGCCACCCAGCCATAGATCCCCTCTAAATTTCCCCTCGAGATGATTTAAATGTTGCCGGATTTTCCGGACGTATCTGTGATTGACCAGCCTGGGATATTCTTGTATTCCTGTCAGGGCAGGGGTCATAGGAGAGATTGACGAGGACTAATCTGATGATTGAAATTGTCTACAAAGAGGAAAGGTGACTCCTATTGAGTCTTATTAATATTTATTTATTTATAATATTTAACGTCGTGCCCGCGCTCAGTATGTGAGCTCCTTGTGTGCCAACTAGCTCAGTCTAAATAAAACTACCCGGCGTGTTGGCGCATGAACAGACTCAACAAAGCAAATGAAAGCCAGAATCTTATCATCCTGCGCTGGAAGATTAAATTATACATGGTTACCAGTCTCCCTTCAACTCTCATGCTTTCAGATAGTATTGAATGAAGAATAAATTAAATAAAAAAATATGGATGGGGGAATGTAGTTGAATCACATGACTCCCTTTTGGTGTCACAGGCTCATACCTGGTTATCATCAGGCTGCTGCCTAACAAATAAGGCTTGAACTCTTCCAGCCATGTTAAACATCATACATGTCATGAACCCCTCCAAGACTCATTAGACCCAAGTATAGGCCTTGGCTCAGTTCATGCAAATCTATTCTTAAATGAAAAATTTAGATTGTAGACAGGACGACTCGAACACCAGTCGTGAGTCATCTAAGCCACATGCATCATAACTATTTTAATAACTAAAATTACTAACATTAAAATGAAGCTGAATTAAAATAGACGGAGATGCTGGTGTTTGTCGGAGGACAGGTCATGATCTATTTTGAGAATGGTATGAAATGAGGGAACGAGATCATAGTCTTGTAAATAAATAGGAGGCTTGCAGTCATGTCTCTGCTTGTTACTTTAAGATTTTCATTTGTATCTAGTTATGAGTTCAGTTTGAATAAAACGCCACTTTAAGACCGTCACATTTGGTCAGACTTGTTGTGTTTTTCCAAAGAAATTTGTGACACGCACCCAGCTATTAAATGCATGAACTCCCTCTGCAGAAGTTATAAATGTATATACATCATGGATTGCGCATAAGAAGCGTGATATCACGTGACCACATGATACTGTAATCCACTTTGTTGTGATAGGTCTATAATTTGGGTGTACATACTGTTAAGACCTAATATATACATCATTATTATGGGGTAACTAATATATGGGTCACATATTTACCTTACTGTTAGTGGTCACCAGTTGGGCAGGAAGTCTGCATGGCATGTTGTGTTATAGAAGATCTAGGTCATGTGATGGTGGCCTTCGGATATTAAACAAGAGGCGGGAAGTCAGATCATTTGCTCTGTTTAGGACACGAGTAGAAGACATTAGTGTCAGCTCTACGGAGCTGGATCACTCGTGGACTATGAATGGTGTATATATGACTGGAAATGTGTATTGTAATTTTGTTAAATCTTTATTAGTATAACAATTGTTATTTCATTCCAACATATACAATTTGTGGGAGCTAGCTGCTAGTGATTACAGATGGGCTGCTTGGCTGGATAGGTCAAGAAGTGGAGCGGAGAATGATCTCTGTAGAATGAGGAAAGACTGGGTTGCTTGCTCTATCTACTGTGGAGGAAAGCTCTCTACTTATAGTCCCTAGACTATTGCTTACTAATGTTACCAACACATTGAAGCAGGAGCAAACAGAGCAAACGCATTAATCACTTGACCATCATAACTTGAGCTGTGTACTGTAGCTACATGGGTTCAGGCACAACACACTCCATCCCTTGACATATGGTCCCACCTCCCCTCTCGTTGGACCTTATGGCCCTGTAGCTACTCCTGAAGCAAAATTTCAGACTTTCCAATAGGCCTTACTAAGTGGATTCTCGCCCAAAGACAACATTCCAATCAATACATCAAGTGTTGCTAGGAAAGATCTCCCATGGCCCCCAATTACTGAGGAAGAGATATTTTGTGCATGCTGTCAGTTCTCGTCTACTGTCACGGGCCAAGGGCCTATTCTGAGCCAATAGGAACTATGTACGAAGATATCTATGGCTTTCTGCTAATGTTCTATCCTAATCTATTCTGTTCTGTTCTAATTTGTACTTGTCTAGACTATTCTATTCTGTGTGAGAGTATACTGGAAAGTTCGAGAACAATAGAGAGGAATATATAATGGGTAATTGGGATGACTTTGGTTCGGCAGATTATGGTCTTGTATTCTTAGGAACCTTTCGACAATATTGAATTTGTGTACATCTTGACCTTTTGACATCTCCGAATATTGATTTATTGAACTCTCGACTCATTGAACTCTCGACACCTTGACATCTACAACCCCAGGATCTGCCGAAAAACCCCGAGTTCTCTCCGTCAAGCATGGCCAATAATTGGTAAGAGGGGGTCATCTCTCTTCCGCCAGTGCGAGAAGCTAGGAATACACCCAATAGCCTTCAAGAAGTCTACAGTGGATATCCTTCCGAAATCAGGAAACCGAGATCTCACCCTCCCGAAGTCTTACAGACCGATCTCTCTACTTTCGTGCCTTGGTAAAGGCTTCGAGAGACTAATAGCACGGCGACTTTCATACATAGCTCTGAAATATCGGGTACTCGCCAAAGACCAATGCAGTACCATCCCTCTTCGCTCAGCTTCTGACCTTACCACAGCTCTCGCTTGTGATATTCAGGCAAAATGGGCGGAAAAGAAGGTAGCTGTTATAGTGACTGTTGATGTCCAAGGGGCATTTGATGGTATCCAGAAAGGACGACTCTGCTATAGACTTCGAATCCAAGGATAACCACCAAACGAGGTTCGCTGGGTGGCATCTTTCATGGAAGAGCGGGAATCCACAATCTCTATTGAAGATACTAACTCTCCGCCCTTCCAAAATCACTGTGGTCTCCCACAGGGCTCACCTGTATCACAATTATTTTTCTTCTTGCTATGGAAGAGGCACTACTTCTTTCCACTGGCCGCTTTGGCTATGCAGATGATGTTGCCCTCTTTGCGTCTGCGCCATCCCTTGTCAAGTGTGCACGCAAACTCCAGGAGAAATTAGACAGCAACATAGCATGGGGACTTACTAACGGAATTAGTTTCGAACTTCCTAAGACTGAGCTGCAATACTTTCACCGGAAGGGAGGATCACCAATAGAGCCTGCTCTAAATATGGGAGGGACAATCATAACGCCCAATGACTACACTTGCTGGCTTGGGATATTTTTCGACCGTGCTCTTCGGTTGCAAAATTATACTATACAGGCTTGCTGGCAGTCTCTAGCTATCACGAGCCATTTGAAAAGACCCTCAACCACTACTCGAGGAATTAGCTCTCTTTTTCTACGACAAGCTCTGCATGGTGCCGCATTTGCGACCCTTTTCTATGGGGCCGAGATCTGGTACTCCAAAGAGACACCTCAAAAGACAATATCACGACTTCAACATAGGATTAACGACGCAGCTTGGGCAGCTTTCCCTGTCTATCGTACAAAACCAATAGCAGCACTTCTATATGAAGCTTGCTGGGGCCCAGCTTAGACGTGGCTCACCCGAATTCACAGTCGTCTAGCGGTTCGAATCGCTGCAGCCGACCTGTACCACCCTCTTCGAAGACGATGGAACACTTGTGGCATGCGCTGGATCCGTCAGAGAATCTCACCAGAACTTCCCGAGGACATCATCCCTCCACCGTGGTCGTCATCCCGTGAAGAAAAGCTCATCGAAATTGGAGCAGTAGGTAGACTCCTGGGACCAAATCCCTTCGAACAGTGGCAGGCTACATGACCTACCCTAGACTTGTTCGTATTCTCAGATGGAGCTCTAATAGAAGACCGAGCAGGTGTGGGCTATGTCATCTATCGAGGTCTTACGCAGAAGATTGGGCGAGGATCACTCCCTCTAAAAAGCTCGGTAGAAGTGTATGATGCTGAAATTGCCGGGGCCACGGAAGGTCTTGCCGCAGCTCATCGCAACCCACTGGCCTATTATGCCTCTAACATTACTTTCTACCTCGATAACTAGGAGGCAGCTTTCCGTCTGCTCTTGGATACGCTCACAGCGTCTAGCTCGGCAGAAATCTTCAACTTCCATAAGCTCGCAGTGAACTTGATGTTACAGGATCTAGTGCACAAACTCCTGCCGTTCACTGTGTGCGGCCCATGTATAATGATAGCTTTAGGGACCGCTTAGTCATACCCCTGTAAATTTATCTTACCTTTCCATATGCTCTTATTCCGCATTGTACTTATTCATGCGTTATCATTATTCTAGGAGATCAGAATAAACTTCGTATATTTCGTTCGATCAATTAGATCATGACCACATTCCGTGACATTTTCTGATTTCCTATCTCTTTCACATCCTCAAACAGCCACGCCTGCAACATCTCGCTGCACTGGTCACAATCTCGGGATATTTCTTTCCTGAATTCAATTCATGAGCCTTGATGTTGTGGTTATGAGCTGTGAGGTATATAGCAATTATGTCTCTGCTGTCAGTCGGTGGAGTTACATGGGCTCATGTGCAATGGTGAGTCGCGGAGGTGGCGCGCTCACGCTGGGTGATGGCACGATGGACACCGAGTGCGTATCACTGTGGCCAAATGGGTGTCAGTAGGTATCAAATGTGAACTCTTACTGACGATGGTGATCTATGAAGGTGATGCTAGATGTGCATCCCGACGATTGATAATATCATCTAATGGATGATGTGAAGTATGATATTATTTTGGATAGATTGATTCACTAAACTCGGCAGGTGAAGAGATTGTAGAGTACATGAACAGTGTCTGTGCACCAGCCTGTATTTTCCACCCTTTCCTAATCCAGTAGCCCATCCTCCGTTCCCCTGTCTCTTAACAACTCAACCGAGCCAGCACAACACTTGAAGACCTTGTCTCAGCTCTGCAAAAATTTCAGCTTGCTGCACCTCAGCCAGCACCCCAGTTGGCCCCAGTATTGTCAACACACTCTTTGACTTCTGAAATGTCGAGTACCACTACTAACAGTCAAAACCTAGACCTCTTTAGGCCCATCATCCAATGGCCCAAATGGTCGGGAAATCCCTCAGACTTTCCTGCCTTTCTCATAAGCCTTGAATGAGCCGCAGAAGAGTATCCAAACGACAGATCATTTTGTTATTCGGTTTTCTCCCAATCTCTTCCCACTGAAGCTCAGCGTCGTGTAGCACCATGGATGAGAGCTCAGAAAAGGGCAGACAAATGGAGTAGAGACGAATTTATGTCCCACCTCGAGGACTTATTTATTAATAGGGACGCAATAACTAGAGCTTAGACAAAAATTAATGCTATTTGCCAAGGACCACGGCAAACTTTTGCCAAATTCAGACCAATTTTCGAGCAGCTCTGCTCTGAGGCAGATCACCTTGCTCCAACTGGTGCCTCGAAAGTAAATGCCATGAAGTGTGCACTGGCTTTGCACCTTCGACAAGGGATAGCATACCGCCAAGGGATTTCGGAAATTGATTACGAGACCTTCGTAAGGGAGGTTCAAAGCCTCGCAAAACAGCTAGAATCAATTCCTAGCTACCATGAAATCCGTGGCTCTGATCAAGAATTCTTTCTAAGCCATAATGTGACACAAAAATTTTAGCTCTCTATGGACACCAATCAACCGAATTTTCCGACAACCAATTCTTCTAGCAGAATAAGTCAGCCTAGGGCACGATTTGATCAAGAAGGCGATGTACAGATGGCTGATATCAACACGTTCCAAAGCCATATTGAGGCCCAGACCCAAGCAATATTAGCAGTGCTGAAAGGGACCAACTCAAATTTGACAAATATAAATGGTAGGAGGAATGATGTTTGCCCAAGTTATTGAAAGTCTCGAGGAACAGAACAACAAGTTGAACCTCGACTTAAATATCGCTAATGCCAGTCATACTTCTAATCAGCCTAGCCCGGCCACAGCCGCCCGGGACTCGGCTTTGGCATTTCGCTCCGAGAAATTCCCGGACCCTGAAAAATTCAATGGCACAAGGAGTAAACTGCCCGGTTTCATCACACAATTACGGATGAAGCTCGAGGTAAATAATGTTAAAGTTATGAGCTTGAGCGAAGATGGAGGTTGTAGCGGAATCAGTGTCGGCGGTTAGACCGATGCAGTAAGTCTCGTATGAGGTTGTGAGAGGAAGAGCCGAGTGGAAACAATTGTATTTAGATGTATGGTTCAGAGTAAAACCGAGATGATAAGAGTGAAATTGCGTGTTCGCATATCTTATCAACTGTGGTTTTTGACCAGTATTTATCAATCTCCATGGATCGTAAGTTATGATCCATGTAGATGTAGATCTATGTACATAAACATATATGGGTCAGGAATATAAAGCTAAATACATGTGTGTCGGTAATAGATACGAGAAAACTATAACCTGCATTTGAGACATAGTCATCCGCTGGAATGCTAGTGTGAAATAAACGCTAATGCGCATTGAACTTTCGGTGAATGATGTATTGATAACAGTGATATAGAATGGGGAATTTGATAGTCAAATTAGCCGGACTTACTAATAAGTTATTCTTGGCATTCCAAGATATATCATATTTCAACACCCCTCCTCACTTTGCATCGATAATAGATGCATAAGTGAAAAACTGTTAGTCTGATAATTGTCATTTCTCACCTAATATTTGGATAGTAGACACGCTAGTAGTTGCACCAGTACCGAAAACTAAAGTGCATAAATCGGAGTGCCTAGGTCTCGGTAAGCCTTTTGTACATATATCTGCGAGATTTTTAGCTGAAGGAACATGTAATAGTGTGAGCGAGCCGTCTTCAATTCGTTCCCTTGTAAAATGATAGGCAATGTCGATGTGCTTCGAGGCATCATTTAGCTTTGGATTGTGAGCAAGTTCGATGGCTGCCGTATTGTCAGTCGAGATGGCTGCCGGGATATTATCTCCAAGGAATCGGTGAAGTCCGCGCAAAATCCAGATGTATTGCTTGGATGCGAGCGCTATTGCCATGTACTCAGCTTCGCAAGTTGAATGTGCTACAGTGCGTTGTTTACGTGATCTCCAGGAGATAGTAGAACTACCAAGTTGAAAGATGTATCCAGAAAAACTTCTTCGCGTATCGAGACAGTTGCCATATGACGCATCACAGAATCCATTTAGTACAAGGGGAGAATCAAACTTGTAGTGAAGCTTTAAATTTCTTGTACCCTTTAAGTATCGTAGAACACGTTTTGCTGTATTCAGATGAGCTTGAGTGGGATCCGAATTGAATTGAGAGAGATGGGTGATTGTATATGCAAGGTCTGGTCGGGTTCCAGAGACCAGATACATAATAGACCCAATAATTTGCTGGAATGTTGTTACATTTGTCCTAGGTTCCCCTTCTTCCGCAGTCATGAGCCGATGATTTGGATCGATGGGTGAGGACACAGGATTGCATTCTTGCATAGAAAATCGGTTCAATATCTTATCAATATAGGCAGTCTGCGACAGAGAGATTTCAGATTCTGAATACTCTATTTGAATGCCAAGGAGCCAATGAAGTATTCCCATATCGTTAACTTTGAATTCAGATTTGAGTAGGCTGACTGTTTGTTCTATAAGGTCTCCTTTTTCCCCGAATAGTATGATATCGTCTACATAAATTGCCATGATTAGATTTCCTGAGTCATGAACAAGTACACAGGGGTCAAAGAGGGAAGAGGTAAAGCCAGAAGGTTTAAGATATTCGACTAATCGAAAGTACCATTCTCGAGGTGACTGTTTTAGGCCATAGATACATCGATTTAGTCGTGCAACGTGATCTTCTTTCCTAAATCCTTCTGGCAGCTGCATATATATTTCTTCGTTGAGTATACCATAGAGGAAAGCTGTTTTAATGTCAAGCTGTCTAGGTTTCCAACGTTTGTTAGCTGAAATGGCTAAAAGTAATCGAAGTGAGTCGTATCGCACGACTGGAGCAAAGGTTTCGTCATAGTCTAGCCCTTGCACCTGAGAAAATCCTTTAGCTACATATCGTGCCTTGAAGCGTTCTAGATTTCCTTGAGCATCCCCTTTTACTTTACAGACCCATTTGCCATCAACTATTTTTCGTCCTTTTGGTCTAGGTACCACTTCACATACGTTATTTTCGCGAAGGGAAGTAATCTCGTCATTGAAGGCCTTTTCCCATTGATCCCAGTGCACGGATTGTTTAGCCATGTTATAAGATTTAGGGATAGGGATTTCTAGAATGTTGATAAGCGCCTCTTCATCCGGAAATTCAGTTGAGAACTCGACTGGGGGTTGATGGGAGGAAATGTCATTTGATACATTCCACCAATCACCTGTTATAGTGTCATTATATAACCGAGGTCGAACTTGACGGCCAGATTGAGTTCTTCGATAACATATCAGATTTTCATCAGAATTATGAGAGTTTGTTAGGTTGGGTAAGCTTTGAGGTTCAAGGGTCGACAAGGGGTTCGAAACGGTCGAGTCTGTTGAAGATTGTAAGGAGGTAGAGTCGAGAGTTTGCTGAAAATTATCAGGGCTTGGAAATTCATTATCATTATTTTGGATAGCAGGCCTGTGTGAGTTCTCTCGTGCAGGAAGCTCATTGATAGGGACAGGTCCTATATTAATCTCTAAAGATCCATCGGGTAGGCTTGAACAGTTATGTTCTTGAGATGTAGTCATTGAGTTCATGATAGGCTGTTCCAAAGTGTACGGTAAAAACTCAACATTTGCTGACACATAGGTATGCTTTCTTTCTGGGATGAATATTCGATAATGATGATTGACTTTGGTGTATCCGACAAATATACCATTTTCTGCTCTTGGAAGAAGTTTGTTTCCAGTACCACGCTTCTCTTTAGGGATATGTACGTAGCATTTTCGCCCAAAGGGCTGGAGGTAGGAGAGTGAGGGTTTTTCGCTGTAGAATGCCTCATGCGGAGTCATCCCATTGATTGCGCTGTGGGATTGGATATTTTTAACATGAATATATGTATTTACTGCCTCTGCCCATAATCTTTTGTCTTTTATTGGTAGAAGCATTGCGCGTATACCTTCACCAATTGACCGATTTAACCTTTCAGCGATTCCGTTCGATTCTGGAGAGTATGGTGGGGTGAGATCATGTTCTATCCCCTTCGGAGTAAAGAATCTGCTCAATTTGTCATTCAGATATTCTCCGCCATTGTCAGTTCGGAAACACTTAATTTTGACATCATGTTGAGTTTCCATTTTTGAGATGTAATCAATGATTGACTGAGATGCTTCTGATTTAAGTTTTAGAAATTGAACTGAAGAAAGCCGAGTTGCATCGTCAACGAAACTGATGTAATATAGAGCGCCTCCATAAGAAGGTACTGGTAATGGTCCACATAAGTCAGAATGTATATATTCTCCTTTGGATTTTGTCTTTCTCGAGACTGGTTTAGGTTTGTTGCGACTTGATTTAGCAATTATGCAGGCTTCACACTTAAAATTTTCTGGACATGGGGGGATAGTTTCGGTATCTAATATAAGTTTATTGGTCTTGGTGATTGAAGATGGAGCTGAATGGCACAAGGCTTCGTGCCAGAATTCATAAGTCAAGCAGGCAACGTCTTCAATTTCGACTATGTATGGCAGAGGGCCATCAAACTTTGCTTCCAATAGTGTTTTACCGTTTTTTAAAATTTTCATTACATTCCCATCATCAAATAAAGTACAGCCTTTAGATCTTTCTCTCTTCCAAGAAAAGAGTGGACGTTGCAGTTGAGGTACATACAAAACATCATTTAGACGTAAGGTTGAAACAGAACCATTTGAGGCTTTACAATCCATCGTCACTGTTCCTCTACCTTTCACGGGCATAGCTTGACCAGAGCTTGAAGTTACAAGTCCGGTACAAGTCGAGAGATTCTCGAACCGATCTAGGTAAGGACACATGTGAGAGGTTGCACAAGTATCAAGGTAAAAGGGATGGTATCTGACCTCTTGGTTCTTTGAGTTTGTCATGTGAGCCTCATCTCTGCCGCCATCTTTCTTGGAAAGATTAGTCTTAGACTCCTTTAATTTTTTGCATTTGTTCCACAGGTGTCCAATGTGCCGTCCTAGATTATGTTTCTTACACCAACTGCATTCATGTCCGTTCGAGTTCTTGGATACTCGATTAGATGAGGATTTGTTGCCTTTAATTTCTTTTGTCATGAAGGCAGAATGGCGTGTAGTGATGTTTTTATGATTCAGGTTCATCAGTCGCTGCTTAACTTCAGAGAAGGTGAGATCATCTTTTGTTGTTATATTATCAACAGCATTTTCGTGATGTTCGGAAAGGAGGGCTAGAAGAAAATCACGTTTTGCCTTGTCTTCTTCTAAGAACTTCGATAGAAATTGCCGATAGGAATCAGTAGATGCTTTCGACATTCTATGAAGTGTAAGCCATTCAGATTCGAAATGTTGGATGTAATCTGAAATTGGGGTGGACGGGTCGTAGGCATTGATGAGGTTGATTAATTTTCGCATTTGCGAGACTAGAGCAAATGCAGTATCCCTATAGAACTGTTGCTTGAGATAAATCCACATTTCATGTGGGTCTTGGAGCTCGATAATCTGTTCAATGAGCTTTGGGGATACAACCTGTAGGTAAACCGTGAGGGCATAGTTTTTTAACGACTCGAATGCCTTCAACTCCTCTGCGGACGAATTCTTTTCGGGTTTCTTTCCTTCAACAACTAGGTCATATACTTTCAGGGCTCGCCAAATTATTGTCATGGTTGAGGCCCACACATTGTAATTGTCTTGGCCTGAAAGTTTGGTGATATCAGATAGCTTTACCATCCTAGTGGTATCATCGTTTATCTGTTGTAAGAAAAAGGAGCTGGAAGAAGCCATTTTTTGGATTTGAAGTCTTACTGATTAACTGAGAGCACCGGGCTCATAACCTGTTAAAGTTATGAGCTTGAGCGAAGATGGAGGTTGTAGCGGAATCAGTGTCGGCGGTTAGACCGATGCAGTAAGTCTCGTATGAGGTTGTGAGAGGAAGAGCCGAGTGGAAACAATTGTATTTAGATGTATGGTTCAGAGTAAAACCGAGATGATAAGAGTGAAATTGCGTGTTCGCATATCTTATCAACTGTGGTTTTTGACCAGTATTTATCAATCTCCATGGATCGTAAGTTATGATCCATGTAGATGTAGATCTATGTACATAAACATATATGGGTCAGGAATATAAAGCTAAATACATGTGTGTCGGTAATAGATACGAGAAAACTATAACCTGCATTTGAGACATAGTCATCCGCTGGAATGCTAGTGTGAAATAAACGCTAATGCGTATTAAACTTTCGGTGAATGATGTATTGATAACAGTGATATAGAATGGGGAATTTGATAGTCAAATTAGCCGGACTTACTAATAAGTTATTCTTGGCATTCCAAGATATATCATATTTCAACAAATAATGACAGATTCCGAGATGAGTCTGCCAAAGTTATTTACTCAATTAGTTGGTTGGAGGGACAAGCTCTCAATCAAATTGTTCCTCTAGTAAACACAAACCCAGAGAAACCATTTTCATTGGTCACAGCCTTCTTGTCGTATTTAGATGCCTCGTTCGGAGATCCGGATCCTCGAGGAACTGCCCGTCGCGAACTGAAAACTCTGAAACAGGGGGCTGGTGACTTTGCGACATACTATTCAAGATTTCTTCGAGTCATTGGCTATCTTGAATAAAATGAAGCTGCAAAAATTGATGCTCTTGCCAAAGGTCTTTCCGAGGACATGAAAGATGCAATGATGCATCGAACAGAAATACCAGTAATCCTCGAGGACTATGTAACTTTGCTCATGAAAATTGACAATCAAATCCGGGGTCGCAAGGCTGAACAAAAAAACCCCCGCGAATTTTCTCGGCAAACAGTTAACAGAAATTTCGTGCATCCATCACATGTTGCAGGTGGTCTAGCTCCTATGGATTTATCAACAATGAAAATTTCTAACACCACCAGACCAGCACCTGAAAACCAATACAATTTTGTAAATGGGTTATGTAAACTTTCGGCTGGGGAAAAACAATGGCATCGGGAAAACTCCCTTTGTATGTATTGTGCAGGGGCGGGGCACGGCTCTGACAAGTGCCCCTCAGCTAAACGCCCAAAACATCAGGCACCAATTACTGGTTCCGTTTTAACAACAATGCCGTGCACACACCAATTAGCAAATCCAGGGGATACCAAATCCGAGCCGGATTTTCAGTAGTCCCGGATTTGAAAGATAGCCCTGATCCGGGGCCCTCAAAACTCTCCTTGATGTCTGCATTTTCTATATCAAGCTTTTCGGTGTCGCAAGCGGAGGACAAGTTGGATGGTGACCATTTGGTTGCTGCCTGTATATTAATAACAGCTAAAAAATCCATTCAAACTTACTCACTTATCATACTGGATGCTCTGGGTATGCATTTATTGACGAAACATTTGTGCGCTATCACAACTTCCCCTTCAACATTTTAGAAACCCCGCGCACTCTCAAAGTAATAGACGGAAGGCCCATATCTTCGGGTAGGGTCACCCACGTTTGCCGTCTACAATTATCAATTGACTCTCATCATGAAACCGCTACTTTCTTTGTTACCAAACTTGGTTTGTATCCTGTAGTACTTGGAATCCCATGGCTTCAAAGGCATGACCCAGAACTACGGTTTAAGAATAACACAATTCTCTTCAATTCCAATCATTGCAAACACATATGTAATAGCTCTGTAGTCCCCCCTTCAATCAAGGGAATTGCACCAAGAAATTTTTCAAAATTTGTAAACTCCAAGGCCACCTCCAAGTGCGAACCCAAAAATAAACTTCGACTACACAGCGTAGAGGTTGAAAATACCCGTAAAACAAAAAAATTAACTGCTTCTAAAAATTCAAAAAACAGTTTACCAGTACAATATCATAAATTTTACAGGATGATGGACGAAAGACTCGCTAACTCACTTCCACCACGCCGTATCTATGACCATAAAATCCCTATTAAAGATGGGAAGGAGCCTTCATTTGGGCCCCTTTATGGTATGTCTCGGGAAGAACTGACGGAATTAAAGTCTTATATTCAGGAAAATCTCAAAAAAGGATTCATTCGAACAAGTTCTTCACCAGCTGGTGCTCCTGTACTTTTCGTGAAGAAAAATGATGGAACACTCCGTCTTTGCGTTGACTACCGAGGGCTAAACAAACTTACAGTCAAAAATCGGTACCCACTACCATTGATCCGAGAAACTCTCGACCGGCTTTCTAAAGCAAATTGGTACACAAAGTTGGATCTTAGGCAAGGTTATAATCAGATTAGAATTGCCGAGGGAGAGGAATGGAAATATGCTTTCCGCACTAGATATGGCTATTTTGAGTATACTGTCATGCCGTTTGGGTTAACCAACGCTCCTGCCACGTTCCAGCACTTCATTAACAATTGTCTTCGCGATTATTTAGACATGTTTTGCACAGCCTATCTTGATGATATCCTCATTTACAGCGAGACTCTAGAGGATCATGTAACCCACGTTCACAGAGTGCTGGAAGCTTTACAGAAAAAAGGAGTCCTCCTGACGCCAGAAAAGTGTAAATTTCATACACAAAGCACAACGTATCTGGGATTTATTATCGAGCCAGGTGGTATCAGAATGGATCCGGGTAAAGTAGATGCTGTAAAAAACTGGACTGCTCCTAAAACAGTAAAAGACGTTCAGGCATTCCTAGGTTTTGCCAACTTCTATCGACGTTTTGTTCGCGGATTCTCATCACTAGCATTTCCACTTACCCAGCTTACACATAAAAACGCTCCCTTTATCTGGAATTCGGAATCAGAAGGCGCATTCAAAGCCTTAAAAAATGCTTTTATCACAGCACCTATCTTGGCCCACTTTGATCCTGAGAGAGAAATCACAGTTGAGACAGATGCTTCAGACTATGTCTCTGCTGGGATTCTATCCCAACGCGATGATAGGGGTATCCTTCGCCCAATTACTTACTTATCGAAAAAACATTTGCCAGCTGAATGTAATTATGAAATTTACGACAAAGAACTTCTGGCAATCATCCGCGCTTTTGAGGAATGGCGACCAGAACTGGAAGGTGCTGCACATGAAATTGCGGTGATATCAGATCATAAAAATTTAGAGTATTTTATGAGCTCCAAGCACCTTAATTATAGACAAACACGTTGGGCAGAGTACCTTTTACGCTTTAATTTTGTTATTAAGTATCAACCAGGAAAGCAAGGAGGAAAGCCAGACGCACTTACAAGAAGATCACAGGATTTCCCCGGTGAATATGACAATAGAAGATTACACCAAAGTCAAATTTTTCTGAAAAGGGAAAACCTAGGAAGACATCTAGATCTGTCTGCAATCTTGTTGCTTCGCACTGAACAAACAAATACTCCAGAGTGGGAAGAATTGTTTGTTCAGGGGTATCAAAATGACCCGTTCCCTGGTAAGATACTGGGCCTGATAAAGGCTAACGTTAAGCAATCAAAAGATATATTGCTAGCAGAATGTGCAGAGTTCGAAAATAAACTAGTCTACAGAGAAAAATGGTACGTGCCACAGTACGACCCAATCAAACTCCACATCCTCAAGCAATGCCACGACAATCCCTCGGCTGGACACCCTGGTTGCAAAAAAACATTTGAACTTGTCAGCCGAGACTAGTATTGGCCATCTATGCGAACATACATAGCGCGTTACGTGCGCAACTACCACAGTTGCCGTCGAAGTAAGCCCAGTGACCACGCCAAGTTTGGAGTCTTACGACCACTACCCATTGCTCAACAACCATGGCAAGAAGTTTCTATGGACTTTGTAAGTGGATTACCTGTAAGTGATGGATTTGACGCAGTCATGGTGGTAGTAGATAGGCTGACAAAAATGCGTCATCTAATACCTTGCAATATCACAACAACTTCCAAAGATGTCGCTCAATTATACTTGTGTAATGTTTGGAAGCTTCATGGTCTGCCAACCCATATTACTTCGGATCGCGGTACACAGTTTATGGCTAAATTCTGGAAGGAATTATGCAACAATCTATGCATTAAGGCAAGAATGTCCACTGCTTTCCATCCAGAAACAGATGGCCAGACCGAAAGGTTTAATGCTGTAATGGAACAGTACTTACGAAGCTATGTATCATATCAACAGGATGACTGGGCCAAGTGGCTCCCTATGGCAGAGTTTGCTGCAAATAACCAAGTTGTGGCTTCAACCCAAGCCACACCATTTATGAGCAACTATGGTTTTCATCCTCGCTTCACAATTGCCGTTAAGCCCCACACTAAAAAAACTCCAAGCCATAATGCTAGGGATTTTGCCCTATAATGAAACAAATACATGATGTCTTGCAAGTTAACATAAGGTTGGCGCAAGACAAACAGGAACAAGCAGTCAACTTAAAAAGAAAACCTGCACCCAATTTAAATTAGTTCCGGAGATTGGAAGAATTCCACACTAGCCTCGAGTTTGATTAAGAGATACAATAAATGTGTTTACTATACAAAGAAGTTTACTAATATTTAATGGATAGTTAATTGTGATTAAATTGCTATGATTCTATATGTGTGGCAAGAAGTCCCTCTATATACATGAAAGCGGGGCTTTCCGCACACTAGTGTGAACTCCAACATACTTCCTAATCTAACTTAAACTGGAAGGTTGTTGGAGATCCTGAAGCCAATGTATGCTGTCAGGCATCTATTGGCTAATTACTATTCATGCCAGTGAGTGATGATATGGGTTAATCATATCTCATGGCGCCAGTGCATATTATTCTAATATGTACTATTTTTCTACTGCATTCATGTTGCTGCCTTAATTACAACACACCCAATTACCACGTCGGCGACCTCGTTTTTCTCTCCGCAAAAAATATAAGAGCCACATAGAACTCTCGGAAGCTCGACTGGAAAAAACTTGGCCCCTTTCCGATTACTAAGATAATATCCCCATATGCCTATTGCCTTGGTCTCCCAAAGACAATTAAAATACACCCGGTTTTTCATGTATCTCTATTAGAGCCTGCTCCAGTTGATCCAGTATCAGGTCAGATCCATTCACCTGCTCCGCCAATTATTGTCAATGAAGAAGAGGAATTCGAAGTCAAAGAAATTTACGACTCAAAGATGACAAAACATAATGGACTACAAAATTTAGTCAAGTGGATGGGGGACAACGAGCCAACTTGGGAGCCAGCCATTAACCTTGATGATACCGCAGCCGTTGAAAGCTTCCACCAACAGTACCCAAATAAACCAGTCCCACTATCTTAGGAGAAAATGAAAGCTCAAATACTTAGACTTGCAGGAGCTCGCAATTTAGGAGGGGAGCTACTTTCATGGATCATTGTGGCATAGCGTAATATGAAACGCCATGCAGACGGCTAAGTTAAAACACAAATAATAGTTCAATGCACTTCTAAAACCAGCAAGGAAGACTGATAAGAATGGGCTGGTTTCATTAGGTGATGTGTAGCAGATTGTTGGGCATAGGGGCTGTGTGCTACGTGCTATTTGGTAATTTTACGTATATAAATACTCGGCGTGAAGAAGCATTATTCTTCACGCAACATCTTCTTCAATTACCTTAACAATACATTTGTTTACCCGTCTCTTCTTCGGGAAGACCATTTATCTATTTCCAGCTCTTCATCAGCAAGACCCACGTGTAGCCTCTATTGCTACTATCTACCTATTTGTCTCTTCCTAGAGAAGACCAGTCATCCCTTCGACCCACTCATCACCTTCATCTACCACCTAGATCTTCGTTAGACCACATACGCACCCTGTGGAACACTGTCCTAACCTCGCCTTGAGAGCAGGCTGGGGTAAATTCGATGGGTAAGGAGCCTTCAAAGAGGGGATGCTTTTCGGATTCAGAAAACTACTAGCCCCTGAGCCAAGTCGTGCCCAGAGGCCCGTAGTTTATGATTCTTTTGGTGTAGGTCTGAAGAAAGAGCCGTCGTTCAGGGAAATTCTCGGTGCAAAAAAGAGGATGGATAGCAAGCCATTTTTAGTAGAAACATTTATTAATGATCAATTCTTTCTCCTAGCTCTTTTTGACTCTTGCTGTCTCCCGTACGCTGCTTTCAGCAAAAACATTGTTCAGAAATATAAACTTCCACGCATTTCAGTAGAGCAGAGAAATCTCCAGCTTGCAAAAAATGATAATCCCTCTCATAAAATTAATCAGATAACCTATGTGTTGTGCTGGTGATGGCTAGGATTACGATGCACAAGGGTAATGATCACTGAGGTTGAAGGAAGAACTTTCCAGGTGGCTCCATGATGAGTAGAGGAACAATGGAGCACTGTATAGAAAGTGTTTCTAGATTTTACTGCCAGATAGAGAAGACTAGAATATTCCGTGATACTATTTTGGGTAAATGAGGCGAGAGTCAAGCCACCTCAGATGTGTATATAATGAGCGCTTTCTACCTCCTAAATCCTCATAGTTCTGAATATCAAACATATCAGCAGTTCATATTGATTCATCAATAATCATCTGTAAACCTTCTGCCAATTAACCTCCGTAAGCTCTTACCTTTACAACACTATGTTACCCTTGATATACATGGCCGACGAGAAAGGATGTGGGGATACGTCATTAAAGATCTACATTACGAATTAATACTTGGTAAGGGATGGGCTGAGAGAAATAATGTCGTGTATGAAGCTAAAAGCCATACCCTGTATCTGTTGTAAAGGTAAGAGCTTACGGAGGTTAATTAGCAGAAGGTTTACGGATGATTATCAATGAATCAATATGAACTGCTGATGTATTTGATATTCAGAACTATGATGATTTAGGAAGTAGAAAGCGCTAATTATATACACATCTGAAGTAGCTAGACTCTCGCCTTATTTACCCAAAACAGTATCACGGAATATTCTAGTCTCCTCCATCTGATAGTACTATCTAGAAACACTTTCTACACAGTGCTCCATTGTTCCTCTACTCATCATGAGGCCACCTGGAAAGTTCTTCCTTCACCCTCAGTGATCATTACCCTTGTGCATCGTAATCCTAGCCATCACCAGCACAACAGTATCTGAAAAAAGGGGATCAAAAAGTGAAAATACTAGAAAAAAGCTGGATGGAAAGCAATTATGTTAGAAATAAGACCAAATATATCCGGGAAGGGAAGCTCTTGTCCGCACTCGCATTTTCTGCCTTTACAAAAAAAGCACAAAATAGTACTCAAGATCTCACGTTAGCATCAGTATCAATTTCAGACATCAATAAAGCATTACAGAAGCTAGATAATAAACGAAAAAATCCCACTATCAAATCAGTTGGTAAGCAACTCCCCAAGCAGCTAATCGGATTCGAAGAAATGTTTTTAGAGGACGAGTTCAGTGAGCTACCTCCTCACCGAGCTAGTCATGACATGGAAATAAAGTTGGAGAAGGATGAAAGCGACAATGAAAAGAGACCACCCTATGGACCTCTCTATGAAATGTCAAAAGAAGAGTTAGTCCTCCGGAAAACTCTTGCTGATCTCCTTTTTTTTTTTTTTTTTAATTCATATTGTATTGAGCTATATAGCTATGACAATGCTGATCTCCTTGACATAGGTTGGATACAAGCAAGTTCCTCACCAGCCAGCTCACCCGTGCTTTTTGCGAGGAAACTAGGAGGTGGCTTAAGGTTTTGTGTCAAATATCGTGGACTTAACGCAATTACAAAAAAAGATCGCTACCCACTCCCGCTAATAATAGAAATCTTACGACAATTGGCTAAAGCCCGCTGGTTTACCAAAGTGGACGCTCGCACTGCCTTTCATTGTCTACGGATCAAAGGAGGAGATGAGTGGAGAACGGCTTTTTGCTCACGCCAAGGTCTATTCGAATGGCTAGTTTGTCCCTTTGGATTATGTGGAGCACCAGCAACATTCCAGCGTTTTATTAACAGCACCCTACAGGAGTTCCTTGATGTTTTCTGCTCAGCGTATGTTGATGATGTTATAGTCTATTCAGATGGAGACTTAGAAGATCACTTCCAAAAAGTTTCTAAAGTTATGAATGCACTGAAATCAGCAGGCTTGCGGCTTGATCTAGACAGATGCGCTTTTGGTGTGACAAAAATAAAATACTTAGGCTTTATCATTGAAGCTGGAGTTGGTGTCAAGGTAGACCCTGACAAAGTTCAAGCAATTTCTGAATGGAAAGAGCCAAATAACGTGTCAGAAGTACGATCTTTTTTGGATTTTCAAATTTCTACCGAGAATTTATTCCTCGTTTCTCCTCAGTATGCGAGCCGCTTAATTATCTTACCAAGCGAGGTACACTTTGGCATTGGAACAAGCCCCAGAAGAATGCATTTGAACAACTAAAACAACTCCTGATAAGTGCACCAGTGCTTTCAATGTTTGATCCCGAAGCAGATACAGTTTTGGAAGCAGACTCATCAGGGTATGCTGTTGGAGGAGTCCTGTCGCAAGTAGACGAGAAAGGTCGGCTTCGACCTGTAGGCTTCTTCTCTAGGAAGTTACTGCCACCTGAGGCTAACTACAAAATCTATGACAAATAAATATTATAAATAATTGCTACCATGAGACACTTTAGGGGGGAACTCAGAAGTGTCGATAAGCCTTTAATCGACCTCTCTGATCATTACAACCTACAGCATTTTATGACTACATGCCAACTTTCAGAATGCCAAGTCTGATGGGCCGAAGAGCTCGCAGGCTATCACTTTAACATAAAATTTAGACCTGGCTCTGATTCGGCCAAACCTGATATTCTTTCTAGAAAAGCTGAGTTCAAGCCAAAAGATACATATGATGAAATTTTCCGAAGAAGGGAGATTCAACTTTTGAAAGACAGCTGGTTCTCGTCTGTTTCAGAAAAAAATGAATTATTGTCATCTCTAAGTCTTTCAGCAGTAGTTACAAGGCAACAAACCCGACCTTCGGAGGAAGCTACAAATAAACCTCTACTTGAAACCGCCAAACAGCCAGCATGCATCTCTCACCTGCCAGACAGTCCACCAAAAGCAAGTCAATTGTTTGAAGAGCCAGAAATTCAAAAACTCTGGAATTGAGCAGTAGGAAAAGATCCATCTTCTTGTGATGTTTATGCAAGTCTTAAAAGAGGAGACCGATCATTGCCACATTCTGTTGGATCTTCAATGCAGGTTACGGACTGTGCTTTTGACAACAAGAATGCTCTAGTCTACAGAGGCGCCCTGTGGGTTCCAAACTGGTGGCCTCTCCGCACCACCTTAATTCAGAAAGAACACAATTCTCGCATGACTGGCCATCTGGGTAGAGAAATAACTCTTTCAATACTTTCACGAAGTTTTTTTTGGCCTCAACAGTATAAAGACATTCGGAGATTTGTAAGAAACTGTCATGTCTGTGGTAGGTCAAAAGCTTGGCGACAATCATCTCGTGGTTTACTCCAACCACTACCTATACCAGAGCGGTTTCACAGCAAGCTAGCTATAGAATTCGTGTCCGACTTGCCTGCAACTAACAAAAACGAGAGATTCCTCATGGTTATACACAATAGACTTCTAGGAAGCGCTACGTTAGAAGCTATAGATACAATGGAAGCCGAAGCTTGTGCAGACAAATTCGTTATGAGCCACTAGCGCTACCACGGATTCCCCAGCTCCCTAAATTCAGATCGTGGGTTTAACTGGGCTGGTCACTTTTGGAAAAGACTTTGTCAACGTGTTGGTATTCAACAGTGTCTATCAACAGCATTCCATCCTCAGGCAGATGGGGGAACTGAGAGAATGAACCAAGAATTACTGACTTACCTTCGAGCTTATATCTCCGATTCCCAAGATGATTGGGCAAAGCTTCTTCCATCTACAATTGTTGTGTAAACACAAGTTGCGCAAACTGTTAGGCGTCACATGATAGAACGAGTAAAATAGAGAGAACAAGTCAATTGTAAAGATTATCAAGGGGCTTTTCGTTGTCTTTTTACAATGGCTATCTGGGCTGGCCCTAAATATCCTTCTGTGACCCCTCAATCCATACATGAGCTATTCAACATCAGACTGCACAGCCTCGGCTCTAGCATTTTCTACACTACACAAGAACATTACCTCAAGTTCTGGTGCCTACTAGGCTATCCAAGTCACAATACAATAACTCTTGTACCCATGTCGCCAATCATAATCTCGCCTACAGACTGTATCCACTTATGCAGACATAATTCTGCTTACAGGTTGCCATCTATAACAAGATTAGCTCAAGACCAGGTGTAGTCCTTTCTTTTTGACTCATGGATATCATCTAGAACCAATCCAACGCCGGTCAACCTTATCTAGCTCAGGTAAAACTCTCAAAGCAAGGGCTAACGCTTTCATAAATCGCCTATATGACATTCAAGAAATTGCTGTCAGAGCAGCATGTAGACAGCAGGGCGGAGACATGGGTCAAAGAGGTGGTATTCAGGCTAAAGGGCGCCATCCTAAATTATGCATGAGATAGGTGCATAACTGCTCGGCCAAAAGGCCAGACCAGAATCATAGAACACTAGATTCTGGTTATCTCCACATATATAGATTATACAGAAGGCAATCCTGACAATTGCCAAAGCTTCAATGAAAACAGCCCAGCTAATTATGGAGCACAATGCTAACAGGGGACGAAAACCAGCTGAAAAGTTAAATGTAGGGCACAAATTCTGGCTAAACTTAAGAAGTGTTTCCACCCCACAGCTCAAAAAGTAATTATTGCGGATCAATGCCAAATACAGAATAACGCGGGAGATTGCCCCTGATGTCCATGAACTGGATGTACCAAGTAATATCCATCTCAGATTTTTTGTTAATCTCCTCTGTCGGGATTCTGATAATCCATTTCCTCCCCAAGTCACTGATAATGGTCAGCCCCCGGCCGCTTATAGACAGAAAACATCCCCTGTATGGGGTAGAAAAAGTTCTCAGAGCCCAATCTTTCTGAGGAAAAAGATTTATTTCTGTTAACTAGACAGGCCACAAAGAGACAACTTGAGAACCCCGAGAAAATCTAATTCTTACTGATGCTTTTAAAAACTTCATTGAACAATACGGCGATGGTGTCAGGGGTCGGAAGACAGGAGACTTATAAGGAGAGGGATTGGGGCGGAGACTGAGACGAGGACGAGATGTAGACGAGGACAGAGACTAGGACAGAGACGAAGACTAGGACTTAGGACAGAGGCGAGATTCTAAGATGTAGATAAAATACAAGACAAAAAGCTACAGTACAAATACATCCCAAGAGCTTCCTTAAGTACCTGAGACCGGTCACTACAATCAAGGGTGCAATAGCCCACAGCTGTTACATAGCAACTGATCAGTATCTTGACTAGTGACTGTTGCTATCACAACACTGTAACCATCGCAACGCACTAACCCTATTCCTGAGTGTATTCATGGGGTGGTTGGCCAGGTGCAATACACTATCACAAACTGGTCTGTGATAGATGGAGACAATGTTGGTGACTTCAAGAAGGGTAGCTACACAGGTTCCAGGGGTAAAAAGAAATTACCGCTTCAATAAGAGTTGCAAATACGCCTGGGAGGAGGGAGGAGATGTTACAGGATCTAGTGCACAAACTTCTGCCATTCACTGTGTGCAGCCCATGTATAATGATGGCCTTAGGGACCGCTTAGTCATACCCCTGTAAATTTATCTTTCCTTTCCATATGCTCTTATTCTGCATTGTTGTTATTCATGCGTTATCATTATTTTAGGAAATCAGAATAAACTTCGTATATTTCGTTCAATGGATTAGATCACGACCACATTCCGTGATACTTGAGAAGGAGGCCACGCGGCCACAATGCGTCGCCTGGGAAAGAGGCTATCCAATAGTGCTCAGGCCACACAGGTATTCTCGGGAACGAAGTTGCCGACGCACTTGCCAAAGCTAGCTGTGTAGCTCCAGCTCCACACTTAGAACTCTCCATTGCGAGGGCAAAAAGAGAAGTCAAAGCCCAATACGAGGCTTTAGTTGTACTATATTGGACAGAAAATGCCCCTTCTAGGTACAAAGAACTAGGAATTGGCCCTAATACAAAATTCACCGTTGAGCTCGCCTGTCTAGGGCGACTCGCATTAGGATATCTACTAGCTTCACGGTCCGGTCATGGCAACTTCGCGGACTATCACCGACGGTTTCAGCAAGAAAACGCCAACCTTGGCTGCTCATGCGGAGAAGAGAAGACCCCCAACCACTTTCACTATTGCCACCTTGGGCAGTACCAAGCTCAGCTCTACAAGACACAGAATTCTAATCCCAGCGTATCTTGGGCTCTTGCTTTGGCAGAGGGAGTTTATGCATTCAATAACTGGGTGCGTGTCACAGATATCCTCGAAAGGGCACAACGAAAAGTCTAACACAAACGAAATCACGATCTGATGTAAACAATCTTCTCCTTTAATTTTGTTTTTTAAATCTTTTCTTGATTTAGTACCAACTGCATAGCATAAGATTCGGCGGACGGACGACCTCCATGTATACTATAATCTTCGAGCGCAGGATGATAAGATCCTAGCTATTGTTTGCATTGTTGGATCATTGTGGGTGCCAACACGTCGGGTAGTTATATATAGACTAGGCTAACTGGTACTTGAGGAGCTCACGTGCTGTGCGCGGGCACAACGTTAAATACTATAAATAAATAAATAAATATGGTCCAACCTTACTCCTTATTCCTTAAATCTTAGGCGCAATTTTCGTTACAAAGAATTTTGCTTGTCTTCTCGCAGTTTCAATCTCTTGCAATGATGGCTTAGGTTTTTGTGGAAAGCGCCGTTCAAGTTCTTTTATAGACAATATGGTATTCACGACGTTCTTGAGAGGTTCCAATTTTTGGTCTTCTAAATCATAACCTATCCACAGTATCAAATACTGGAAATTCTTTCTATTCTTGCTGCAATTAGAATCTAGGATAGCTTATAGCATATGAATCTTCGCCTGACTTGTCAAGGCCAATAGGCGGTGGTGGATGGTCTGCTGCTGCCGGTTAGAGTAAACTTGTATGACAAAACATCATGCAAAATTTTATACTCGAAAGGAAGCTGCTATTTATATGAATGAGAATTAATAATTTTGATAACTTGAAAAGGTCCTACAAATTTTCAATCTAGCTTCGAGATCGGCCGGTATGTTGTTGTCAAATTGGAGCGTAGGCGTTTGACCTGAAGTGGAATAGAAGGGCGAGAAGAGGTCGGATGGATCGCGAGGGATGACTAAAGATCTACTGGAGATAATTTGGAGAACTAAAGGTTTAAAAATGGGTAATATAAGTGTCTAAAGAGTCTAAAGATACGAGCAAATACTAGTAGTGGCTAAAGGTGCTAAAGGTAACTAGAGGTGACTATAGGTGACCAGAGGTGATCCGAAGGTGGTGGTTATGACAGAAGACTAAGCGTGAAGAACTCTATAGCTACAGGCCAAGCCATCATACATATACTTGCTTTCCTCCCACTAGCTCATCATAACATAGGCCCTAAACTAGTGCCAACATTATAACCAATGCCAAGAACTGTTCTGTTGTCATAGCAACATCAGGAGAAGGGTAAAATTATATACTAAAGATAGGATGGGAAGGAGAATCCTTACAGTTGTGATATTACGGGAGTCTAGGATAACTTCATTGCCAACTCAATAAGCTGGTGCTGGTGATCAATTTGCGCTAGACGCACTCTCTTGCCTACCTCTGGAGCGTGTAAGGTTTGCTAGCAATACGTCAAAAACTTCTGCCATATTGGAAGCGAAGTCAGTACCCGCTGATATTTATTTCCGGAGACTTTTTGAAGGATTCCTTTCAACTGTTTGTGGAGGGCTAAAACTCATGCGTGGAAACCCTTTATTAGCAAAAAATGATGTGACTTTGGTAGAAGCGTTTACTGCATTATTTGCAGCAAATTTAGCCATCGGTAACCATTCATAGACGTCCTCTTGAGAGTAATCTATATATTATCTGAGATATTGTTCCATAAATATATTGGCATTTTCTGTCTGGCCATCTGTCTCGGGATGGTAAGCTGTAGAGAGTGACAAGTTAATCAGCAAACAGTTATAAACTGCTTTCCAAAATTCTGCTATCAATAGTATCCCTCTATCGGAGACTATAGAATCACATAGTCCATGGAGTTGTGTTGTGGTTATAAGCTGTGAGGTATATAGCAATTATATCTCTGCTGTCCGTCGGTGGAGTTACACGGGCTCATGTGCAATGGTTGTTGTAATTCTAACAGTCCTGCATCTGTTACACTAGTCATGTACCATGTCGTTTTCGTTTCCGTTATTCGTATCATTTAATACTGCGCCACATCTATTTTCTGTAATATTAATTAGTCTTGGCGCTTAACACAAGATATGTTGGAAATTATGGTATATGCATGATTCTATCTTACACTCAGCTAGCTTGGGGGTCTACTGGTGGTCAAGACATACCATCACCATGATAATGTCGCCATACTGGGACATGGGCGCATATCCTGGCTTATTTCTAAATTCGTCTCAGTAGGACTAATTCCTGTATATATATGTAGTGTTCTTCTCCTTCAGAAATCCTCAGCTCATTACATTTACTGAATATCTCTGAAGGTAAGACCTCTTACAGTAGTTACTCCAATCTCAGTTCATTACATTTACTGAATATCTCTGAAGGTCTATTCATGCCCTCTTCGTGTCACCCTACTAAGCTTCACCCTTAAGCTCTATTCAACTGCTTCGTTGTTCGGCATATATCCTTGACCTCCCTATACCATTCCAGCATTTCTCTACGATCCATAACCTAACAATACTCCTAAGCCACTTCAGTCCAAGAATCAGCTCACATTTTCCCAGATTTGTGATAAAAAAGGTTATAGATTTCTCATGGCCTTCGATGCTTAGATTAATGGTAGTTGAATGGGTTATTTTAGCAGCTAGCATACCATCCACCAGAAAGAGTTGACAGGATTGTGGAAATAGTATAAGTGGGAGGTTCCGTCTTTTTGCCGAGTTAGAATAATAAAATTTTTCAGTGGCACTGCAGTCAAGGAATGCCTGTGTGGAGAAATTAAATTTGTTTCCAAGAACATTATGTTGTGAATGCAAGGTTATTGGAGGTGAAATAGTTACCGGTATATAACTGCACGTTCCCTGAGTGTAACGGCTGTTAAGCCTAGGGATTCCTGTAGCCTACGCTGGCTAGCGCAGGCAATGAATGCAAGGGAATCTTCGGGAAGGATCTCGGAATACAAGGAGCTTAGAAGATTCTCAATGAACTTTCTGGAAGCATACTGAAGGTTCATGAGGACAACAGGTGTATCAAGAATCTTCTAGGGTATTGTCGAGGATTCCATGTTATTCCAGATATAGGGAGAACCTTACAGAAGAGGAGTATCTCAGAGTTTATATATATTTGTATTCTAGCTATAGGAATTCTCTCTCTAGAGAATTATAATTAATATACTGTATATTGTAAATGTGTCAGTGCGTAGCAGGGATAACACACTCTTGATGTATGAGGCTAGCCATGTTGGTCGCGTGGAAGCGAGATTGAGTGTGGTACTAATAGAAGACTTACTCCCGTTAGATTCTAGAGCCAGTTAATCCAAAAACCCTATTGAACCTACCTTCTTGCTTCCCTTGCACATTAGTACTCTGTCGGTGATAATTACACAGTAGGGTGCTTCTTTTCAACAGGTTATGAAGTCCGGTTTACGCCGTAGGTCATAGGTTATTCAACTCACTCACTATCGGCGCACAATAGGACCGTGAAGTACGACAGGACTGTACTGAAAGCCGAAAAGCTGCACGAAAGGATTCGTGCTAGAATACCGTCTTACAATAGGAACGTAAACGGAATTTCTGAGCGTTCAACCTTGGCCGGGGGCCAATTTTATTTTACAATTCATCACTCGGCAACGTCGGGACTTCAACAAATACGACTCGAATTCACAAACTAACACAGACGATCCGACACAAATCGTCTAACGCAACACATCATGATGGAAGACGCCGGCCATTGGGGGGGAGAAAAACTCTCCAAGCTTAACCATGAAAATTGGTTCAGGCTAATGAAAGCAAACTTTGAATGCAAGGGAGTCACTCACGTTCTAGAAAAGACTCTGACCAAATACGCCCAAGTTGCTGCGCCAGACCCGTCAATTTCAAAGAGGGCCGATGTCGAGGAAGTGGCACAAAAATCACAGAGCAAAACCATCTTCTTGAACATAGAGAAGAAGTCAAAGTATTTGAAAGACGCTGGAATAATAAAGGTGTTGCTTCTAAAGGGGTTAGACAATGACGACCAAGCGCTTCTGGATGAGTATGAGACTCCGGCAGAACTTTGGAAGTATCTAAAGTCAAAGTACTCAAAGCCTAGTAAGCTTGCAGCCGCGCAGTACACCAAAGAGCTGAACAATTTCGAGTTCACATCTGGGCTTACAATAATGGATGCCTACAACAAACTTAAAGAGATCAGAAGAAAAATTGTCTCCGCCAAGCCATCAGCAAAAGGCCAGTACGATGACGAGGCTCTACTACTCATCCTCATCTCTGCTCTTCCAAAAGTTTACCAGTCGACGGTCGATTCTCTAAGCATCAACAATGAGCTTTCTGTCGATGAACAGCTGAAACATCTCGAGAACAAGGAAGAAAGGCTGAGATTTGCTCCCGACAATGAGCACGCTCATGCTGCACGGACTCGTACGACAAAGAGTCGTCGCCCGAAACAGAATCAGAACCAAGATTCCGACGTCGAGATGATTGATGCCATAGAGTGCTATCTCTGCTTTGGGAATCATCTCATCGTCAATTGTGAACACCTTGGGTGGGCACAAAACCAATTGAGAAAAGAAAAAAGAGAGAGAAAGAAGCTGTCTAGTTCTAGAAGGACTCATGTTGACTCAAAGAAGAAAAGCTCCAAAAAATCTCGCGGGTTTGTAGGTACAAATGTCGATGAATCATCATCATCCTCGGAAACATGCTCCTCTAGCTCATCAGATGAATCAGTCGTGGAGACAGCTGCCCTCACAAAAGAGCAAAAAAGAAATTCATGTAAGAGACCTTCAGAATGGCCAATTGACACTGGCGCATCATCACACATGACTGACCAACTCAAGCTTTTTAGAGGACCATTAGAAAAGCTCAAAAAGAAACGCCAAATCCAGGTAGGAGGAGGCATACTATGGTCAGAAGCTCGTGGGACTGTTAGAGTCGAGGCAAATGATGGATCTTTCTGCTATCTTAAGGATTGTTTGTTCGTCCCTGGACTTGGGATAAATTTAATTTCAGCTCGATGTTTGTGCCGAGATGGTATTGTTGGGATACACGACTCCAAGAACATGTATTTTAAGAAACTTGATGAGTTCCTTCAATTCAGAAATGATCATAAAACTTTTCTGCACGCAAAGCAAAAGAATGGCTTATACATGCTAAAGTCCATATTCTCAGAAACTCCCGAGCTAGCTTTCATTTCAAACGAAAGTAAATCTGTCAAATCCTCAGTAGATACTAATACTCAGGTGGAAAGTACAGATGAAGATCCGGATATATCGGAACATGATGAGGCTTATAAGTCTAAAAGGAAAAGATATAGACTAATACATAGAAGATTTGGCCATTACGGATCCGAGGCTTTACGTCACCTTCACGAAGTAGCGAGCGGAATCAAAAAGATTTCCATCCCTGAGAAAGAGAAACGGATCTGCGAATCTTGTAAAATAGGTAAGATGAAGAGAAAGATAAGCAAAGAACTTGAGGTACATAAAGATAAAGTTCTCGCCCAAATCTCCATTGACATTGCGGGTCCGTTTGTGATGTCTATTCGTGGATTTGAGTACTTCTTACAGATAGTTGATAGCTACTCACGGAAGATCTGGACCATTCCTCTGAAAACGAAAGATCAGGCAATCTCGGCGCTGCGCGAATGGAAACTTTTAGAGGAAAGAAAGACAGAAAAAAAACTAATCGCATGCAGGTCAGACAATGCACCGGAATTGAAGAAGATCATGGACGAATGGCAGAAAAAGGACGGTGTAAGTGCCCAGTACACCACGATTGCTTCTTCACACCAAAACGGGGCAGCTGAACGAGCCATTCAAACAACGGAAAATGCGATAAGAACAATGACTCACGCTGCTAGCCTTCCTGCAGAATTTTGGTGTTTTGCTGCAGAAACTGATGCCCATGTACGAAATAGACTAGCACGTGGCCCCAAAATTAATGGAAAAAGGACATCTCCAGAGGAAGCATACACTGGGATAAAGCAAAAATCAGACCATCTAAAAGTCTGGGGGTGTATTTGCTACGTACATGTAGACTCAAAGACAATCCCAGTGAAGCAACTTCATAATAAACAAGCTAACAGAGGAAGACAAGCAGTTTTTTTGGGGTATAGTAATGAAACTACAAAGCAGTATTGGTATTACTCGGCAGACTTAGGTTATGTTCAAAGATCAAGTTCAATTGAGTTCGATGAAAATTCTAAAGGTGGCAGATTAGACTTGAGACTCAGAAATTTACCTAGCCAGGTTACTGGGCAGGGGACACACACGGGCTTAATTGATCGAAAGCCTCGCGGTAGACCAAAGAAATTTTCCGACGATAATCAACAACAATTGACTAGTCATTCGTCTCCAAACGAGCAAATTGAAAGCCAACAACTAAATGTCGAGCAACCTTCTACACAGGATATAGAACTGGTCGATGCACCACAGATAGCGCCATCACCAAAACTTCCAGCTATCCAACAAGAACAAGTAGAAAATGCAATTAAAATTTCAGGAGATATAATCACGTTTGAACTCCCAACGATAGCGGAACCATCGGAAATCATAAAAAATGACAAAGCACTCGATGGGAAAAGTAAAGTAACTGTTGCCCCTGAGAATGCGACTAGTTCGATACAAGTTACTACTTCTGCAGATGAAAAACGTCGAAAAGAAAAGAAATCCTCCGCAGAAAAGAAACAGAAAAAGAATCCGAAGGAAAATCACGAATCAGACATAGTCTGCGAAGATTTTAACACTCAGCCATCTACTAATAACGAATCACCTCCTTTAGAATCATCTGAAATTAATGAGGCAGAGGTGACCACACAACTTCTATCGAAGCAGGTAGAAATTCAAACAACCATGGACATTGATTCAGAATGGGAAGATGACTATTTGACAACAAAAAAAATGGAGGATTATACAGGAATTGAAAGGGAAAATAACGACAAGAAAGTCGTGATACCCACCTCCAGGTATTTGTTTAGACCAAGGAAAAGATCTGGAAATGGTGATGAAGATGAGCGTCAGGCAAAGCGCATTAGGGCAATGATATCCTTCTTCAAAAACCAGAGGAATAAGCTCGTAAATTCAGACCAGCTTGAGCATGCGCTTGCAGCAATGACACAGCCTCAAATATATGGGAAAAGGGTTCGAAAAGGAATTTTCAAAGGATTGTACGCTCTATTTTGCCAAATTCCGGAAAATGATGAAGACTACGCACTGCAAGCTAAGATAATCCATGGTATAAGGATCCCAAGGACATACAAGGAAGCCATGAGAAGTCCCCAGGCAAAAGAATGGGAAGAAGCTGTAAAAATGGAAATAGACCAGCTAATAATGAATGGTACTTGGGAAGAAATGTTATTACCGAAAGGCGCAAATCTGGTTTCAACAAAATGGGTTTTTACCATAAAGGAGACTGTTAACGGAAATATTGAAAGATTTAAAGCAAGACTGGTAGCAAGAGGTTTTAGCCAATCGCAGGGAATTGACTACACGGAAACATTCGCGCCGACTGTTCGAATGGATACATTTCGCATATTCCTCGCCACAGTAGCCAAAAGAGATTTAGAATGCTACCAATTTGATATTAAAAATGCTTTTACTGAGTCTAAATTAAAAGAAGAAATATTCCTTTGCCCTCCAGAGGGTGTATTAGTTTCGAATGGGAAAGTTCTGAAAGCACTTAGAAGCCTTTATGGGTTAAAGCAAGCTGGACGCGACTGGAACTTGTTACTGCGTGACTTCATTGTACACAATTGTGGTTTTAAGCAGAGCCTTGCTGATCCATGCTTATTTGCTCACGAAAAAAGAAAGATTTACTTATTGGTTTATGTCGACGACATTGCTGCTGCTAGCGAAGATATGAAACAGATTGATTGGTTCTACAAAAATCTGTCACTGAGATTCAACGCCAAGAACCTGGGGGAGATTTCAAAGCTTCTAGGCGTCAGAATAACAAGAGATCGACAAAACGGAACCATCTATTTAGACCAAGAACAGTACCTTGATAAGACGCTCACAAGTTTTGGGTTTCCGAATGGAAAATACGCAGCAAAGAAAATACCAGCAGCTGATTACGAAAATCTCAGACCAACATCACCGTCAGATGAAACGTTTGATGTTAAGCTTTACCAGCAGATAATTGGCAGCTTGATGTATGCAATGACGCTTACACGTCCGGATATCGCATTTGTCCTTGGATGGCTAGCTAGGTATATGAGTAACCCTGCGGTCCATCATGGCCAAGCCCTCAAAGACCTGATGAGATACCTACGCTCCACGATTCGACAAAAATTAAGGTTCGGACCCGGAATAAGAGATCATGATAGCCACTTTGTCATCTACACCGATGCAGATTGGGCAAATGACAAATCAGATAGGAAAAGCGTTTCTGGGGGAGTTGGAATGTTCTATGGAGGACCATTTTGCTGGATGTCGAAAAAGCAACGGTCAGTAGCACGATCAAGTTGCGAGTCGGAGTACATATCTCAATCTATGTATGCAATGCAAGGACAGTGGACAGCACAAGTCTTCCGAGACCTACAGATGCCAGACTACATTGGTACAGATGGCATAAAGGTAGATATGCGCGGGGACAACCAAGGAGCTATTGCACTGACCAAGAATCCTCACCTTCACGAGAGGTCGAAGCATATTGACGTGTGCTATCACTATATCAGAGACCTCGTCGAAAAGGGGAAACTCGGTGTCGAATATGTACCCACTTCAGAAATGCCTGCCGACGGATTTACCAAGCCGCTTGCCTGCGTCGCGTTCGAACGCTTTAGAGGATTCCTTGGTGTCGCCACAGATTGATCGTACTGAAAGGAATGTTTGAGAGGGATAGATGTTGGTAGCGGAAGACTGCTCACACTGAGGGGGAGTATTGTAAATGTGTCAGTGCGTAGCAGGGATAACACACTCTTGATGTATGAGGCTAGCCATGTTGGTCGCGTGGAAGTGAGATTGAGTGTGGTACTAATAGAAGACTTACTCCCGTTAGATTCTAGAGCCAGTTAATCCAAAAACCCTATTGAACCTACCTTCTTGCTTCCCTTGCACATTAGTACTCTGTCGGTGATAATTACACAGTAGGGTGCTTCTTTTCAACACTGTACCTACAAGATCGCCCAAGCATGTTGTACTGAAAACGTGACACTGAGACTTGAAGATAGAGGTAGATTGAGATGAATTAGTAGACTTGCTTGCTTTCATTCAAGTTTAGAGAATCACTACTTTTTCATAAATATACCACATTCTCTGGCTTTCCATATCCCCAGTTGCTCAGTTCCATTCAGCTCTGAGTCATCACATTCTATTCTCTCCTGTTCTATTCTATCTGACTCTGGTCTATTCTGTTTTAACCATTAGATTCTACATCTCTGTGATCCACAATAGCCAGATTCAGGGGTGGTTATGTCATCAATCACAACACATTACAGAAGGGTAGAAGGTGATTGTTGTGGGGTGCTGAAAGGGACAAGATTTTTGTCCTTTCTTTACTATTGTCAGGCGCAGGTTCACTAGGCGCAAGTGTTATAATCCTAGTCCATGCTAACACAAGGCAGAGACGTGCATGGTCTAGGTCATGGCATAACATAGTTGCTGTGCCTACACAATTGAGGTAAGCTACGTAATGGTTGTAGAGATTGGTTGAGGATCAGGATGTTGAGAAGTGATAGCAGTGCACGGACCAGCTTCTCATGTATTTAGACAGGTGGTCAGGCACTGCCCCCCAAAAGCGTCCAACATAGATCACATCATTTATACATCATACTTTAGCAAATAATAATCCCTCCTAAAGTCTACATCTAAGTTCTCGTACATTACATCACAACTGACTTTAAGTCCATCCCAAGAATATCTCCATTGCTCATCATTCACAACAGCAAGACTCGAGGTGTAGGAGAGGGCGTAGCGTACAATGTACTGAGGAAGAACGCCTCTTGGGAACACGGAGGGCTTTCTAGAGAAGTGGTAAATGGGAAAGCGAGGAGTCGTCCTAGATAGAGGAGCCGGAGGTGATGGTAGGTCACTATGGGTGGCAGAGGACGAGAGTGAGATGTGATTAGAATTATGTAACTATTCCTAAAGACAGAAAACAAAATGTGAAGATCACAGTCTCGGAAATGGAAACTACTTAGGTGCCCTCGCTAAGCAATAAAGATTACTGGGATTAAACAAGGGGCCCATAAATCCTGTCTGAGGCATTTCTCAAGAATCCTTACAGCTATTATGCAAGGAAACCTGTTCTTTATTTGGTATTTTTGACTTAGTTTCTTGCTGCTCTTCATTTGGTGCTTGATTCCAGAAAACTGTGGGAACTAAGTTTTTTTTCTCCCAGTCAAAAATCTTATTGTTGTTATACCTTCCTTTATCCTGATTCCAGTGAGTTTTTGGGCAGATTCGAGCATGATGGCTTGGGTCAAAGCACAAGCTACAAAGTTTATTTTCAAAGCAGCATTTGAGTTTAGCTCTCCTTTCTTTATCATTTCGTGAAATTCGGTGGTTTTCAGTGTCAGTTGGAGACCAGATAGCAAATTGAGTGCTTTAAGACACGCTGGAGTCAATCATTTCTCTCGACAGTATAGATAGAAGGTTAGGGGCTTTCGTGTATTCAGGATCAGATGAACGAAGAACAGCATCAAAGTGGCGAACCTCGATTAAATATAATGTGAGATCGGTCGGTAATTCTTGGCGTAACATTACACAATTTTGAAGATGAGTAACAATAGTTGGGTGGAGAGAATCGTATAAATGATTAACTAAGGCATCATCAGAGAGCTCAGCTTTTTGAGCGACCTCATACCAGTCAATGAGGCGGGAGGCAGTGTCTTTCTGGCCTTGTTTGATGGTAAGTATTTTCCTACGGGCAGCATTACAAGGATCAATCTCCCGAAATGCTTGTTCGAGTAGGACAAAAATATCATCAATAGATCGGTATTTGACAGAACTATTTCGATTTATGCCATGAGAAATAGGAGAGTACGCTTTTCCGTTGAAGCGAGAAATTTGATAAAGTATCTTAGCTTGCTCAGACAGGTACCAGTCCTTGTTTGCAACAAACTTCATATTTAGTTTTTGGATAAATATAGGAAGTTCTTTGTGGGTATCAACGTTATCCGCAGAAAATACATCTGGATCAGAGTGTTGAGCAGACCGGTAGATACAATACTTTGAAGTTTTTCTTTCAGTAGTAGTCGGTTTTGTATTTAAATCAGAAACTACATTAGAGAGTTCATAATTCTTTTCAAGCAATTTGTCCTTGTTATTCTTATACTGGCGAAGTTCATTCTCCAATTGTCTGATTGAGCTTGCTAGGGAAATAGTTTCATGACTGAGAATAATAGGACTAACTACAGCGTTACGCCCTTGCATAGTGTTGAGAAACATTTCGTGGATTATGACGGAGTCAAGGAGAGGGTACGTGTGAACGAAGTCTACATTCTGGTCGATGAATTGATGGGAGTGGCCGTTGTTGGGCAGCACATGATTTTGAGAATTTCTATCCATTCTGATAATAATTTTTGGTGTTCTACTTTAGGTGCATCTTCGTGTTGTGGATGTATAAATTTCAGTACAAATTGCACTTTTGGTACTATCTGAATTGGAGCCGACTAATAGGGATGGGTGTAGAATTTACGCGCGTGTGTGGCTTCAAGTCTCGTATCTAATATAAAATGAGTTGTATAACAATTGCTTACAAATGTTACTAGAAGTAAGAATTTTAATGAAGTACATTGTTTCTTATCTCTTTCCTTTGTCTAGCTACAAGTGTTATATCCAAGAATGTGGGCAGCCCTAAGTCACGGGTCACGGGTCACGGGTCACGGGACCCACACGAGCCTCCTTCTCCATATGCTAGTCCTCTATCCATCATTTATAACATAACAATAGACAATCTAAATATGTGAGGTAGATGAATAAGACAAACAAGAAAATTAAGTAAAATCTGAGAATCGCTTTAAATATCAATTGCCACCTTTAACACCATAAAACAAAACGCCAGGGTATCAAAAAACATACTATTTTTTACTCTCCTTGTTAGGCTTCGAGTCCTCTAACTGCATCTACTAGTCGCTGTCGATCTCTATTCAGTTCTCGAGGCGATGCATACCATAAGCTTCGGACGGGATGGCCATCTTTTGTATAGGCTGGGAACAAGCTATTGCCATTGTAGGTGTTCTTTAGCTCGATGCCGCCGGGAGATTTTAACAAGTATTCCCATGGCGACACGCTGATACACACCAAGGACCGTCATAATATGGCTCTGTTTTATTACCACGTTGCCGGACTCGCAGTACCCAATGACCAGTACCATATGTACGAATCAAAGCTTTTTTCTCTTGTAGATATGCCCTTGTTTCATCTCTTACTGCCTTGAAGGAGGACGTGTAAGACCTAGCCATAGGTGCTGCATGCGACTGTACTAATTCTTCTGTCCATTTTGATTCCTCCTGTGGTGTAGGTTCCTGTTGTGGATATCGTGAGCATGACTTGTAAATGTCTGTTTACGACAGATACAAGGTCTTAAATAGATATCTTGGCAGGGGCGTGAAACCACCACGCATGACGAGTTTGAGGCAGAGTCATATATGCTTGGGTGAAGCATCTGGGTCAGGAAGTCGCAGCCAAGGAGTACCATATATACTTAGCATTGTTTCATAGTTGTGAACCTAGGGTCTAGTGATACGTAGCCAACGGGAGATGTAAATGAGTCAATGAGTCTCAGTTTACGATCAAGTAGTACTGGCGTAGTCATGTGGGATAAAGGCTAGCACAAGAGACTTGTATATGATATAGCGATATCTTTATGTTCAGATAGAAGTAACAACAATAACAATAAGCAAGCAATCAATCGAATATTATCGGGATTCATTATTCATATCATTCTAGTATCATCAACTACACGATAATATTCCAATAGTTCTCGTTGATAATGGGAATGGTAAGGTCTAGTAGGATCATCTCTGGGTAAAGTGCCGTGGGTAAGGTAGTAAGGAGAATAGCCATTGGGGGAATTCAGTCGGCTGTAGAGATATACAGCTTTGTCTAGGTATTTTTGAATCGGTCTGGCTGGTTGATCCATTGCTAGCTTGACTATTATCGATTTTATTTTCCCATTTACCTGTTCAATCTTGCCATTACCTCGTGGTCAATTAGGTGTGATTGAGTGAATCTTCGTGCCGTTAGATTTATGCCATGCCACTGCTTATGCGCTTTGAAATGCTCCTGCATTATTAGATATTATCTCCATCGGCGTGCAGAATTGATTCTTGACGAACGTACAAAGGGGGATTGTACTTTCAAACTTAAGTCCCTTTGTCTACATGCTGACTAGCCAGCCTATTGGGTATTCAATTGTGTTCAAGGGCATGGAGCCAAATATCTGACCTGTAAAATCAATTGCCCATCTGGTAAAAGGTTTAGCCGGAGTAATTGGTATGAGGTTTGGTAAGGTCTTATCTGGAGGCTTCATTAATTAGCAGTGTTTGTAGGTGCGTGTAGCTTCATGTGCCACAAGAATAAGCTCCGGATGCCAGTAAACTTCGCTCAATTCTCGTATTGTCATTCCAATTGGTGCATGTCCAAGCTGCTCGTGTGTTTTCCTTGCTTCAATGATTAGGTCTTCGATCTCAGGTACCTTGAGCATAAGTTGCGAACCAACTTTATCTGGACGTTTACGCAGATAATACAAAGTATCATTATGGACTATAAAATTGCTCTTTATTCATTCTTCTGATAAACTATGAGGCAGTTTACTTTTCAGAATAAAGTATTCAAATATAGCTTGGAGATCGACACAGTTTAGATGATCAACGTTTTTGACAGGCTTTGCTGTGCCCAGGGAAGATTGAAATTCGTTGCCAGCGTATGTGATTTCATTTGTTGTTGTTGGGGGTCTTGACAACCAATCCGCCATAATATTTGTAGGCCCTTTTCGTACGTTGATGTGAACTCTGAAATGTTCAATGACATCTATAAACCGAATAATACGCGGGGGCTGATCAGTTTTTGTACGAAAGAGCTTTAATGACTCATGATCAGTAAGAACAGTAACATCTCCACCCTCTAGCCAGTGTCTCTAGTGCTGCAAAGCAGGGACAATAGCTAAGAGTTCTCTCTCTTGTGCTCCGTAACGTTGCTGAGTAGACGTTAATCGCTTCGAAAAGTAGGCCACTGGATGTAAGACTGACTTTCCATTTGCAGTAATCTTAGGCTGATATAGTGCTGCACCTAGATCAGTCTGCGATGCATCAGTCTCTAGCTTGCAACTTAAATTATAGTGAAACTTGACAATGACGGGAGTTGTAGTAATACAGTCTCTGAGTGGATTAAATGCAGCTAACTGCTTGTCATTCAAAACAATCTTTTGATTCTTTGGGCCGCCGATTAGTTCATACAGCGGGCCAGCCTTCGCAGAGAAGTGTTCTATCAGTCCACGAAGGTAGCTAGCAGCTTGAATAAAACCTCTGACTTCGGTTGCTGTAGTTGGGATCGGGCGGTCTCGGATTGCAGATACTTTTGCTATGTCGGCCTGGATACCATCTTTCGAAATAATGAATCCGAGAAACGTTCCTGTTGGTACAAACCACCGGCATTTGGGGGTATTGAGGACTAAACCGTAATGGCTGAGTCGTTTGAGAACCTTATGCACCCGCTCGGCGACTTCCGTTAAAGTATCTCCCCATATAGCAATATCATCTAGAAGCCCAGCCAAGAATTCTCGTAATTCACCCAGCACTTCTTCCACAAAGGCTTGAAAAGTTGCTGATGCATTACATAAACCGAACGGCATGACTATCCATTCATAGATACCGAAAGTTGTGACAAACGCTGTTTTTTCTCGATCCTGGGGATGCAAGCAGATGTGCCAAAAACCGTTCAGTAAATCTGGGAAACATTATCAACTTTAAACTTGTTGTCGATATTGTATATGTATGTCTGATATCAGAGACATTGGAAATAATTCATGAGATTGCTTAATGAGAGGCTAGTATTGATTCCGATATAATATTGTAGAAGACTTGTCCCAACTATCAGAGGGCTACAACGTCTTTATCTATCTACAGGTAAATTCCCTATATTCCAACCACGCTAGCCATACAGGACGTAGCATGTAAAACCTGATTCGTATCATCAATTTGGAGTTGAGATTTACTGTGCATATGCTACTCGAGTCGCATATCTGACTACTATGCGACACGCTCAGGTATCAATCTAACAACCCACACCAAACCGAAACTATTCACAACCCTGATGATGACCCCATGAATAATTGTAACAGTAGCCTGCAACATAGCGCAATTAGGCTAGACATTGTTGACTAGGACCTAATCCGAACAAAACAGTAATAGTTGTGCCCTGCAGCTCTCTCAATTTCTGCGTCTGCATTCGGGAGTGGATGAGCGTGTTTCTTAGTCTTTGCATTCACTGGTCTAAAATCACAACATATTCTCCAGACAATCTCATCGCTCCTTCTTTCAGGATTCCATAACATCTTAGGACTCCCATCATCATTTTTTTTGGAGTTAGCAGAGCCTGTGAAGCCCAAGAAGACTTGCTCTTTTGCACAATTTTGCCTTCATGTTGGCGTATAAATTGGCGTAGAGCTGCTTCCTGCGGTGGTGAGAAGCGTCTGGGGGATGTTTTTGTCGGAAGTGCATAACCAGTGTCAATTCAATGCATAACTGTAGCATCATCTGGAGTATTGCGAAGTATTTCGTCGAAAACACCAGGGAATTCTTCGTTCCATTTGCCAATAATGTCATAAAACTTGGAATCTACACCTCGTAACTGTTGGATGACTTGTTCATTGGTAATGCAACCGCTGTCAAATACAAATCTAACTGACTTGGGGTTTTCTATCTTTTTTATGCATGGCTAACCTGGATGACCGCCAAGTCTTACACTGTTATCAGTATTGAAGCCTAGTTGCATCTTGCGGAAGCCTGATTCGCCAATTGTGAGATCACCTGGAAATGTATTATCGTCTACTACACCGCAGGATATTTCGCACGGTCAAGACCATCCTGACTGTAACTTGAATTTGAAGCGTATAATAACGTCTTTCGCAATAGTAGGGCTGTTTAGGCCACCAATTCCCGAGAGCTTTGAAGTTAGACGTGTTTGGTAAGGGTGTAGTTTTTCCGCAAGACTTTTTGATATATAACAAGCACTGCAACCATAATCAAGGAATGTGACGAAAGAATGTGATGACGTTTCCAAACAAGTTAGAAATGCTCCATATGGCTTGCTTGCTCCCTCTCTCATAGGCCTGATATTGAAGGGAGATTCAGCATTACTCGGTCTGTTCATAGCCACGTAATGACCAGATTCCGAATTTCACTCATTGTTTTCTTCATCTTGATCTTGCTCCACAAGCATCAGAATCTACTCAATGAATCCCTCCACGTCGTCGTCTCGCCAGACTTCAGATGGCGCGAGCCCTTCATCATCAATCTCAGGAGCGCCGGAGATATAAGCTCGATTGTTATCTTTTCTATTTGAGATAGGCTTTCTGGTAACCATCTTTCGGAACTGAGATCGAACTCGTTGAGAGAATGCGCGCGTTTTATCACATGAAAAAGTGTTCCCTTGATTGTGACCTGCTCTGATTTTGCTCCAGAACTCCCAGCTCCACTATTTCCATTTGCTGCTCCCACGGTACGACCATTGTATACTCCTTTTTTCTTTTGAGTATTGTCAGATTGGAACGTATGCGTTTGACCTGAAGCGGAATTGGAGGGCAAGAAGAGGTCGGATGGATCGCAAGAGATGACTGAAGGTCTACTGGAGATAACTAGGAGGAACCAAAGGTTTGAAAGATGGGTAATATAAATAGCTAAAAGGTCTAAAGGTTCGAGTAGGTACTAATGATAACTAAAGGTACAAAAGGTAACTGGAGGTGACTAGAGGTAATCCGAGGTAATCCGAAGGTGGTGGTTGTGACAGAAAACTAAGCGTGAAGAGCTCAGCTTCAGTAGACCAAGCCCTTATTTATTTAAATGATTTCTTTCCATTGTTCCATCATGACATAAGTCTTATCCTAATAATATATTACCCAGTGCCAAGAGCTACGGTATTGTCATAGTCGCTTGGAAGAAGGCTAAAAATATATACTAAATTAAGAATGAAACAGGTAATCCTTACAGATCAGAAGAGGAGTCCTTAAAAGTATATTACTTTGCTGACGGACCATTTTCCCACATTTACAACACTTCATATCTCCTACACGCATTGCTTTTTTGTACAAATCCGTTGTTACATGGGCTTTTTGATCATCTTTTCTGGGATCAGAGATTGAAAGACCTGTATTAGTCGCTAATGCGTTGGGTTGGATAATTTGTGCTTTACCTGGGGCTCCAGGTGTTGCCAGAGAGATATCATACTAATAATTTGGCGCAGATTGGCCTTGAAGTGTGATGTTCATGCCAGCCTTCGAATAAATAGCCTGTTCAATTGGCATTTGCGCCATGATACCAGCTTGTATGACCATTTCCACCACCAATTGGGCAGTAGGCATTCTTATCCCTGGCTGAATTGCCGACCAAACACTAGGCATGTTTGTCTTGACGGCTTCGAACAACATATTCCGTACGGCGGAATCATAGTGAGGTTGTCTCGGGAGTTCTTGGAACGATGTTCTCAGTCTCCATGCAAAATTAGCATATCCCTAATGCTGGAACGCTGCTAGCCGCGCAAACTGGACTATAGGGCGTCTTAAAGTTCCATGCCGATCCATGAGTTGAAATGTTGCTTCTAATGCTTGAGGCCATGTAGCAACAGTGTTGTCAATGAACTCTTGAATGACTTGAAAATCACCTTCAAGCATGAGAGAGAGTTTCACCGGTCGCAAGTTATATGGAGTGGCAGATTGGAACAAGGCTCGCTATATTTATCGCAACTTGTGAAAAATTGAGACATCTGATGCTTGCACAAGTTTCCAAGAGTTATCCAAGAAGACTTTGAACTTATGAGCACCATCAGGAAGTCCCTTGACTTGGATGCCTTTGCCTTTTAGGTCACAGGCAATTCTTGCTTCAGGCCAGATACTCTTCACAAATCGTTCACTTTCATTGTTGGTGTGTTGTCTATCTGAGTGTTGTGCTGAACGGTAAATATTGAGGCTGCCACCGAAGTTTCTCTCTGATTCATCCATATTTAGATCGCTGTTGTAGCCGCCATAAACCTTCTTCTCGTCTAAGGTGCCGCGAGTACTAGGTTCATTAATTTCCTTAGTAGCATCTACACCATAGTTGCCCTGGTATATTTCTGCTTCCTCTCCCTCAGGTTCAGCCGCAGCTTCATATCTTTGTCTAGAATTACTGCTTTCGAATTTTTCTAGTTTCTGTAGGATCATAGTGAGAGTATTCTCTGTTGTTAATGTGCGCTGATCAAGTACAGTTAAGCTTGCTTCAACTTTATCGAAGCGTTCACGAGTAGCCCTGGTCAATCCTTTTAAATTCGATGTTCCGTTGGCGTCTACTCCCCAAGTGGTGTCTCCTTGCACACTTGCTTCCTGAGCTGATACTGCATCAGATATACCTGACATTATTATCTCTCTTCCTTGAGTCTGGAAAATTGATAAATGTTGCTTTAAATTGATGATGTGAAATAAACGTTGCCTTGAATCGAAGAAATGGGATAAATCGTAAGATCTTGAACAACAGGGTTTTCCTGACAAAAATAATTATTTTTGTGGCTACAAGTCTCGTATCTAATATAAAATGAGTCGTATAACGACTGCTTACAATTGTTACTAGAAGTAAGACTTTTAGAGGGGGACTATTCTCGCCACGTGTCAGTGGTGTCCCCTAAAAACCTCCAGCTCTCACTGTGGAGTCAACAGAGCCGAGATTGAGTAACAAAGTCCCCACTTCGACGAGAATTCCCGGAGGGCAAGACTGAACACCTGTACGCGGTGTCAACTACGAACCTGGGGGTGAAATATTCTCCCAGAGCCAAGTCCAGTCAAATTTCGCAATATCAAAGAAGTTGGCCCACGAGGCAAAATTTCAAATTTCTCCAGCATGTCAATCTTTCACTCCCAAAGAGTCCGATTGCCAACTAAGCTTCATCAAGTCTGCAAGTACGACCTAGTACATCCTCATCCCAATGACCATACCTCTCGTCGACTTTCTCTGGCCTCAGTTGGTTGCCAAATACACGCCCACGCCGATATTTATACCCGACGGAGGAAGCAAAGCGTGGCGCACAAATCTGGGAGACAGTTCTTTGGGATGGACGTGAGAGGGATCAGGACAAGTTTAAAAGATGATGTAGAAGAGGGATACATTCTCGACGGGCGTGAAATTTCGAATTTTGGCAGGAGTTTTACGAATTGAGCTTTGTGCGCGCCAAGACTTCGCTTGCGAGAGTGCAGCTGACACTATAAACACAAGCAAACGATGGAAGGAGATGTGATCCGCCTCCTGGTGATGTTCTCTGGTATGGTTTGAGTAGCCTGGGCACCTACTCCACTTGGGAAGGAGATATCTCAGACCATATTTCGCGCGGAGAAAAGTTGATGGATGACGGAGGCATGTCTGGATAACTCAGGGTTTTTTGAGATGTTCCCCCGAGTGGGTATTCACGGATGAGGGTTGACTTGGGGTGAAGAAAAAGCCACCATAACTTCGCAGTGGTACTTGCAAATGAAATCCGAGGCATGAGTGCTCCTCTTGTAAATTGAGTCATCTTTTCTATACTTTTCTTTGATATTGTGTCATAGCTAGATAGCTGCATACGCAATTAAAATCTGATGCAAAAAAATAAAAATAAAAACGAGGATTCCCAATCTATTTCGCGGTCTGTATCGTCTTCATCTCTCAACACATTCCCCTATCACCATTATCATGAAGCTAACCACGATCAGATCAGATGGAAGGGTCGGAGTCCTACTCATCACCAACCCTTGATCATGGAGGAGAAGCCATCCGATGAGTTTCTGGAGCGTACCCAGCACCCAATACAGAGATGGTGGATTGGATCAAGTCGACCTCGACTGTTACAAAGAAGGGAGATATAGATGAATATGCGCACCTCATGTGGTCCTGGTGTCTAGGCCTCGCCTGGCTGGGGCTGCAGGTTTTTTGAGACTTTTTCCCGCGCACGCAGTTTCCATTGCTACCATTTTATTTTTTATTTTTTTTGGGTAGAAGGTTCCGTGGAAAAGGTGGCTGAATTACACGGGTAAATACTGAGCTGAATGGCTATTCATCAAGGGAAATATATGAATGATCTTTCAAGTAACAAAAGAGGATAGGAGCACTGTACAAGGTATGGCCTGGGTCAGAGAGGAGCCCAATGCGCTGGATAGTCATAGACTCAAGTAGTACAATAAAATACACACACACCTAAGACTTTTAATAATGTATATTGTTTCTTATCTCTTTCCTTTCCCTAGCAACAAGTGTTATGTCCAAGAATGTGGGCAACCCTAAGTCACGGGACACGGGACCCAGACGTGGGCCGCAAATACTAATGATCAGGGCGAAGGCTGTACACCTGTCAGTGGTGTCCTCTACGAACCTGGGAGCGAAATATTCTCCCAGAGCCGAGATTCAGTCACGAAAAAGGGTGGGATGAATTTTATTTGATGGATTTCCGACTTGAAGGAGTTGCACTCGATATTTCGGACGAAAAATCAGTCGGCAGATATTTCATAGCCGAAACAAAGTTGAACAAAAGCTTATCACCACTAACATACGATTCACGAATGGGCCTAGGTCTATATGGGGGTTATATTCAAACATCCGACATCTCTCAAACTCTTTATGTATTTGTGACGAAGCATTTCTCAGTTGATTCTGCACCTGCGACCCACCTCCATACTCGTCACATCACCTACCTACACATGCCCTAATGAGGAAAGTCATGAAGGAAACAGGACGTGTACAAAAGTGGAAGAAAAGGAAAGATACACCGAGAGTATTAGACAAATCACCAATGACGAAAGCAACCCAACAGTACGACATGAAGGTGGAAGGCTAGAGCAACGATGAGATCTGGGACTACATTTATATTTTGGAATTAACGAGGATATCAAGGGCTCGGGCGCGTGGTGGCCGAGGCTGAGGAGGAATTTGCGCTTCGGCGCGTCAAAATAGGGTTCTCTGGACGGTGGGGCTTGAAATGATTCAACACATAAGTGAAGTCTGAGCTGGTCCGGTCATTCAGATGGGACGAGGTAGATGTACTTAATGGTAGGTAACCTGATCCTGCCCGGCCCCACCCGTGCTTAAGCTCCAGTAGGAGTGCAACGATAGTGACTTTACCCAGCACATAAAGGAACAAAACAAAAAAGCCCTTGAATCATAACATCACTTTCAATTCATCCGCTATTCTAGCAAACAATGTCACTCGAAAAGTCTGCTTCAGAAACTAAAGTTTGCAGGCATCTAACTAGCGATCAATGTATTGAAATAAAAGCATTTAGAAGACTTGGCTTGACATTACAAAATATATCCGACGAATACGGCTTCACAATAAGGCAGGTGTAACTTGCGTGTGCTCGGGAGACTGAGAATCCTATACCTCGCAAAGGACCCTTACCAAAATTGAGCGCGGAACAAGTTGGTGAGCTTGAGGCTTTCGTCCGGAAATCTCTTGAAAATTGACAGATGTGCTATTTGGAACTAGCGATGAGACCCTTCAGCCACTGGGGATTCAGTGAGCGTTTAATTTCTAATGCACTCAAGAAAAGAGGTTACAGCAGATAAATTGCTCGGAAGAAGCTCCCGTTCAGTATGGTTAACATGCACGAAAGGTGTGTAGCAGTGATAAAGGCAAATGGAGGGTACGCAAAGTATTAGGATGGATCAAACTAAAAAAAACATGTATTACGCTTTCATTTTAGTTGCGACCCACACTGAGGGCTTCGATGTAGACTTTTGTAGTACAGAGCAATTATTTTTGAAATAGATGTGTATTTTTAGATAATATCAATTGATTTTTCTGTTTTTATACTTGCCATTCACAAGACAGGTGAAATGTTTAGCTCACAATGTTGGACACACTATGATAAACTCAGATACTGAGACATATTTTATCTTGAAAGCTCTAAACTTCATTATATCCAATGGACATTCCAGGGAGATGTGGATCTTTTCTAATAGTCAAGCAGCTATTCATAGGGTCAGCAAAGCTGACAACTTTATCTCACATCAAATAGGAATAAAAAGCCATAAATATCAAATTCATCTACACTGGTGTCCAGGCCATGAAGGTATTGCTGGGAATGAGCTAGCAGACAATCTGGCAAGAGGTGGAGCCAAGAAAATTGTTAATAAAAGAGATAAATGAACAACAATTTCTTACCTTAAGCAGATGGCAAAAGAAACGACTCTCAAAGCCTGGCAAAATGACTGGGAGACCCAAGTCTTGAGACAGGAAGAGGGTAGAAGGGCTAAAGGACAGGGAAGGCCTTATCAAGTGCAAGCCAGGAAAAGATCACCTATAATAAAAATGAGACCATAAAACTTCGGTCATTATAGTAGAATGACACAATCTTCATTTAAACAAGCAAGAACAGGGATTGGAAATACCACGGACCATTTATTTCGAATTAAAAAAGTAAGGGATAACTCTTGCAACTTTTTTGGAAGGGAAAACAGACTGTTCAACACCTATTTCTTTATTGTAGTAAGTTTAAGACTGAAAGAAAGTAATCTTTTAAAGGCATATTGCCATATAGATTAGAGATATTGTTTAATACAAAAATTGGAAAAGAAGCAACTCTTCACTTCCTTCAAGAGACAGGATGCATGAGTGCATCCAAAGCTGATTGAAAGGGAGGAGACCAGTATTGTAATTTGTTTGCTAGACCTGGCGGTGTAGCTTATCACAGTTAGAGAGTGTATTCTGGAATGCAGTGGTGGCTCGTTACAGATGCAATTGCGACAATAAAATTGAGGGTTGTATGAAAGTTTGGCACTTCTATGGGTCTCAATTGTGTGGAGGTTGATTTAATTATTGATGTTAATTGCTTGTTATGTTTATCTACAGAGAATGTGCTACAGTTGTACGTGTGCCCGTAATTGCTTAGATTTGGCTAGTGGGCTGTCCCCTCTCTTATTTCGCTCCCGTGTTCCATCACGTGAGATGTAATAACAGCTCACCACAAAGTCCGCAGATTGAACAGCATTAGATCACAACACTTCCCCTCGCTTTGCACATCTGATATGATCTGAAAGTCGGTGATGTATAGACTTTACGAGAGATTTAGTGAGTAGATCCGCAAGGTTGTTAGCTGATTTCACGTGGAGAAGTTCAAATTCTCCTTCGTTAAACTTTTCACGAACATAATGGTAATGTACGTTGATATGTTTTGAACGTCCGTGAATCCGCGGGTTTCTTGCAAGTTTTTGCGCCCCATTGCTGTCAGTATAGAGCATTGTGTCATACTCTTGGCGCAGTTGTCTTAATCCAAATTTTGTCGAGGTTGTTTGGCGCGTAGCCAGCGACATTGCCATATATTCGGCTTCTGTATTGGATAATGCTGCGGATCGCTGTTGTTTGCTGCTCCATGATATTGCAGCATTGCCAAGCCGAATTACACATCCTGGCGTGGATCATCGAGTATGAGGATCGTCAGCGTAGGATGCATCAGCAAACACTTCGAGTATTCTGCTAGTTCCATGTGGGTAGAACAAATCCCACTCGGTTGTTCCAGCTAGGTATCGAAGTGTTCGTTTGGCGGCTCGCAAATGGCTTTTGTTTGGGCAAGATGAAAACTGGCTTAAGAGTGTGACAGTGTAGGCTAGATTAGGACGACTTCCTATGACAAGATACATAACAGATCCTATTATGGCTTTATATTTTTTTATATTCTCGAGGCTTCCCTCTTCAGTGCCTTTAAAAAGGGTGGCGTTAGGATCGAGACGAGTGCTGACTTTATGAGCAAGTGTAAGTCCAAAGCGTTCTAGGATTTTCTTTGAGTAACCTTGTTGAGAGAGTCGTATACCTGTTTTTTCTAGTTTAATCTGTAGTCCAAGGATATAATGATGTTGTGCCTAGACCCACATAGCTACAGTGCACAGCTCCAGTTATGATGGTCACGCGACTGCATGCATTTGCTCTGCTTGCTCCTACTTCGTTGAGTTAGTATAATTAGTAAGCAATAGTCTAGGGACTATAAGTAGAGAGCTTTCCTCCACAGTAGATAGAGCAAGCAATACAGTCTTTCCTCATTCTACAGAGATCATTCTCCACTCCTCTTCTTGACCTGTCCGGCCCAGCAGCACATCTGTGATCACTAGCAGCGAGCTCCCACAAATTGTATGTACACCCGAATCATAGACCTATCATAACAAATGAGCATTTCCCAAGTCCTTGCAATCGAAATCTCTTCCAATACATGACTTTAGGTTTTGGCTGAATTTTTTATCTGGACAGAAGATTAGTATGTTGTCAACGTATATCGCTACAAAGGCGTTTTCTGTTGGATGAAAGAAGACGCATGGATCAAAGTCTGCTATTTCGAATCCTTTTTGTTGAAGTGATGTCGATATGCAGGAGTACCATTCTGTCAGGCTCATTGGCTAGTTCGGAGGTCAAGGGTCGGAACAGGACGGAGTCGGGACGGATGTAGTCGGGACGGATGTAGTCGGGACAGAATGTGATCGGAACAGGATGTGATTGTACAGGATGTGATCTGAACGGGACGAAGGCGAGACAAGACGGAGGCGGAACGGGACAGATTTGGGGTATAAGGTAAAGCTTATAATAATCGGATCAATCTAAAGTCTAGAATAATTACAAGACAAAAAGCTACAGAACAAATCCAGTCCTAGACCTTCCTTCAGTACTCAAGAGCGGCTACTACAATCAGGGGTATGGTAGTCTACAGCTATAACACAGCAACTGATTGCTTATGTTGATTAGTAACTGTTGCTATCATAACATTGTAACCATTGCAACGCATTGACTATGTTACTAGGGAAGTTCCTGACTTGGTTGATCAGACTAAGCGCAGCATCTCAGCATTAGCCCATGGCACAATAGTAGTAATAAGCAGGCCGTTTTACTCGTGTGAAAGCCGATCTGTGACACATTCACGGCCTGATTTTTTTAGACTGTAGATACATTTGCGGAGTGCGGCACATTTTCCGGATTTTCGGTATCCCGGTGGAAGTTCTATGAATATTTCTTCCTTTAAAGAATCGTATAAGTAGGCTGAGTTCACGTCCATTTTTTGCGGGATTCATTTATTTTAGGCAGCAGTGCGAATTACTATGCAAAGGCTTTCATATCGAGCGACAGGGGCAAAGGTTTCATCAAAACCATAACCAGGAATTTGACTGAATCCTTGAGCTACTAGACGTGCTTCGTACCTATCAATTGATCCATAGGCATGTTGCTTTATCTTGAATACCCATTTAGAATTAAAAACATTGCGCTGTGGAGGCCGGAAAGTTTCATCCCAGGTGTGGTTTCGGTTTAAGGAGTTTATTTCTTGATCTATTGCTTCACGCCAGTGGTTTGCATCTGGCCTTTCGAGTGCCTTCTCGATTGTTCTTGGTTCCTCATTTGTTTCCGGTGCAGTTTTTGCTGCAGGAGCTACAGCATTATACTCTATTTCGTCCTGAACATTTTCTACATGCACTAGCTGTCCGTGTTCCAAGTCATGTTGTTCCCTCGAGCGTATCTCAGGGCCATGATTTATAAATGAACCGTATCTTTGAATTGGTTTCGACGACCTTTTGGGTCGACTATATTCTGATACTTGGTTTTCACTAATTTCGGAAGTTTGGGGTTGTGCTGTTATGTATATTGTAGATTGTCCATTTTGATGATATATTTGCTGCGAATTTGGCCGGAATGAGGGGGAATTTTCGAGGTTGGAAGAGGTGTCAGAATCTTCTGGTTGGTTTTCACAAGATAAGATTTCCTTCGGAGAAATTTCAGTTTCTGTCACTTTTATTTGCATGTGATTGCTTCGAGTGTCAAGGGCGTTTATTACTGTTGCTTCCCCTGAATCGAGCGACGCAAATTTGACGTTAGGAGATTCGATTACTTCGTTCTTCGAAGGGATCCATATCCGGAATATTTTTGTGCTTTCCGTATATCCCACAAACTCGCCTTCCATAGCTCTTGGTAGTAGCTTTGTTCCTGCAGGTCGCGAGGCCTTGTGTATGTGAACAAAGCAGTTTTTGCCAAAAGATTGGAGATGGTTTATTGTGGGTTTAGTGCCTAGCAAGGCCTCATATGACGTGGTGTGTGTGGGTAGCCGTGAATGAGGGAGGCGATTTTTTAGGTAGCAGGCGATTGAGATTGCTTCCGCCCACGGCGAGGTATTGAATCCAATTAGTATTGCTCTAGCCATGGTAGTTAGTGTTTGATTATACCGTTCAGCTAATCCGTTTCTCTCGTGTTCATAGGCTGGTGACATTTCATGTACTATTCCTTCAAATTTAAAAATAGAGTTGACAGTTTGGTTGACGAATTCTCCTCCTCGATCAGTCCTCCAACGTTTGATATTTGTACCGAATTGTGTTTTCACAAAGCGAATAAAATCGAGCATTTTTGGTGCAATATCACTTTTTCTTCGGAGGAACTTGACCCAAGAGTATCGTGTTTTTCCATCAATAAAGGTAGTATAGTACAGAGTTTGGACGAGTGATGGCACAGAGAATTTTTCGGATAGATCTGAATAGATAATGTCAAAATTACTGGCTGGAATTTCATGGGTTGATTTTGGTACAATGTGTTTAGATTTAGCTTTTTCACATGTTAGTCAGTGAAAGTTTGTGGGTGATAAGGCTGAGTTTTCGCAATTATTGTACAGCTCAGAAGGGCTTTTAATGGCTGTGATGCCTGGATGCCCCAACGCCTTATGGGGCTCAGAATAGGTGGCAAAGTTTGCATTATATTTCTTCGTCTGTATATAATATGACTTATTTCCTGACTTAGCCCACAATACTTCATGCCCAAACAAATCAATTGAAAATATATTTTCTTGTTCTCCTTTTAGTTTGTAACCTTGCACCCTTGCCTTATCCCATGAATATATCCTCGTTGTTTGAAATAATGGCACAGCAAGACATCATGGAGGGTATTATTTATGACTCCTCCTTTACCTATCAAAAGGTTCAACCTTACCGTGCCTTTCCCAGTTACGGGGACGTGTGTATTATTGGAGATTTTGACACTTTGACCTTGAAGTCAAGTAAGAATTTCAAAATCGCTTTCACATCCAGTCATGTGTGCTGATGCACCAGTGTCAAATATCCACTTTGTTCAAGTGACAGTCGAAGAGTTTGAAACAAGAGCGTGGTCTGAGAATTCACCTTTGTGAGCTGCAGCACCAGCAATTTCATTCAGCTTGAGTTCTCTTCGCTGATTCTTCTTATCACGGTGTTTATTTAACTTTTGACAGTCGGTGTACAGGTGACCCTGGTATTTCATCTTTTTGGACTTGCACCAAGAACATTCTTTCACGCCCTGCTCTGTAGATTTATAGACTGTATTATCTTTTGGAATATCAGTTGTACTGCCTGTTAGATCTAAGAGTCTAGACTGGACGTCTTCAAAGCTTGTGAGTTCTTTAGTAGCAAGGTTATCGACGAGGTTATCCATGGTTTTAGGCAACGAACATAAAAGAAATGCTCCCTTTATTTCATCATTGCAAGTGAGCGTTCGAAGGGTTCGGCCTAAAGACGACTTCGTTGTTTTCGAGCGTTGCTCTAGGGGGTTCCAGGCGGCTGAAAACCTTGAGAGGTGGTCTGGGATGTTATCCCCGTCGTTTAAGGAGATGTTTATAAAATATTTTAATAAAGAAGTCGTTGTATTTGTCGTGTCGCGATCATATCGAGCCTTCAACAGGTTCCATGCTTTGTGGGCTGTCAGACTGTCAATGACCACTGTTTGTAGATCTTCACCTACAGCATTCAGAAGTATTTTACGCAGTTTAACATTCTGTCGTTTCCAATGTCTCCATCCATCCGAATCTTTACTTTCTGGCTCTGTGATCTCCCCCGTTATGAGTCCGAACAATTCGCTGTCTTCCAACACAATTTCCCAAGCTCCTGCCCGTCTGCGGTAGTTTTCACTCCCTGTAAGAATGGGCATTCTTTTGAGACTAGCTTGGATTTTTGATGCTGCTGGATTGGACTTCGCTTTTACATCGTCGGAAGAGGAAGACATGTTGTTGGAGATATAAACTTTTTTGGATGGAAGGGTAATGAAATTTTATGACAGATGTTGACTTGAGCTTCCGGGCTCATAACCTATTGTAATTTGTTTGCTAGACCTGGCGGTGTAGCTTATCACAGTTAGAGAGTGTATTCTGGAATGCAGTGGTGGCTCGTTACAGATGCAATTGCGACAATAAAATTGAGGGTTGTATGAAAGTTTGGCACTTCTATGGGTCTCAATTGTGTGGAGGTTGATTTAATTATTGATGAGATATATATATATATTATTTTACCTGGTTTGGCGCCTCGAGGCCCATGCAGGTTTTTATCGGAAGATATGTACTTTAAGTAAGATGACTCAATTTGACGATTAGAACTCTCACGCTCAGATGTCATTTGCAGATAACACTCGAGGTTAACCCTTACGGCGTACAACCTCTTCCGTGCATACCCTCCACAGGGAAAAGCGTGAAAAACCTGTGGTTATCCGAGTGTGCTTACATCATCCCACAAGTACGATATCACTGTGGCGGTAAGTAGTTGAGACCGTTATCGCTCGGGACTCACGATATCAGGATTCACGGGGTCAATATCGAAGTCTAAGATAAGCAGAGGGTTGCCTAGCCTATCCCCTAAGAACTACCTTGCTCTATATACAATCTACGCTATTGCCCTGAGTGGTGATCCGGTCTTACCTAACTAGTGATAAGACGACGCTCGTACCTCGTCTTCAGCTCCCGATTATCTACACCTTCAGGATCCACATCACTGCGAGAGAGAGTGGTGTGTGGGTCTGACTGGATTCGAACCAGCTTTCTCGTGTCTCGAATGGGGTAGGTGTTCAAGCTACACATCATGTACTTAGGAGAACGGCACGGATGGTATACCACTGCACCATCCAAACCATTGTTGATAATTGCTTATTATTTCTTTCTACAGAGAATGTGCTACAGTTCTACGTGTGCCCGTAATTGCACAGATTTGGCTAGTGGGCTGTCCCCCCTTTTACTTCGCGACCGTGTTCCATCACGTGAGATGTAATAACTGCTCACCACAAAGTCCGCAGATTGAACAGCGTTAGATCACAACATCTTGAAGATAAGTAGAGAAAATGCGGAATGAAATATTTTCAATTAGACATAAAATAATCAGATGTGTCATAGCTAGATAGCTGAATACACTATGAATTAAAAAAATTGATTTTTTTATTATTTATTTTAAAGAGGACCATTGTACAATTCCTTTTGGGTTGAAAACCATCCCCATAATTTAGACTTTCACGGAATATCATTGGATAGAACCCCTGCTTAGATAACTAGTCGTCGAACTAAACATGAGCCTGCATAAAGACCAAACCAATCAAATCAATTTTTACGGGGGTCTAACCCAGTCATTTTAACAATTGTACAATTTCAACCCATTAGAGACTGTAATTGTCATTCTCTGTGTGAGCTCACAAGTCTACCACGTAAAGTAAGAAAGCTGTTGGGTGTACAGATCAGGTAATGAGTCTCTTTAGGCCAGTTGGCACTGTGGTAAAGATATCCAACTACACATACGCATCTTCTGCGTGAGTAATGTTGCACGGGCATCCTCGTATGGTCCGTTCGCCAAACTATTGCCAACGTGACTGTAGACAATGAAGAAGCAGCGCAATGCCTTCTTGCCTGTTCATCTGCCGAAACTTCATAAAACAAAATTTTGGAGTTCGACAACTGGCCTCTCAGTGGCCTTGAAGGAGCATTCCACCAATCGCAGCTCCAGGAAAAATTTACGTGATATGGTCGCCTGGATATCTCGGCATTCCTGGAAATGAATTGGCAGGTGGGGCTACACGCCAATTGGCTCCCCTTCCGCATCCTGCTGGGGCACTCGCAATGAAAAAAATGGTATCGAGGACCTGATATCCACGCTATCTCCACCTATTGTGAGCTAGGCATGCCATTTCCCTAGAAGCCTCCTGACGAACTTAGACTTCGCCGTTATTTAGACCACTTTATTCAGAACCATACTGGATACGGCGACTTTTGTGCCTACCACAACAGATTCCTTCATGAAATGCCCTGTTGACTTTTTTCTATGGGGGTTTCAAGTCTGTATCTCGGACGGCAAGACTGAACACCCGTACACGGTGTCCTCTGCGAACCTGGGAGTGAAATTTTAACCCAGAGCCAAATTCTGTCAAATTTCGCAGTACCAATGAAGTTGGCCCAAGAGTCAATGATTCAAAATACTACACCATGTCAATCTTTCACTCCCAAAGAGATCGAATCCTACCTAGCTCTCATCAAGTCTACAAGTAAGACATAGTACATCTTCATTCCAATGATCACACCTCTCGTCGACCTTCTCTGGCCTCAGTTGACCACCAAATACACGCCCACGCCAATATTTACATCCGACGAAGGTTGCAAAGCGTAGCGCAAAAATCAGGAAGAAAGTTCCTTGGGATGGACGTGAGAGGGATTAGGATATGTTGACAAGATGATGCATAGGATTGTTTTAACCTCGAAGGGCGTGAAATTCTGAATTTTGGCAAGGAGTTTTACAAATCGAGCTTTGTGCGTGCCAAGTCTTCGGTTGCGAGAGTGCAGGCAATACTATAAACACCGCCTTGGTTGGGTGGTGCGGTGGTACATCTTCTTGGCCGGTCTATCATACAGGGTCCGGGTAGCGTGGACACATATTCCACTTGAGACAGTAGATTGCTGGTTCAAATCCAGCAAAATACAACCACTTTTCTCGCGGTGCTGGTGTGCATGGATGACGAAGACATGCTTGGATAATCAAAGGTTTTTAAATTCCCTTTGGTGGGTACTTACGGAGGAGGGTCGACTATTTGTGTAAGTAAGCCTACCTCATAGTAGTATTTGCAAATGAAATCCAGAGTATGAGTGTCTCTAACGTCAAAAGAGTCTTCCTTCATATAAGCATAGCACCGGTCATGTGTCATAGCTCTATAGCTGAATATACATTAAATGTTTTAAAAAAAATGTTTCTACATCAGATCTTCCAGCGCCGCAGATAGCTGCACCTTCCTCAACTTCCCCCCTTATTTTTGCCAATATTGTAACTTGAGTTCCGATGAACACTACAAGGTCCTATTAAGCTGCTCGCTAGGTTGATCCTCGAGGATCGAGACTGGAGATGATTTTACGCATTAGCGCATGTGTAGTGGGTTTTACCAGTGGTGGAGGTCGGACTTATTCGATGTAACGGGCAATTCTGGTAGGGAATGGTAATGAATAAAGCATTTCAATTGCAAATGGCGCCTCGTACACTTGAACTGTGTAGGATGGCCAAGCACGAAAAATGATAGGATTGCAGAGGAAAGCGAACTAGCACCAAGACAATCTTTCGTCTTACGAAACATTACGGCCTAGAAAATCTCTCCGAACAACTCTCTCGGTCGAATAAAGAATATCTCTCTTTGATACGACTGTCGCCCGAGTCGGCTGATGGTCAAAATAGAAGACGTTTGAGCCGAGCTTGAGTAATTTCGACGTTGGAAGGAATGTGGCGCTACATGTTGCAAGGAAGCTGCAGGATTTTCTAATTCTGAATTATCATGTTGATATATTCATAAATAGATCTCTTCAATGAGTACAAATACAGAGTCTCATCCTTTGCAGTCATCATCACACGAATTTCCACCAAAATCACCTTGATACTTATCAATAGATCTATCAGCGCGGAAAACCAGGCCAATCTCAACAGCGACATCTACTTCCCTCGGTGACAACGTATAAATTGGGTGAAGCTCGAAATACCAGATATCTCACAGTCTCTCGTTCACAGTCCAGCTTCGTGCAGACGACATCCTTGATATGAAGTTTCTTAGTGCAGCTTCCACGGCCGCGTTGACTTGCATCTTCCTTCTGGTACCCACTGCGCTCGGAGATACTGTTCTTAAGTGTGGAAGCGGAGAAATATTTGAGCTGGAGGAAGCTGAAGATTATGCAAGCAAAGCTACACCCGATGAAGTACTAGCCGGTGACCCGCTAAGCTCAAGCGGTGAAGTAAGGGGGGCATATCATTTTTCAAGGACAACAAGACACAACGGTCAGACTACCTTTTCCCGCGACCTCATCATCACTAACTATTCTCCACCGTAACTAGAAGATGGTTACTACTTAGTCCAACTCGTTGGAACTCTCCCATCAATCGTACTTTATGAATATGGTCAATCAGGATGGGAGTTCTGCTCCTTCGCCCTCCGTAGGCCAGAGTCGATGTTGTATGAATGATTTGCATTGGGGGGGGGGGGGGGGGGGCGGTATTAGATATTGGAAATTGGAAGTTCCCACAAAACAATAGATGCGATAGGATTGTGAAATGTCTTCACCAAAATTTCTAGATAACAATTCTCTCGTCCACTTGCCCAACTTTTGATGACCCGTTTCACGGATCCTTAACTAGAATATCAATTCTAATCTTAATTCGTGATGAGACGAAGGCGTGGATAATTAAAACCGTCAATTTTCGAATAGCTTCCTCTACACAATTAGTCATGTAAAAAGTCTGGTAAGGTTATACAAGAGAGTCATGGAGAGAAGGGCACGAACACAGCCATTAATGCGAGGATATTGGCAAGAATCGATTACGATTAATTCCGGCTGGCAAATGCTTCTACTATTGTATATAATACTTCAGTATGAGAGAGATTTACTCCTCACGCAACGTCTTCTTTACTTACCCTTTACTTTACGTTTGTTTACCCAACTCTTCTTCGGGAAGATTATCTATCCATTTTCCAGCTCTTCACCAGCAATACCACGTGACACATCTACCGCAATTATTTGCCCATTCGTCTCATGCTGGAGAAGATCTATCATGATCTTGACCCATTTAATATCATCACTTACCACCTAGATCTTCACTAGGCTATACAACGCACCCCGTGGAACACTGTCAAGCCCCCATCCTTGAGACTAGTACTCACAGAGCACGACAGGACAAGCCGTCCTGTGTCAATGATATGTCATCGGCACAAAGCAATGACAACACAAGCATCTCAGCCATACATGATAACATGAGGCAGATATATCTAATGACACAATCGTTGAGTGGCTGAATGGTTGCGAGTTATTGCTATAGATGGTGTATTTTGCGTATATATACTCGCTGCTAGACCTCTGTACATGATGAAGCCTATCCACTCTTATTTTTAATAGTCATCAATATAGCAGATCTACAATACACATCCGTCTTGAAGCGCTATCCTATATTCACCCAAGCTGACTGTTACATCCATTGCGACAATTCTTACACTTATCACAACCTCGTTAGTACAGTACACATACTATGATTTTAGGAAGAGACTCATACACCCTCTTAAGATTTCATTCTACAGAGGATATCGTAGTAATCCCAAGACACTCTTGACCTAGAGTCCCCGTAGGCCCAAAGTCTATAATCTGTTCCATCCTAGGAACCAAGAACCTCAAGCATCCCTAGTTACATAGTCATTGCCTTGCGATGGCTATTGTGAGGTTATGGATCGTGGAGGATATCTGTCGAACAACGAAGCAGTTGAATAGAGCTTCAGAGATACTCAGTAAATGTAATGAACTGAGGATTTCTGAAGGAGAAGAACACTACATATATATACAGGAATTAGTCCTAGTGAGACGAATTTAGAAATAAGCCAGGATTTGCGCCCATGTCCCAGTGTGGCGACATTATCATGGTGAAGGTATGTCTTGACCACCAGTAGACCCCCAAGCTAGCTGAGTGTAAGACAGAATCATGTAAATACCATAATTTCCAACATATCTTGTGTTGAGCCTCAAGACTTATTAATATTACAGAAAAAAGATGTGGCGCAGTATTAAATGATACGAATAACGGAAACGAAAACGACATGGTACATGACAAGTGTAACAGATGCAGGACTGTTAGAACCACAACAATGGTTACATTATTATGATAGCAACATTCCCTGACCAACATAGTCATCAGTTGCTACGTTATAGCTGTCGACTATCATACCCGTGATTATAGCAGCCACTCTTGAGTACTTGGAGGAGCCCGAGGACCGCCATTGAGCCGCCCTCTTTGGCCATGCAATTCATCTAGACGTTTGAGCAATCAACTTGCCACGAGTTTTTGTGGTGGGCATGGTATTTGGCAAGGGGAGGGCAAGACTGAACACCTGTACGCGGTGTCCTCTACGAAGCTGGGGGTGAAATATTCTCCCACAGCCAAGTTTAGTCAAATTTCACAATATCAAAGAAGTTGGCCCACGAGGCAAAATTTCAAATTACTTCAGCATGTCAATCTTTCACTCCCAAAGAGTCCGATTGCCAACTAAGCTTCATCAAGTCTGCAAGTACGACCTAGTACATCCTCATCCCAATGACCATACCTCTCGTCGAATTTCTCTGGCCTTAGTTGACCGCCAAATACACGCCCACGCCGATATTTATACCCGACGGAGGAAGCAAAGCGTGACGAACAAATCTGGGAGATAGCTCTTTGGGATGGACGTGAGAGGAATCAGGACAAGTTTACAAGATGATGCAGAAGAGGGATACGTTTTCGACGGGCGTGAAATTTCGAATTTTGGCAAGAGTTTTACGAATTGAGCTTTGTGCGCGCCAAGACTTCGCTTGCGAGAGTGCAGCTGACACTGTAAAAACAAGCAAACGATGGAAGGTGTTGTGGTCCGCCTCCTGGTGGTGTTCTCTGGTATGGTCTGAGTAGCCTGGGCACCTACTCCACTTGGGAAGGAGACATCTCAGATTACATTTCGCGCGGAGAAAATTTGATGGATGACGGAGGCATGTCTGGATAACTCAAGGTTTTTTGAGATGTTCCCCTGGGTGGGTATTCACGGATGAGGGTTGACTTGGGGTGAAGAAAAAGCCACCATAACTTCGCAGTGGTACTTGCAAATGAAATCCGAGGCATGAGTGCTCCTCTTGTAAACTGAGTCATCTTTTCTGTACTTTTCTCTGATATTGTGTCATAGCTAGATAGCTGCATACGCAATTAAAATCTGATGCAAAAAAAAAAAAAAGACCGGACCACCTCAGACTTTACCCATGTGTTGAATCATACCAAGTCTGACCGTCCAGAAACCCGCTGCCAACACGCCATGGCGCAAATTCATCCTCAGCCTCGGCCACCACGCGCCCGAGCCCTTGATATCGTCATTAACTCCAAAATATAAATGTAGTCCCGGATCTCATCATTGCTCTAGCCTTGCACCTTCATATCGTACTGTTGGGTTGCTTTCGTCATTGGAGATTTGTGTAATCCCCTCGGTGTATCTACTCTCTTCTTTCTCCATTGTACACGTCTCGTTTTGTTGTAAAGGTAAGAGCTTAAGGAGGTTAATTGGCAGAAGGTTTACGGGTGATTTTCGATAAATCAATATGAACTGCTGATACATTTGATATTCAGACCTTAGAGGATTTGGGGGGTAGAAAGCGCTAATTATATACACATCTGAGGTAGCTAGACTTTTGCCTCATTTACCCAAAACAGTACCACGGAATATTCTAGTCTCCTCCATCTGGCAGTACAATCTAGAAACACTTTCTATACAGTGCTCCATTGTTCCTCTACTCATCATGGAGCCACCTGGAAAGTTCTTCCTTCACCCTCAGTGATCATTGCCCTCGTGCATTGTAATCCTAGCCATCACTAGCACAACACGTTTCCATCACGACTATCCTCATTAAGGCATGTGTAGGTAGGTGATGTGACGAGTATGGAGGTGGGTCGCAGGTGTAGAATCAACTGAGAAATGCTTCGTCACAAATACATAAAGAGTTTGAGAGATGTCGGATGTTTGAATACGACCCCCATATAGATCCAGGCCCATTCGTGAATCGTATGTTAGTGGTGATAAGCTTTTATTCAACTTTGTTTCGGCTATGAAATATCTGTCGAATGATTTTTCGTCCAAAATATCGAGTGCAACTCCTTCAAGTCGGAAATCCATCTAATAAAATTCAACCCACCCTTTTTTCGCGGCTGAATCTCGGCTTTGAGAGAATATACCAATCCCAGGTCCGTAGAGGACACCACTGACAGGTGTTCAGCCTTCGTCATCCATGCGATTGACTGTGGACATGTAAGCGAAAATCATAACCTGTTGGCAAAAGTATTTATGCAGCGGGAATTGAGCCCGAGGCGGGGCTCGAACCCGCGACCTTGAGGTATATCTAAGAGCCACACGCTCTACCGATTGAGCTACCCGGGCGGCTGTACACTATGCATATATACAATACATAAATTTGTTTTTTTGAACAACATGAACGTTCATCCAGCACCTTTATCTTAGATGCCAGGAAAATTAACCGCCCAGAGCACAATAGCAGAATAGTTGATCTGTAAAATAACGTGACTCACTCGCCAAAATTTAGACGCTCCAAGTGAAATTTACCAGAGGGAAAGTGGGAAACCACCTAAGCTCTAGTCTTTGGAGCCGTGCAATGCAGAATACTGTGCCTACTAGAATTATCATGTGATTCGCAACGAGCCTCTTAGGTGCATGAAAGGCCTCTGGAAGCAAGAGTCCACGGTAGACTGGACGCGAGATTCCGGGTTGTGAAGAGCCGAGTTCGATATTTTCCGAGATGGCAGCAAAAGAAATGATTCCGGGATTCCATTTGGGCGCGCGAGCTGGTCAGCATTGCTTTTTCGTGAGGAAACCAGCGGTGATATTCTCCAAGTCGTCATGCTCGAACTGTGCAGTCTGTCGTTCTAGATGGGCGAGGTCCAGGGTAATGGGCTGGTATGGACCGATGTCCATCTATATGCGGACGATAGATCCCCTATGCAAAACTGAGGTAGTTGACGTATCGTGCGCTTGCCTGGATTTCCTCGAAGTTTCATGAGAAAATATGAATACATATAAGCCGTAACGCTAGGCATATTTCTATTAGTCAAAGGACCGGGGACAGATTGAATGCCTGTCGGCGGTATCCCCTACAAACCTGGGAGCGGGATATTCTCTCGGAGCCAAGCTTAGCCAGATTCCGCAATACCAAAGAAATAGGCCCACGAGACAATGATAAACGACTCCATACCAATTGAATCTCTCACTCCCGACGAGATTAATTTCTACCAAAGCCTCATCAAGTCTATAGTCACGACCTAGTACATCCTCACTTCAATTACCACACCTCTCGGCCACTCGTTTTCTGGCCTCAACTAGCCGCCATGTAAACGCCCACAAAAATGCAAATTTCCACGAGAGGAAAATATCGTAGCGCAGAAATCTTGCGACACAGGTTTTGGGGCTCACATGAAATGGATGACGATTGATGGATTGTATGATGCCAAAAATAGATATTATCTTTAATAGGGACGGGGTTGATATTTGGTGAGGCTCTACTCACACAGAAGACCATTTTACGCGCCACGAATTTTTTTGGGAGAGTGCAGGTTACCCTCAAGGGAATACCGTGAATGGATATTGTGGTGGCAAATCAGACCGGCTGACCATAATTAGTGTTTGAATAGCTTCGACAACCATCCCACATGAGGCAGGAATTGATTAGTTCCAATCCAGCAAGATCAGACCGTGTTACTCACGCGGCTGACGAAGAAATGGCGACAGCTGAGTTGGGCTACCCGTTGTTTTGAATACTTCCCATTGGCGGATTTTATCGGCAAGGACTCACTGTGCCGTATGAATTAGTAGACTTCGTGGTGGGATTTGCAAGTGATAACCAGATTATAAGTACCTCGAAAGCCAGAGGAGTCGCTTAAAATGTACGCTTGGCACTTTTAATTCTACGGAGATGACTCGATGTAGCTATTAACTGGAGCTCGCCTCTGCTGGAAGCATTTGGCTAGTTACTTATTGTTTCGTGACTCCAGAAAGATCTCGCAGACAAAATCAGGCTGGATATTATGGAAACCCAGCAAGTGTCAGTGGCCCGACGTGAACAATGATAGGGAACAAGAGCCAAGATTTGCATGGTAAATATTCAAAATTATCAGCAGTGGCCTTTGTGAAGCAGAGGCTTAATTACAGCGTTTGTATCGGGGATCAGTGCAATTTCGCAATACAAGAGATGCTAGACTAGGCATCTGCGACACATGTCGCCGACAAAATGAACTTTCTAGCGCCGGTGTCATTAGTGTCTAGGCGGAGGCTCCTCTCATCAACGATGCCAGATTAGGATATCCTCTCGTCAATAATTAGTCTCGTCTACTTCTCCATCTTTGGTTCCGATGGCCTCCACACATGCGCCCGCAGTTCTCGGGAACTCTCATGCAGCTGTCTAATCGTAGTCCACAAATCAGGGTAGGCGATCTAGAAAGAGAAAAGGACGAGAGGGTAGACTTAACAGAAGATGGAATTTTCCACTGGGGCAAGAGTCGAAGGTAGTTAACACGTTAAGTGGCACATGCTCGCCATCAAACAACTGGCGAGAGTGCAGGCGGCACCGGAAAGATGGTCAGGGCCAGCGTGTATGTCCCCCATCCAAATTATCTCTCGGGAAATGTAAAAGAGCCGGTGCAGCCTGTTCAAAGTACATGTGGATCCTTGACGGAGCATTCTTTACACCCTGACCTCGAGCATATCATGATTATGGATTGTTGGAAACCCAAGAGTCTTTCTTCAGCTATAGGATCAGAGAGCTGTGGCCTCTTACCCTGGCCCTTCAAGCTCCGTATTGTAACAAATTACAGGCATCTATGCTGCTTCATAGCTATACCTTACATTGATAAACACTCGCGTCGGTTAAAGGCTCTCTGGCCCGTTGCTCACTGTCCAGAGATGTGAGGTCCGAATCGTTTGTCAAGCCAACGGGCTAATCTTCTCATGGCTATAACTTGGCGTTTCAAGGTCTAGCCAGGGACAAATGCATGGCAAAGATCGGATCCTCAGCCGTTCATTGTCGCATGAAGCTGCTAGTACAAGGAAGCTATTGTGCCATGACTCGACCCCAACAAGCAACACACTCTGATACAGCGCAAGAGGTGGAGACAAAGTTCCCGTCACCCCCTCTAACCCTCCGCCGAGCCCATGAGTTGATGGAGGTCGCATTTCATCGAGCCTTATCATATCCCACATCCTTTGATCCATGGCCACGCTTGGCGTCGATTGTATTTTTACTGACTGGCCTCCAGCGTCGCTTCCATCGCGCCAACCATACCCATACGAGCACCCAAGTTGAACCACGATACCCCAATGCGGTCAATTACTGATGGACCCATGGGAGGTAAGAGTAAGGACGGATGAAAGGGATTCGAAGGTGTGCCTGGGAAACTAGACCTTGAGAGAATTACACACAACAACACTGTGAGTGGGCGAGGGTGGAGGAGTCTTCAAAACCAGAAGAGCCCGCCGTCGTGTCGTTCCGTGAGGTCTAATCCACCTGGGGAGGATGAAACTACTGACAATCGTCTGATCGCTCTTGCAGGTAAATGACTGTGGGCCTGCTTTTATATGGTCCTCATGGCCTACAAACTAGATGCATACATGGCTGGCGGCTTCTTCAGACATTCGTGGCCGAGGGTGGGATAAAAGTTCAAAGCACTAGCTTGATGAGCATCATTGGATGCGTCCATGGCATGCGGCTATTGTATCGCTTTCCGCCGTCTAGCCAGACTTTGGATCGTCGGCATGGCTCTGCCCCTCATCGCTCAGCGTTGAGCTCATGGGAGAAACTGTGGCAGCCCGCACCAGACAAAGATAAACTCCGCGCATGACTCATACCCCATCCCTGATCCGTTAGGTCGATGCTCGATAAATCTGTCAGTTGCCAAGTGCGGTAAGCTCAAATTTACTCAGATCCATCTTGTTTCCTCAACTCGTCCTACGACTGCATCGAAATTGCGCAAACTTAACACTCCAGAGCTCCACGTGAGGCATCGACAATTTCGCTATCAACCTGATCAGAACCTCGTGCGCACGCGTCGAGAGACCAGATTGCTCGCTTCACTATAGCTACCAATTCTCAACATCACGATCCCGTCAGCCATAGCGAGACCAGCTTCCCGAGCACATAATAATGCAAACCCTACCGCTCATTCCTTCCAATGTACAGGCATCATATAGGTCTTGTCATTCTTTGAGGACAACGGCATGCCGGGCGTAAACAAGATGGCCGCAAAAAAAACACAGAAACTGCCCTACCACCCAGGCTGTTTCCATGAAGTGGCATCAATTTCAGGAATCGTTGCTGGTTCACATCAGAAATACTCCACATAATATTCCTGCTGTGCCACTGCGCTATCAATAATGCAGGAGCTCACTCCCGCTAGATTCTACCTAAGCCACTCGTATCCCGCCTATCCTGAATCTTCAATAGAGTACCAATCTTACCAATGCGAGCGCGGTCCAGGCCTCGTCTACTTCCACCATCTTATTCATACCACTGCTAATACAAACGCCTTATCTATTTAGTCGACTTTTACTAAATCCCGGCAAGTCTCTCATCCATGCAATCTGGGCGGTGCTTGGCCGCCATGTCGCCACTATCCTATCAAAGGCCTGGGCCTTTTTAGCGAGCACTCAAGGTAAAATTTACACACTTCATATCCATGTGCTAGTAGCTACCCACAATATCTATCCGTATCTCTCACATGTGTTGTGGGATCGTGTTAGAGTGCCTCGTAAATATTCCGCCCATCCAGCAAGGTATGCCCCAAAGTTGGAGCGAGCCTTCAACCCCCGGATCCCACGCTAATCTCAAGGATTTTGTCATCACACTGCACTCGTTATAATTCCTTAACATTATATTAAATTAGAGGGTGTATTATAGCACCTTTTGAGTAGATCATTAAGCTTCCCTTCGTCGCAACTACTACAGAAGACTATGGCCGATTAAAATTCAGAATCTAGTGACAGTAACTCCGCGTCTAAGTAGCACCGCTCCCAAAGCCTTGTGAGAGCTTTGAATATTCATTAAAAAATCCCTCCCCTTATTAGGTATATAAATATGCTTACATCATGAGACTCATTGACCGTTGCATTACAAGAGTTATGCCGTCGCTATTTGGGTATCAAATTAAAGCACAAATTAGAATGCGTACACATTCCCCTACCAGCATTATGGTTGGCTCACTTCGTTAGTGCGAGTAGCGTTTGGTGATACAAATTAAACCTCTGACCATCCAGGATGCCTCTATTATTATTACTATTCGTTTAGATTATTTCAGTTGCTCATCCAGTGTATTCCCTGGACATATTTTAGGAAGAAATTGCTCGAGTTGTCTTTGGGATTTCTGATGCTAGCGAATTTTCATCGGCGAACTCTTCCAGTTCAGGTAAGGGGGGTGCGTTCATTGGCATGAAAAATCGGCTGGGGTTGTAAACTCTCAAGTCTGGGCTTCCGTACTCCTTGAAACGGGACTCTCCTGCCTCGAACTGACTTTTAAGTGGACTGGTGGTGGATGAGTAAAGAGATCCGCGTGATGCACTGCGAGCAGGAAGAGGTGGAGGCAATCTCTTTGGGATATCAACCAAACCACCCCGCGCATTCATTGCAGTGCGAGCAATAGCAGCTTGCGCTGATGCTGCTTCAAATATTATGGGCTCCTCATCTTCCTCTTCTTCTTCTTCCAATTCCAACTCTCCCTCATCCTCATTCCTGTTGTTATTTTCTTCCCGGTGCGAGGATTGAGTCTCGTGTCCGACTTCCTGCCGAATTGATTCTGTGATAGTGCAAAGATCTAATGGGCGGTTACTTAGATGTGCCAGAGGACCCAAGTCAATCTTAGTATAATCGACTTCTTCGGGCTCTGGTACAATATCTTTTTGAAATTTCTCGTCCAAAGTCCGCCTACGCTCAGTGTAGACCGAACTTATACTGGGTGAAGAAAGCTCTTCTGTTTGTGTGCCCATCTCTACAGTTTGGATAGCCCTGTCGGTACTGTTCCTTGTTCTAGTACTGACATAACTTCCACGATTACTCCGACTCGCAACAGTATCTATGCTCATGCGATTAAACCTAGCGAATATTGGACTGGTTGAGCTGGGATGATACTCAAATTGTGAAGATGAAGGCCTACTGCGTGTCCCTGACTCTCTAATTTCGAAGCCAGCTTTTTCGAGTGCAACAACGCCGAAAGGATCAGGATCCTCAGCTTCTGGAATCCCAAAAGAAGAGCTTCGAGATGAGTGAATATCAACGTCTCCGGGAGATGGCTGGTCTACGAGTGGATCTGTCAAGGTATAGTTGTAATCTTTGCGTCCCTCTGATGCTTTGGCAGTTTCCATAAGTTTTCTTACTTCCAGGGGTTCCGGTTCAAAGTTTTCCTCCATAATATCTGAAACTGTAACTGGTCGTCCATAGAAGCGTTCGTTCTCATCATTACGCTCAATAATTACCGTTCCGTTCATCTGTGCATCAGCGTGAAAGCCATGGGCTTTGAGATACGTGAAAGTCGATTGTCTAGGGAGTGGTTAGCGCATTGCTCTTGGTTTCTCGTTTCTAGAATTCTGAAGTAAAGATCTTCATGAAGTTGACACTCTCGTCTCTTCGACATGAACACTGGGCGTTCCTTACAAGTTTTTAGATGGGGGTACATCATTAAAGGTATCTCCGACAATACCTAGAGGTCCAGTGACTGATTGTATGTGTTCGCCTAGGATCGACTGAGGCTTTGTAAAGGTTCCGAGCGCTTCCTTATTATTAATTACGATAACGCAGTCATATATATCAGTACCGCATGGAAATGAGAGTCCGGTTGTGTGTAAGAGAATACCGGAAGGGGGACTCCAGTCACCGTCTTCCTTTCTCGCCATTAAAACACCCGAGCCACCTGCGCCGGAGATCCATAGCCCAGCACGCATTGCCGTAAATATGGCCAAACCGACAGCTTTTCTAATAACGTGCGGAGGAATAATACTAAGCGGACGTGGGCTTCTTAAAGCATAATCTGAGGTTGAGTCGTGCTCGGTGAGAAAGCCATCTTCTATGGACGAGTCAGAAAATAGTGTTTCGTTCTTGAGGGTACGTACTGCAAAACGAGTGTAATATTCTCGCAGCTTTCTCAGACTCTTTCTCAAGAGTTGTGGGCCAGAGGGATTCATGTCCAAACTTGTTACTGCTGGGATCGATATTTGCAATAGTCTGCCGGGCGACGTGTCTCATTTGCTCGGCCGAAAGAAATGAATGGTGATGAAAGAGAGCCGGCGAATATTTATTTTCTGCCCAGACCCAAGGACGGTCGGTACCTTTTTGAGATTCCTGTCTGTTTCGATCCCATGATGGCAACAGCGAAGTTACACGGCGCATATTTGACAAAGCCCCTTCTCCAGAGTTGGCTTAGGTGAGCGAGAATAAGGTGGTTTTGGTGGTTCTTAGTATTGCTACTGCTGTTGTTGAAAACAGGAGGGCTAAATGCTGATGAATAACAGTCGGCATTGAAAGAAGTAGTTGTCGTATGCTCCACATAGCCTGCTGTTGTGGAGAACAGATTGGAAACCGGGCCTGGAGTAAGCCAAGACCGGGGTAAGAGGAAGGTCCATCGTAATAAGACGACGGGCCCCCCCGACCCCACTGCGCACGCATTTATCTGTGGCCAAGGGGGCCAAAGGGCGCAGGAGGGGTTAATCATTGCAGACCGCCTGACTTGGATTCGTCAAGCGAGAAGCAAGCCGATCTCAATCTACCCTGATCCATCTGCAGTGACCCTATGGACTACCATCGTCTGCATCCTGATGAAAAGAAGCCATAGCTATCCTATGTAGCAAGCAAATATCAGACCAGCCAACTTGCATCACACCTCAAAAATGGTTAACTACATCTAGGTACCAATTATTGCAAGCACTATTTCCATGATAGCCATGCACTCTCAGTCCACAGACCTACGATACTTATGATCAACTAAGCCATAGAGCCTGCCTTGAGTATCCAACTACACCATACCGATACCCCTGATATAATCTTTAGCATTTACCATCAATGTATCCATTTCAATTTACCACGAATTCGCTACCCTGTGCAAGACATCCGCCTAATTTCATGCACTCAGGTTTAGTTGGAATCGCGTACGCAACTCTTAGTTTCCACAAGTAGTTGTGGACCAGAGCTAATTAGCTAGCAATAATGTGGGTAAATACGAACACATAGGAAGACACTGAGTTTAAGGCAAGCTAGCTGTCGTTCCAAATTTTATGGTTCACGACAGTACAATATCACGACAGCGACTCAATTAATTGATGACCCCGCTCTCAGTCAGAGCCCTCAATCCATCTGCTTAGTACCGCAAGCTTCCTTCAGTGCTCCTACCCCTAGATCTTTCAACCTCTCAAGTGGGAATGAATAACATGTAAATCAGACTGATTTAAGAAATTTACAGAATAGTTTCAAACATAATATGATTCGTTTAGTAATATTCACAAGTTACTGGATTGAGAAATCTGTCTCACAACGAACAGAACGTATGAATTGCGAGCGCGTAGTCCTTTTTACACATTGGAATAGACTTTTCCCAATCAAGAGATAGGCATCTGCGTAAAGCTGGCTTTCAAACAAAAGAATGGCATCACTGGCTCGATCTTCGCCTCCATGCCACCTTGAACCTGCTGCCGTTTGGCAAGCGCTTGGTGGATTGCTACCGAGAATGCAAGATCAGACTGCGAAGTACAAGCTCAGGCACAAGCCCCAACTTTTGGCGACAGACTGCGCTTTGATAAAAAAGCAGAGTGGCCCACACACTGGGAGTGATGCTTAGTCGAGAGCTCGTGCTTTTTTATGAGCTTGCTGAAGCTGCTAGGGCTAGAGAATCTCAATTCAACCGGCAGATACTAAGTATTTCTATAACGGTTGATCACTAGTCTTGTTGTATGCAAGAATATCTCTAACATTAGTTTGGAAGATTGGAATCACTTTTCACCGCTTGAGCCCTAGGACTGCGTTAATAAAACAGCCTATGGTGATTCTCCGTTCATTCGATACCATTCTCTGTTTTATCTCCTACGATGTTTTCTCCTCAACAACTGAAAATTTATAGCTTGAGTCCATAGTCGAGATAAAGTTGCAAAGAAACTAATGAAGTGAAAGAAAAGACTATTTACGAAATCATGTTAGCAGGAAGCCACGCCGCAAAAGTTAATGCAAGGGTGAAGACTATTGTAGTATGTGTAATTGAGACGCAGATGAGTGTAATAAAAATACTAGAACGCTTTTCATGGCCGCCAGCGACTGTTTCCGCATTCAAATGAGATTTTTTAATTTATTTTCTTTCTTTCCATGATAATGATCTGAGCGTCCGTGGCCTGAGCAATTATTACGCTGCCAAGCCTGGGCCTGGGGCTCCGATCGATCTGTTGATACTGCGACCAATCAGAGCCTTCTTTAAAATTCGCTATTCTGAGCGGGAAGCCCGATCAAAATTTCGTGATGTTCAGCGGACAGAGATATGTCGAAGTTTCAGGTCGGACTTGGACACAAGCAGCAATGACTTTGTTGTCTGGCCCGCATGAGATGGGATACGAGGCACTGGTGTACTCAAGACATTCCTTGAGGCGAAAATGGCAAAGTTAACACACCAGGATGCCCGTCTATGTCAGTGTAGCTAGGGTAAATGTAAGAATAATTATCGTCCAAAATCACGTGCACATGATAAATCCGATGATCTAGCTTGGCACGGGAAAGCGAGGATGCTATGAAATCCGAAGCTTGCTAGACAGTAAAGATGAACTAGGGGTTTTCAATCGTCGAGCACGACTGTAGCGGTCGAATTGATCTCCTTTCTTCGTCACTTAGTCACGTTGCTCATTTAATAGGTAGCTATAGAACTGATGATGAGCTCTGTTGCCTAAGGCTGGAGTGGGGTCTCATCGTTTATCGGTCTTAGTGGCCGTTTAGCGAACTGTTTCACTCCACCCTCCGCCCCACAATAACGACTCAATTACCTAGGTCATATTCTATTTTCCTACATCATTTGTTCTGGACTACAATTGGAAAGCTTTGGCGCAGGTGCACTAAGCAGAACATATGCTTGGGTTTAGGCTTCTGAGCCAAACCCAAAATCCACTCAGTTTACCAATAACATGATCGGTAGACCATGAACCGTCACGATCGTCTTGTTTGGCATGCCGTCAACACTTTATCTGGGACGCGAAAAGCCGACAGAAATACAACGAGATTTTCATCCCATCGTGAGCTTGACGAGGCGTCAATTTTTTTCGAAATTTTCAATTTATATGCAGCTATCAAGCTGTAACACATGGTCGGTGATTTGTGTTCCTGTTCAATGACTCGTCTGACTCTGTCAAGGCGTCATTGTCATCAATCCTACTGTGGCCCAACGTCACATGGATTAGCGCACAACAAGGGTACTGACTCGTACAGAAATATCATGCGATACGTAAATTTGACGGGCCCCAGAAAGCCGGACCTTGGGGCGACGTTGAGCTACCATGGAGTCTTGGAGCAACGAGCAAAGGTGGGTGTGGTGTGGCGTGTCCATCGACCTTCCAGAATCAAACAAAATGCTACCCGACACGGCATATAGGAGGATATTCAAGGGCTCTAGCGTCCGAGGTGTTTACAAGATCATCAGACGAACTACACGGCGAAAGTGTGGGTATCATCTCGGTTGGCTCATGAAATTCGAAGAGCCGGCAAACTTCTGTTGCTGGACCGTATCGTCTCATGCAAAAGTCTAAAAATTTCATCGAAGTATACTATTACGCATGGCAGAATTTACCAGAGGACAATTAAGTGCTCTACAGCTAGGTCGCCATGGCCTCCCATGCCAAGTTTCGAATTTTACTACTAAACGCTCAAACTTTAATCCAGGTTTACACGATCCCAATAGAACGATACCGTCAGGGAGATTCAACGCCCATCGCTCACTGATAATCTCACATATACATCATTCATACCTTGATTGTACGGATATGATGCGAATTAAGCTCGTCAGTTTCCGTCTGAGTGTCACCAGATTCCTCTGCATGATTCAAGGAGAATAAACGCATCCGCATTTAATTGGTTAATTTGATGAAGGAAGACAAACAGCTCCATGAAATATCCAAGTTGCCACAGTGACTGAGTAAAGCTTAGGTGAGGATCTTGCCGCCAGAAAATACTGATCAAGGACCAGGAAGGTCTCCACATAATCTTTCCCCATTATGAGAATCTTCATTATTACAGCGCAGTTTTTTATTCACTGGTCGGTAATTTAACTGGTGTTAGTATTTGTTCGGTAGCACTGTTAACTAGAAGAAGCGATGCTACAATAAGCCGATCATGCCAAGGTATTCCCAACTAAACTGGATCCAGGCCTGATCTCGAGCAGAAACAGCCCCCTACAGAGTGCCATGTCTATGAGTATTTACCTCAAGTAACCATTGTAGGTGTGTATTTGATAAAGAATCTAGCGCAAGTAGAATCAAGAAAAGCGAACAAATTACCAATAGCTAGGTTTCATCTGCGCACTTGCCTGTCACGATCCAAGATCGCCAAAATAGCCATAGAAGCCAGTAGAAATATTCTTTAAAGCCATATCTGTCTATGTTCACCATAACTGGCATATAAATTATTAACCCTCTTATCTCTTCACTCAAAAAGATTACCAGGTATCATCGCAACATGAAAATAGCAACTTCTGCTTAAAATCTCTCTGTCCCATCTAGGGAGATTTCTTCGAGCAACTATATGACACATCAATCAAGGTCGTCACGTAATGTGAATAAAACTTTCGTATCCGTTGAATTCTGTTCCTCTCAAACTTTTTCCTGGCATTGACAAGGCTAATGGTAGGAAAGCTGTGCTCCATCACCACAGTTACACAAGATCCCATCTCCAAATAGCGGATTATGCTAGATTTATGGTTTGAATAACCATGCATCAATTGATGGGTACCAAAGTTCGTGATGCGCTGGAGAGCTCGGCTAAATGATCCCGGGCTCTCTCCAGCTGGCGATCGTTGGGGCCGAAGTAGGGACAGGAATTGTCAAGCACCATATAAAAGAGGGTCTGATGGGGTTGGGTCGGAGAAATATGCGTCGCGGCTAAGTATGGGGAATTCGTCGTTGGATTCCTGGGCCTGTCATGATCATTTGGCTGCATGCTCTATCCGTCAGAATTAGCTGGTGTTATACGTGATGACAAGGCTCAACTATCCAGTTCGCATATATATTGAAGCCCAAGAGCACCAGGTATCGTGTTACTACGAAGCCACAGCTCATTCATTAAAAGGGCTCAAATAGTATCGGGCTAGTTCATACTGCTACGTGACTCACAAACTATATAGCACATTGGACTCCCCCGGCTCAGGACGCATCATACATAGTAATCCTATCATGTTTTACGGCAAAGATATATCTCAGATGTGATGCTCATCATAGGTTACCCTTTGGCTCATTACTCAGCCATTGAAATCTCATGAGGGTGGCGAAACTCAACACCTGTCAGTGGTGTCCCCTACGAACCTCCAGCTCTCACTGTAAAGTCTGCAGAGCCGAGATTTAGTAACAAAGTCCTCACTTCAACCAGGATTCCCAATCGCTTGCGCGGTCTGTATCGTCTTCATCTCTCGACACATTCCCCTTACACCATTATCATGAAGCCAATCACGATCAGGTTAGATGGTAGGGTCGGAGCTCTACTCATCACCAACCCTTGGTCATGGAGGAAAAGCCATCCGATGAGTTTCCGGAGCGTACCCAGCACCCGATACAGCGATGGTTCATTGGATCAAGTCGGCCTCGACTGTTACAAAGAAGGGAGATATAGATGAATATGCGCACCCCATGTGGTCCCGGTGTCTAGGCCTCGCCTGGCTGGAGCTACAAGTTTTTTGAGACTTTTTCCCGCGCACGCCGTTTCAACTGCCACCATTTTTTTTGGGTAGAAGGTTCAGTGGAAAAGCTGGTCGAATTCCACAAGTAAACACTCAGCTAAATGGCTATTCATCGTGGATAATATATCAATGATCTTTCAAGAAACATGAGAGGATAGGAGCACTGTACAAGGTGTGGCCTGGGCCAGAGAGGAGCCCAATGTGCTAAATAGTCTATGACTCAAGTAGTACAATAAATACACACACAATGTCGCCCACTTAATATAACATCATCCACTCCTCATCACTCCGCAATATGACTTGCGGATAGCTCATAACTATAACATACGTCCCATACCTGGGATGCCCTGCCGCTACGCAACAACGAGCGACGCAACAAAGTTAAGGAGTGCCTAGTATCATAAGTATCATGTCATGAGTATTCATCTTTACTCGAGTGATAGCCGGAAAAGACGAATTCTTCACCTTCCAGTGATGCCGGTATAAAGGCTCCGTATGCTCTGCATATCTGGGATAGCCAAGAAGAATCGCATCCGAATCCAAGTCGAAAGCACTCACAAGCACATCTAAAATCGGTGACTTCTCGTCAATGTCGGACCTATCATTCTAATGCGAGTCCTCCACCTCAATCTTACTACGCCACCTCGACTCAAACACGGATATGGCGTTACTCCAATTACAATCGAGCATATGCCTCATCAAATACCGGCCATCTCCCACTACACATTTACGATGCTATGTATACCAGCGAGGAGAAAATCAAGTAAAAATCTACAAAGCTTGGGTTTTGGTTTACGGGGGACCGTTGATCTAATGGGCTTCAAATCTTGAGGAAGGACAGGCAGCTGGAACGTGGGATGTGGGACGAACGAGTGAAGAGGTCACAAATGGGCATGCTGGGACGCACATTTTTCGAGTATTTTCAACTTAAGGGCGTCTGTGGGCGCTGAAGCAACGATTTAGGACGGTGCTACCGACACTCTAAAAACAGGCAACGATGGAAGATGATTTGGTCTACCTTCTCGTCGTCATCTCCCCGAATTAAGGTCTGGGTAGCCTGGACACCTACCTCACTCGAGATAGGGAGGACTGTGAGGCCATATCTCGTGCGGTGGTTATAAACAAGATGACAATGGCATGTTGGGGTAGCCAAAGGTTTTTCGTGTGTTCCACTTGGTGGATATTAACAGTTGAGGGAAGAGTGAAAGTCCCTAGCACCAAGGTCTCGAGTGGTATGAGCCAATGCACCCGCTTCATGAGATGTCCAAATATTAAACTAAGTTATTGACGTATATAGTCGTCGGGGAAGGACTCGCCTTCTCCATGTCATGCTCTTTGATTGCAGGGCTTGTGCCCGTTACGAATCAACTTTCATTCATTCATTTATTCGAGTGATACATGGTCAGCGGGTGACGCAGCTGAGTCAAGGAGCCATCACAGGGAACATAGTGTGTCCGGGGTTCTGTATCATGAAAATACGTCTAGGATGTAGTGGCACACAATTGATGAGGGACGCAAATGAGTCGAGGAATTCCCCGTCGGAGTTAGAGAAGGACTGGCGTAGTCTTGTAGAGTGAAAACAAGCGAGGGAGACATGTATATAACAGAGTAATAAATCTGAAATTAGATTTCATCAATCAGCCATTCTAATCTGTCATCTACTACAGTCTCGACTCACCTATAGATATGTCCCAGCAGCTCACCAGCTGACATACCAGCTTGATCTACCAACAGACCAGGTATATCTATATCCACACAAAATCCAGTTTCGTAACATCCTTCTAAATTTGTGTTGCACGACTTTTTTCTTCCCACAGGTATTCGTATTGTCGTCGGCGTATATTCAGTGAACGGCTGAGGCCTGAGAATAGTCAACGAGAGGTGTGGTCATTGAAATGAGGATGCACTAGGTCGTACTTGTAGACTTGATGAGGCTTCGGTAGGAATCAATCTCGATGGGAGTGAAAATCTGGTATGCTGGAGTATCCTGAATCATTGGCTCGTGGGCCATATTCTTTGGTATTGTGTAATCCAACTTGGCCTGGCTCTGGGAGAATATTTCAATCCAAGGTCAGTAGTGGACATTACACATCGGTGTTCAGTCTTGTCCTCCGAATTGTCGCAATGGATGTATTAGTCAGCGTGGGTGGATATAGGATAACGCTCTCAGTCTAAGGTGAAAAAGACGGATATGTATTGTGGACCTGCTGTATTGATGACTATTGAATTAAGAGCGAAAGGTCGATCAGGTACAGAATTCTAGCAGCGAGTATTTATTTACATAAACGGTACACAAAATATACCACCAATACTAATAACTCCTAACCATTCAGCCATCCAACAATTCTTTCATTACATATAATTGGGCGGAGGACGAAGGCTGAACACCTGTCAGTGGTGCCCTCTACGAACCCGGGGGTGAAATATTCCCCTAGAGCCATGATTCAGTCACACTAATGGGTGAATTTGGGAGTCTTCCTCGAGTTGACGATCGGGTGGAGTGGTGTTGACTCATTTTTGGCCGAAAATCCAACTTGCAGAGATTTCACGACTACGCAACTCAATAAAATCAACCATCAACACCCCAGATACGAGCCGCAGACAGGCTACAACCTATCTGATGTTCGTATTACAACAACCGACACCTACAAGATCTTAATTTTTTTTTCTCTGCAAAATTATTCCCAGCCAAACTCATCTCGCAGCCCCCTTCGCAACGGCAGCTTGCTGAGCGTGGCCCAGTCGATTTCGATTGACACCTGGGCTAGGTTCCGTTCCCGGCACGATAGATCGAAAGTTTAAGTTTGGGTCACTTCTATTCAGTCTTCTAACAACTTCACGATTGAGTTTGACTGGGAGGACTTTACGACTCACCAACAACCCTCCAAAATCAAAGGTAAAATTCCTTTCGCTTTCAACCTTACAAGCATTGTGTGCAGGACTGGGCAATTGCTCGGCCTCATTTTAGGCAAGCACCTCGACCGCGACATCAACATTCTCAACTTTTCGACACATTCCAAAGACGGCGCGAACGAAGAAGTCTCACTCAGACAACGAACAATGTACGACAAAAGCTGGGGCACCGATGCCTCGGTTTTGAGCTCTCTATTTCGGAATCTCAGCTCTCTCAAATGGGAGTTGAGAGCAATGTAGGGGAGAATTTTGGAAGAACAATGTGTGATTTTCAACAGACTGTTGGCACAGTTGGTCGGGTGCTGGGTGTGCTTTCTAGAAGTGGTAGGTTGGATTCCTGCACGGCCTGTTTGTGGGGGGACTACGGCTGCTAGTCGTGAAAGAGTGCAGGAGGAATTATTGAGGTTTTCCCACGAAGATTTTCCCTCCATACATGGTCTTAGGATCATGGTGAATGCGTTCCTACCTATTCGACCCGATGTAACTAGCGTGAGGCACGTATTTGGAAAAGTCAGGCACCGGATGAGCTTTGCTGGAGAATGGAGGAACTTGTATTCTAGATGTCCTCCATGCGTGTCATGTCCATTGGATGGAGGGTGTAAGCCTGGCACGATAAATATAATCATCATCTCGCAGCCCTCTCCACAATCATCTCACCATCTACCTAAGCAATCCCATACCTCCAAAAGCCAAATCGCCAACTAAGAAGCAAGAGGATGTCCGACCCTCCGCAACTGCCAGTCGCTGTGAAGGTACGGTCGAAATACCGGCCTTAGATGCGTCCTCACCTCGGCCAAGGGCACCAACAACTTGACCTGTGACGAATCGCCACCGACGAAATAAGTACGAAATTTCGCTGGCACACCAACTAGAGCATTCGACAAAGGCTGGGGCACCGGTGCCGCGGTCTTGAGCTCTCAGTCACATTTTCGACCTCCACTGTCAGGGGTACGGCAGTGACGGTGAAAGGCTGGAGGGGTGGATATTCTTCAAAGTTTCTGGGATGACGAGACTGGCCAAGGACATGGAGATGCTACATGAAGGAACAAATGGGAATAAAAACTGAGGAGGCCTTGGTGGGCGACCGGATGAGGCCTCCAGTGAAGAAAACAACCCCTGGATGAGATTAGGAGATGTTGAGATGAGCCAAAGCTGGGAATGAATCGAAGGGAAAAGTTACAGATCTCGAAGGTGTCAAGGGCTCGGGTGTGTGGTGACCGAGGCTGAGGAGGAATTTCCGCTTCGGCGCGCCAAAAGGGGGTTCCCTAGACGGTTGGGCTTGACATGATTCAACACATGGCTGAAGTCTGAGGTGGTTCGGTCATTCAGGTGGGACGAAGTATATGTAATTCTCTTTAGTCACAGACTCAGATAGGACTAAAATAAAATCTAATCTAATATAATCTAATCTACAGTGCCTCTAGGAACAAAAAGGTTAACTTCCAAACTGGGATGTTTAAGGGATTAGCCCTGAAGGCGCAGTAGGGCTAGCTCGTAATAGGTTAGACTGTCTCTTGTCATTACCCCGCTCGCCATGAAGTATTGTCCAATCGTCTTCTTCAGACAATCGGCTACAAAAACACATTTTCAACGACATTTTAGGCTACCTAACCTACACAGTCCTTGAAACTTCACACCACTATCAATTCATCCTCTATTCTAGCAAACAATGTCTCTCGAAAAGTCTGCTTCAGAAACTAAAGCTCGCAAGCATCTCATTTGCGATCAATGTATTAAAATAAGAATATTAAGCAACTTGGCTTGACATTACAACATATATCCGACAAACTTGGCTTTACAGGAAGGCAAGTGCAATTTGCATGTGCTCGAGAGACTGAGAATCCTATGCCTCGCAAAGGACCCTCACCAAAATTAAGCGCGGAACAAGTTGATGAGCATGAGGCTTTCGTCTGGGAATCTCTTAAAAATTGACAGATGTGCTATTTGGAACTAGCAATGAGACCCTTCATCCACTGGGGATTCAGTGAGCGTTTAATTTCTAATGCACTCAAGAAAAGAGGTTACCGCAGATAAATTGCTCGGAAGAAGCCCTCGTTCAGTATGGTTAACATGCACGAAAGGTGTGTAGCAGTGATAAAGGCAAATGGAGGGTACGCAAAGTATTAGGATGGAGCAAACTAAAAAAAAATATGTAGTACGCTTTCATTTTAGTTGCGACCCATACTGAGGGCTTCGATGTAGACTTTTGTAGTACAGAGCAATTATTTTTGAAATAGATGTGTATTTTTAGATAATATCAATTGATTTTTTTAATTTTTAATTTTAAATGAGGACCGTTGTACTTTTCCCTTGGTGTTGAAAACCGTCTCCATCAATTTTGTCTTCCACGGAATATCATTGGATAGTACCCTTTGCTTGCATAACTAGTCGAGTAACTAGACGTTGGCCTGCATGAAGACCATACCAATTAAGGCAATATGTACCGGGATCTAAGCTCTGTCATTTTGACAATTGTACTATTACACCCTACAAGACACTGTAAGTAGATGTAATGTGTGTGTGTGTTTATTGTGCTACTTGAGTCTATGACTATCTAGCACATTGGGCTACTCTCTGACCCAGGCCACACCTTGTACAGTGCTCCTATCCTCTTTTGTTACTTGAAAGATCATTGATATATTATCCACGATGAATAGCCATTTAGCTGAGTGTTTACTTGTGGAATTCGACCAGCTTTTCCACTGAACCTTCTACCCAAAAAAAATGGTGGCAGTTGAAACGGCGTGCGCGGTAAAAAGTCTCAAAAAACTTGTAGCTCCAGCCAGGCGAGGCCTAGACACCGGGACCACATGAGGTGCGCATATTCATCTATATCTCCCTTCTTTGTAACAGTCGAGGCCGACTTGATCCAATGAACCATCGCTGTATCGGGTGCTGGGTACGCTCCGGAAACTCATCGGATGGCTTTTCCTCCATGACCAAGGGTTGGTGATGAGTAGAGCTCCGACCCTACCATCTAACCTGATCGTGATTGGCTTCATGATAATGGTGTAAGGGGAATGTGTCGAGAGATGAAGACGATACAGACCGCGCAAGCGATTGGGAATCCTGGTTGAAGTGAGGACTTTGTTACTAAATCTCGGCTCTGCAGACTTTACAGTGAGAGCTGGAGGTTCGTAGGGGACACCACTGACAGGTGTTGAGAATAGTCCCCCTAAGTAGATGTAACTGATGGTAGTTAACGTTGTCCAGCCCGGCCCCACCCGTGTTTGAGCTCTAGGAGGAGTGCAACGGTAGTCACTTTACCTAGCACGTGAATGAGCAAGTCGAACATACAAGTGGGTCATATTATATGTGTTGGGTTGGATGGTGCAGTGGTACACCATCCAGGCCGTTCTTCCAAGTTGATTCTGGATGGCTTGAACACCTACCCCATTTGAGACAGGAGGGAGCTGGTTAGAATCCAGTAAGACCCACACACAAATCTCTCTCGCGATGTCATTGTTTATATGGGATTTTCACGCTTCTCCCTGTGATGAGCTTGCACGGAAGAGGCCATACGCCGCAAGGGTTAAACTCGAGTGGTATCTGCAAATGAAACCTGAGTGTGAGTATTCTAAACGTTAAATCGTGTGATCCTACTTAAAGCTCACATCTTCGGATATAAACCTGCATGGGTCACAAGGCACCAGCCTAGGACAATTGAATAATTTGTTTATCGTGTATAGCTGAGATGCTGGTGTTGTCATTGACGTGAGCTGATGACGTACCACGGACAAGGGATCGCTTGTCCCGTTGGTTACACTTGCTTACTACCAGCCATTTTAAGTTGTGTGATCCATCAGTGGGCCTGATCACAACAGTAGCCCAGTCTAACTAAAACAGCCCTACGTGTTGGCGCCTACTCAAACCTAACACAGCAAATGAAAGCCAGCTTTCTTCGACCTTCTCTGGCCTCAGTTGACCACCAAATACACGCCCACGCCGATATTTACGCCTGACGGAGGAAGCAAAGCGTGGCGCATCCCTTACAGACAGGAGGACGCCTCCAGAAATCAGCAGTGGATGCCTGTCTCATGCTGGTCAACAAAGAATAGATAGAAAAAGCTGCTGGAAGAAAGACATCAATCCATTTCCTGTATGTCAAAGGTGCCTTTGACCATGTGGCAAAAAACCAACTTCTTGGGATCATGAGTAGAATAGGACTCCCTCTCAGCCTTATGTCATGGGTTGAGTCATTTTTAAATAACCGAAATTTAAGATTAGCATTGGATGGAGAAGAGGAAGAGTTTTCACCAGTTAAAACAGGGATTCCACAAGGGAGCCCCATCTCTCCAATTTTATTCTTGATGTATATATAAGAGAAATGTTCAGCTCTAAGGCAGGACAATCCATCTCTTATGTTGATGATATTGCATTGACTGTTTCATCTTCAAGCTTCAAGAAAAATACACAAATTTTGGAAAGGGAATACAGTACCCTGCAAGAAATAGGATGACAGAATGCAGTACAATTTGACATTGATAAAACAGAATTAATACACTTTGGAGCTTCAAAGGAGGCTGAGAACAGCTAGCTCTCCCTACCTAGTGATACAAAAATATCACCCTGCAAAATTGTCAAATGTTTCGGAGTCTGGTTTGACCATAAGCTGACCTTCAAACATCATGTGAAAATAAGAGTGGCCCAGGCGAAATGAGCCTTCCAAAGAATGACAAGACTGACTAACAATGAGAGATGCCTCAGCCATATGGCTATGAGACAGCTATAACTAGCCTATGTCACAACAATAGCAGATTACGCTAGTCCAGTTTGATGGAGAGGACAACGTCCTTTCAGTGATCAGTCGCAAGGCCTCCAAAATGAAGCACTAAGAAAAATACTGGGATGTTTTAAAACCACTCTAATCAGACCAATGGAGGTAAAAGCATGTCTTTGCCCACCAGAGATCAGATTGAATCAAAGCAGAAGAAAATATGCAGTGAGAATAATAACATTAAAGTCAAATCATCCAATAGCTAGGATTATGAAAGAAACCTCTGAAGAATGGAACACAGGTGAACACTTTTGCAATGGAGAAAACCAGGTTATGAGAATCAGAAAATCTATACAATATAACAGTGAATAGGTGGAATTGAACCAGTACTACACAATTTCAATGCTCCCTGGAACACTGATCTACCATATGATATTAATATAGAGAAGATAGACAAAAATGAAGCAAAACTAATACATAATCAATTCTTAACCAATGTTCAAGCAACAAATCGAGTAGTGTGCTATACTGATGCATCTATCTCGCCTGATGCTGGAGGAATAGGAATCTCTCTGATAGCTTGGGACCAAGTAAACTTGAAAAAGATACCAGAATACTACACTATTTCAAAACATAGTAACACTATATATGATGGGGAATTGGGAGGAATTGTGAGAGCAATTGAACATGCAGAGAGGCAGATATGGAACAAGGAGCTCATCACAATCCTCTCAGATAATCAAGGTGCTCTAAAGAGACTGAAAGATTTGCTCAATAAAGCGGGCCAATTAAGGGTAATTAGAGCCATACATGCAGCCAGGAAGCTTAAAAATCGATGAACAAAGGTCAGAATGGAATGGGTACCAGCTCACAAGGATATCCAAGGAAATAAGGAAGCAGATAGGCTTGCTAAACAAGCATCTTTTATGGAGCCAGTTGAAAGCTGTCCTTTAAGCTTTGCTTTTGTCAACCTAAAAATGGAGGATATCAAATTCCAAAAATGGAACAGATTGGTAGAAAACTACGAATTAAAAAGACAGGAACGAGAAGAATACTCTGCTTACACTGGAGTATTCCCTTGGCAAACAAGAAGAAAACCATGGGTACCTAGTGGCACTAGAAAGGAGATCTGCTCGGCCTTTTACCAGCTGAAATTGGGGCACGGCTTCTACAAATCATATATGAAGAGAATTAGACAGTCAACAGTTGATATTTGCAGCTGTGGGCCCAAGCAAACACCAAAACATCTACTGCCTGAGTGTTGGAGATACAAACAAAATAGGAAAAGGATGAAGGAAAGGATTGGAAGGAAGCAGATGAGTATACAGGACCTGCTTCATAGCACAGTTGGAATTACAGCAGCACTGGAATTTTTAAATGACACAAGAATAAGTACAAGGGGTTGGTACATTAGGGAAGAGAAAGATGAAAACCAGATTTAGTCTGGGAGAGTGGGAGTTATAATTTGTAGTTAAAGCTGCACATCCTCTGATAGTCTTAGACTTATACAGGATGTAAATGAAAGGAAAAAAAAGCGTGGCGCACAAATCTGGGAGACAGTTCTTTGAGATGGACGTGAGAGGGTTTAGGACAAGTTTACAAGATGATGCAATGGAAGGAGATAACCTCGACGGGCGTGAAATTCCAAATTTTGGCCAGAAGTTTTACGAATTCAGCTTCCAGACGATAGAAGGTGCCGTGGTCCGCCTCCTGGTGGTGTTCTCTGGTATGGTTTGAGTAGCCTGGGCACCTACTCCACTTGGAAAGGAGAGATCTCAGATTACATTTCGCGCGGAGAAAAGTTGATGGATGACGGAGGCATGTCTGGATAACTCAGGGTTTTAAGATATTCCCCTGAGTGGGTATTCACGGATGAAGGTTGACTTGGGGGTGAAGAAAAAGCCACCATAAATTCGCAGTGGTACTTGCAAATGAAATCCGAGGCGTGAGTGTTCTTCTTGTAAATTGAGTCATCTATTATACACTTCTATGATATTGTGTCATAGCTAGATAGCTGCATACGCAATTAAAATCTGATGCAAAAAAAATGAAAGCCAGGATCTCCTCATCCTGCGCTCCAGGATTGTGTTATACATGAATACTGGCTTTTCGTAGACTCATGATTTAAAGATGATATCAAATGAAGAGTAAATACACAAAAGTAAAAGTAGGAGAGAAGGAAATAGGGTGCATTAAACAAAAGCCCTCAGGCTCTTATTATATGACTCCTTTCCAGTCAGACGTGTGCCTTTTCAAAGAAATTTGTGATATGCACTGTGATAGAAACCGAGTTGGTGATGAATAAATCGATTTATTAAACTATATGAGGAGAAAGGAGAACTCTAGCTACGAGTAACAGATAATTATAAGAATTGGTCCCCTAAGTTAATCTCCAGACTGATGACTTATCCTTAGGCACAATACTTGCTACCCAGCCACGCATTGCCAGGTGTTACTTAGTTATAGTAACGCTTCGACCTCCTGACCATTTTTTTTTTTTTTTTGCATCAGATTTTAATTGCGTATGCAGCTATCTAGCTATGACACAATATCAGAGAAAAGTACAGAAAAGATGACTCAGTTTATAATAAGAGCACTCATGCCTCAGATTTCATTTGCAAGTACCACTGCGAAGTTATGGTGGCTTTTTCTTCACCCCAAGTCAACCCTCATCCGTGAATACCCACCCAGGGGAACGTCTCAAAAACCCTGAGTTATCCAGACATGCCTCCGTCATCCATCAAATTTTCTCCGCGCGAAATGTAATCTGAGATGTCTCCTTCCCAAGTGGAGTAGGTGCCCAGGCTACTCAGACCATACCAGAGAACACCACCAGGAGGCGGACCACAACACCTTCCATCGTTTGCTTGTTTTTACAGTGTCAGCTGCACTCTCGCAAGCGAAGTCTTGGCGCGCACAAAGCTCAATTCGTAAAACTCTTGCCAAAATTCAAAATTCCACGCCCGTCGAAAACGTATCCCTCTTCTGCATCATCTTGTAAACTTGTCCTCATTCCTCTCACGTCCATCCCAAAGATCTATCTCCCAGATTTGTGCTCCACGCTTTGCTTCCTCCGTCGGGTATAAATATCGGCGTGGGCGTGTATTTGGTGACCGGCTGAGGCCAGAGAAAGTCGACGAGAGGTGTGGTCATTGGGATGAGGATGTACTAGGTCGTACTTGTAGACTTGATGAAGCTTAGTTGAGAATCGGACTCTTTGCGAGTGAAAGATTGACATGGTGGAGTAATTTGAATTTTTGCCTCGTGGGCCAACTTCTTTGATATTGCGAAATTTGACTGAACTTGGCTCTGGGAGAATGTTTCACTCTCAGTTTCGTAGAGGACACCGCGTACAGGTGTTCAGTCTTGCCCTCCGACCTCCTGACTAGTAGTGCCGTCTTGTTTAGCTTCATCTATCCCTCCCCATGCAGCCTTGCCGTAAATATTCTCAACAATATGCTTAGGTATTCACCCAAGCTCAATCAACGGTCAAACCGTAACATGCACCCATATTTTGGATGCATGAACTCACTCGGCTGAAGCAAGAACCCAATATATGCTTTAAACAGAATTCTGTGCTGTGTGGATCCGAGTCTGGTGCTGCCCGAGGAGGCGATAGAGAATGTGGTTCTGGGAAAACTTTTGGTTATCAAATCATGCCTTTGTCATTATTGCCCACAAGAATCTCTAGAATTTTCATAGAGAGATCTAAATATTCATAGAAATAAGTAACTCAACTGACGCAAACGAAACGAGTGTAGGCGATACTATAAACACCGCCTTGGTTGGATGGTGCGGTGGTACATCTTCTTGGCCGGTCTATCATACAGGGTCCGGGTAGCGTGGACACATATCCCACTTGAGACAGTAGATTGCTGGTTCAAATCCAGCAAAATACAACCACTTTTCTCGCGGCGCTGGTGTGCATGGATGACGAAGACATGCTTGGATAATCAAAGGTTTTTAAATTCCCTTGGTGGGTACTTACGGAGGAGAGTCGACTGTTTGTATAAGCAAGCATACCTCATAGTGGTATTTGCAAATGAAATCCAGAGTATGAGTGTCTCTAACGTAAAAAGAGTCTTCCTACATATAAGCATAGCACCGGTCATGTGTCATAGCTCTATAGCTGAATACACATTAAATGATTTAAAAAGACGCCAAAAATCAACTCCATAAATGCTGGTCCGAATATGATAGAGTCTTGCTGAATTTCATCCAGCGATTTATTTCCAACTGAGCCTCCATGCTTTCCAAAATCTACTAGAATGACCAGCCTGGATTATGTGCTATTAAACCATCCAAACACTGCAGTATTTGTAGTGCTGCTTAGGCTTAAGCAAACCAAGTTTTGGCGCGCATAATGCTCCACAATATGACAATTCCTTGACATGGATATATCTTACCTTTCGAGATTTCGCTATCCTTCACCCTCTTGAGCTTGACTGCCTTTATGTTAATCCCACCTATCCCAAAGATCCAGCCTGTAGGATTTTTATGCTGAGATATCAAGGGCAGATCATGGAGTCTACTACCTCCTTACACGAATGAAAGCTAGCATTTTGGGAATAAACTCATTGATTTCATGTCAATTTTAGCACTACCTCAAGTGAGAAAATGCGTGTATAGATTAAGGTGATAGTTTTAAATGAGTTTCCTGGTCTCGTAATTAAATATTTCCTAGAGAAATGTGGCTGCGGCTAATCTAGAAGCGGCATTTCGCGCATCAACCCGATCCAAATCATCAGCTTCTTTGGTGGCCGTCAAACTTCCAGAAGATGCACTATTTGATTTACCCCCATCGTTCGCTTCAAGAATATTAGACATTAAACTTCCAGATTGACTCCGGTTCATTTGATCAGCGCGTCGTGGAACTCCGCTCCATGCATCACCTTTTGCTCCTTGACTCGAAGCTAAGCTTGTACGTCTCGCTGCAGGGTGTGACTCCCGTCCGAGTCGGCTAAGCCCACCGGAAGAATCAATAGCTCGAATGTCTAGTCGAACAACTTCCAATGTAGCCAAGGTCCGTCGTTCAGCCTCAATCTCACGAATTGCATACTCACGTATACTTTGCTTTAGCTCTGCGACCGTACGTGTTAACCATCGTCGCTGCTCAAGCAATAAATTACTTGTAACGCGCATAGTTTTATTCATTAGTTCGTTTTCATTTGCAATAGCTTCGTTGAGAGCTATTATTGCTTCATCGACCTTTTCCTTCCGGACAGAGGAGCTAGCTCTTAGCCTATCTGCAGCGCTTGATTTGTTTCTTCTAAGCTGTTGAGCTTGATTCAGTTCGCGTAGCAAAATATGGCGATTAGTGAGGGTCTCTTTGACTATGAATGCATCTTGCGAGTAATATTGCAATGGATCGCCAATCGTTGTAGCCTCAGCTGTGCCTTGTGCAGCATGATTATCTCCGGTCGTCTGGATTATCTTACCTAATTTACGATACGCGTTTGCTAATCCATGATGAGGTTCTTGGACGTTCATAGAGCCAAGCTTGACTCCAAAATCGGATTCTGCAAGACCAAGGCCTACATGCAACTTTTTAGCACGTCTTTGAACTATTTCTAACTTTAAATTTTGTCACCTTTTCGGGCCTTGACGAGCCTGTCAACTTTATGTCCAGCATCCATAGTTCCAAGATAGAAAGCCTTCACCAATGGTCTAGCATTCTGAAGTTCCGGCGAGTCATCGGGTGGTGGAGCAAACTGCTTAATTACTTTTCTTCTAACACCTGTTGCCGGCTGTTTTCTTCTAAGCATCGGGCTGTATCCAAAATCACTCTCGATAAATAACAATATTTCCTCGTCCCCCATGAGAACTTCGTTGGAGCACACTTGATTCAGCCACTTTTGGAGAGATGCTTTAACTCTGACTTCATCTTCTTCTGTTCCTATGCCAGCTGAAGTAAGTGCTGGAGGGACAGCTGGAACGAGAGCCTCCGGATTAGAAGATATAAGATGGTCTGCAAGTTTGACAAACTCGGAGTGCGTGCGACGCACATCGCGAAATTGGGTTGTACGAAATTTAGGTAAATTGGTCTAATATGTCAGTAGACCTGTGCAAGCTGAATAATATAAGAATAGAATTACATACGTGGACATCAAACCTTAAAATAGGGTCCTTTCGTCCTATTCGTTCTAAGCCAGTAATCTTGGCTTGCAATTTATGTGGATTTTCAGATGGCTGTTGATTCTGACGTATAGGACGATGATATCTTTGAGGTTCTGGGCGACGTCCTTCCTTACGAATTGATTGCTGTGGTACATCTTGAGCCTGAGGAGAGGTCTGACCAAGTAGTGGTTGCTGGTCCTGAGACTGGCTTTCAACAGTTGTTGCTGTACTAGGCCGCTGGTCCTGGTTCTCGAGTACTGAGTCTGTGCCTGAATCTTTATCTCTTCTCTCAAATATGCCTTGGTCAAAGGCGTTACTTTCAGAAAATCCATCTACAAAAGAGCCGATACGTGATGGAGAATGGAGTGCAACCGTAGGCGGAAAAGAATTCTTAACCTCATCCTGAGGAGAAGAAACTGGTGCTGATTCCCAAGGAGAAGCTACTGGGCCGTCATCGTCGGCGATGGAGTGGGAGTAATCCATTGCAAATTTCGGTTATTAGTTACCTGTATATCCAGGATGAGCGAGAATCTTAGATCTGAGCTTGATCAGAAATAGTATGCGACGAGTCAGGTTGGAAATGCTTTTATGGACTAGGTGCCAACTTCTATCTCTGTCAGAGATATGATGATGTTTCGCACACGCGAGAATTTACCGTAAGCTCCGCCTCGTGATAAAGAGGACTAACATCAAAGTGTGTCATATCATAGCGTTCCGAATGAAGCTTTATAGACAGCTACTGGTCACTCAGCATCTATCCAAGCTTAGATTCTCATGTGCTCGCTATTCAACTTCAACCTGTCGATATGAATTCCAAATCAAAAATACGCGGAACATCGGGATCATCGCACACATCGATGCAGTGAGTTGAATATTCTCAAAATCTAGATTCCCTTTTTAACATGATTAAAGGGAAAGACTACCACTACTGAGCGTATGCTCTACTATAGTGGGTTGACTAGACGTATTGGAGGTAAAATATCTTGGCAGCTTGGTTTGGAATTTTAACTAGCGCTTTGCCTATAGAAATCAAGAGTACTAATGTTTACATAGACGTTGATGAAGGCTCAACTGTTACAGACTTTCTTCCGGCAGAGAGAAGTAGAGGAATTACCATTCAGTCAGCTGCAGTCACATTTCGCTGGCCACCACTTAACCAAGCTACTACAAGCCACGATGGACATAATGCTTGTGTATCGTACACAATAAATCTCATTGATACACCCGGGCATGCGGATTTTACATTTGAAGTACTCCGGTCGCTAAGGATTCTAGACGGAGCGGTGTGTATACTAGACGGCGTTGCAGGAGTTGAGGCTCAAACGGAAAAAGTGTGGGGTCAAGCACAGAAATTTAAGATTCCAAGAATAGTTTTTGTTAACAAACTGGACCGCGTCGGCGCCGCATTCGGAAGGACTGTCAGACAGATTGGATCGCGCCTTCGTGGTTACCCGGCAGTGTGTCAGATTCCTTGGTTCGAAAAAGAGACTGGTAAATTTAGAGGAATCGGGGATGCAGTTAATCTCCGCGCCCTATGGTGGAAAGGAGAGAGTGATGGAAAAAATATACAGAGTTTCGATATGAAAGAACTCTTGCAAGAGGATCCAAATTTTCATGGGGAACTCATTAAAGCACGCATAGCTCTTGTCGAATCTATTTGTGACTTTGATGAGCAGCTTTTTGAAGAGTGGTTAGCGGTGAATGATGATAGTCTATCTATTAATGCGCAAAGTATTTGGGCTAGCATCAGGAGGTGTTTGATTGATGGCTCAGGAAGGCTCGTTCCAGTCTTTGCAGGAGCGAGTTTTCGAAACATCGGGATACAGCCACTCTTAGATGCTGTCAACGATCTTTTACCAGATCCTACTGAGAGGCCTGATCCAGAAGTAAGTATCGAAAATCAAAAGTGTGGATTATCCGAGATTTTACAGGGAAGATTGGTTCCAAACTTTACGAAAAATATTAAGTCAGCCACGATGAAAACCTTATCCAATTCCTTGGTATCAAAAATAGAAGCATGTGCACTAGTTTTCAAGGTTGCCAGCGATATTCGTCGTGGAGTCTTAGTCTACGTCAGAGTCTATCATGGGAGAGTTAAACGGAATACTGCGCTTTGGAACACTAATTTGAACGTCACCGAAAAGTCTCAGCGTGTCCTGCAGATGCAAGCATCTGATGCGGTTGAGATATCTTGTTTAGATAAAGGCCAGATCGGTGTGATAACTGGACTAAAGTATGCACGAACTGGAGATACTTTAATCGCGTATCCGAATTTCAATCCAAAGATTGGGCCACCATCTCCCTTGAACGTAGTCCAGTTGAGGCCAATAGATATTCCGCCACCAGTGTTCTTTGCTGCCATCGAGCCCCACAGTATTGGTGAAGAGAAAAATGTGGCTGAAACACTAGGGCTTTTAATAAGAGAAGATCCCAGCTTAAACTTAAGTATAGATGAAGACTCTGGCCAAATGCTATTGAGTGGGATGGGGGACTTGCATCTCGAAATAGCCCGGGATCGACTGATTAATGAGTATAAAGCAAAAGCGACCATGGGAAACATTGAAATCAGCTATAGAGAGTCCATTTTACATGCGACCCCTGAAAATCATATAGTTTTTGATCGAGAGATTGCCGGAAAGAAGGCAAAAGCTGCATGCGGAGCTATAATCGAGCCTATTGTTCAACTAGCTACTGATATCCTACAGAAAACTGATAATTTTACAACCATTCATAATGGAAATCTTATTACTGTCAAATTTCTCAATTCGACGTCGCCAGAGGAGCTGAACCAAAAGCTGCCTCCTGACTTGTCGTCCTCCCTTGTTCAATCTTCCTTGACTAATGGTGTAATTTCAGCATTATCTAGGGGACCTCGTCGCTCCTATCCTCTTCATAATACCCATGTCACAATCATCATCAATGTAGAAAGCGATTTATTCAGTAAGGAGACTACACCAGCTGCTTTAGCTTCAGTAGCACGATTAGCAGTTCAGGATGCTCTTAAAGAATCCCATTCGAATGGTCACATCATCATTTTGGAACCCCTAATGAAAGTTCTCATATCTTGTGACGATACCTCTTTAGGTGCCATCGTGCATGATATATCTGCCGCCCGTGGCGGACATGTGGTTTCATTAGGAACCGGAATCAACGAAGAAGATGCCATCGAGCTGCCACCCATAGATATTAAAAAGATCTATGTGCCAAAAGATAATTTTACAATCACAGACATCAACGATGATACCAACAATACTGGACAGCGACGACAGGTTATCGCTATGGTCCCTTTGAAAGAGATGATTGGATATCTAAAGCATGTCCACAGTTTAACAGCTGGAAGAGGAACATTCATCATGAACTTTCATCGATTTGAGCGCCTAAAAGGACATAGAGAAAGGGTCCTTTGAAAATCCCCGAGAAAAATTAACAAACATACTCAGACACTGTATTATCCACCGGCAATAAACTTCAATTTAATATAGAATTATTAAGAACCGAGAAATAACCTCATAGTTATAAGTGGTGCTAGAAATATTCTTAGGGAAAATTTGTTACGAATTATACCTGCAATAGGTGTCACAATTGGCTTCTCTTACACGAATTTAGAGAAAATTTCAAATGACATCACAGTTACTTCGATGACAAGTTATATCACTGATACTTCCATAGAGTCAAGGGCGTATTTGAGGGCTACTTCACATGATGCACATTTTTCTCAAAGTTCAAGTACAAAACTTATGTCTTTCCTAATTTAAGAGCAATAAAATGATAGATAATCATTGTCATACTATTAAAACTCAAAACATAAGTCAGTGCTTGGTCTCAAACGCTTCTATACACATATTTGTCTATATTAATTCGTTGATGCCTCTGTATATTATGACCTATTGAAGTAAGCCTTAGCTATACTAGATGTAATAAAAGTAAAAACTAAAATAAACCCCAAAAATAAGCCCAAGTAAAATTTACTAAACTCCCAACCACGCGCACAGACCCTTGAATACTTATAGAACTCACTCTATGTCCAGGATAAAAGGTTGATGTGATTTGAATGCCATACCAGCAGACCTATGGCATACACTCAAGGGGCGTGATACGGGTATGTGGTTCCTAAGAGCTCATATTAACGTACATGACAAAGCCCTTTTGGACTGGAGGATAACAAAGGAAATAAATACGAAGTTTCGCAGCTTCAACGCCCTGCGTCGTATCTGCCTCTAATACACTCAAAGAGAGTAAAGGCTTTTTTTACCTCATTGGTAATCTGTACCATCCCGTAGAATACTCACATGATCAAAATATTCAGTTATTGTCAAGAAATGGAAAAATCATTGCCAATCCTCTCCAATCATCATTAAAATAGGGCATGACCCTCATCATCTATTGGCAAATATTAAGCTCATCAATATCCAAATTAACCATTGACTTTGAAGCTAGACAGATAGTTTTAGCCGTCCTTCCTAGTCATAGAAACAGTAGGCACATAAATTGTATACTATTCTAGTCCAGTCATCATTTTAACCCGTGTTGGGGCTTTCTCCTCACAGTTTCTCCAACACTACAGAGCCAGCTGGCGATTTGCTAAGTGCCATAGCCTCCTCTCTATTCTGTAAGGGCAGTTCAAGTTTTTGTTCAGGCGGCAAAAATGTCAATGGTCCTCATCGAAGTCCCTGTGGCCAGTTCGCTCTGTTATCAATGAATGGTATACCCATCTTGAAAGGAGCAGCTGTTATGGCCTGAGGCAGAGATACTCAGTGGGATATCTGGCCAGCCAATATTAACTACCGTTGAGCAAAGTTATACTAATATGAATCTCTCTCAGAGTTTATTGAATTGATTGTTCTCCCCCATGAGGAATCTATCTAGGTACTATATACATCTTGAGTATCCTACTAATTCCAAATATAGACTGAATATTAGATTGCCAATACGAACTGCTCAAATCTCTGTTCCATACATGGGTCTAAGATTGGCTGTTACATTATCATGGGCAATAGAAGGAGTGAAACAACAAGGGAGTTGTGCGTATGAAATTGGCCATCCGTCTAGTCGCTAATTGTAACATTTGCATGACTAAGTTATTGCCCTTGATGCATTAGCCCAGTTTACTTGCTTGTAAACTACTCAACTTAAACATCATGAGACAACATTTAAACTTAGGGTAATCTGTTTGACAACTACAGATATGACCGCGGTATCAGCCCTCCCCTTCTTAGACAAGCTATTCAAGGAACAGCTTTCGCTATCTTCTTCTTTGGAGCCGAGACATGGTATTCCAAAAGTACTCCACAGGACATAATAAGGCGTGTTCAGTGCAGAATTAATGATGCTGCTAGAGCCGTCCTTCCTGTCTACCGAACGACTCCGACCCCTGTCCTTCTTCGAGAGACCGGATGGGGGACGGCTAGCTCATGGCTAGAACGGATACACGACCGCCTCACAGTTCGAGTCGCGTCAGCAGACCCACGTCACCCTTTACGGCGGCGCTGGACTTCATCCCGAATGTTGTGGATCCGACAAAGAACATCTCCCGAACTATCAACTGATACAGTACCACCCCCATGGAATACCAGTCGAGAGTTACTTCTACAAAATATCGGGGCTATAGGCAGAAAAAATGGCCGGAAAGAATTCATGAGTTGGCAAGCATCTCAACCCCCTTTGGATCTATTCGTCTTCTCTGACGGTGCCCTTTCAGAGGGTAGAGCCGGGTCTGGATATGTTATCTATCGGGGCCTCACACAGATAGTTGGGCAGGGGACCCTTCCTCTCGGAGAATCTGCCGAAGTGTACGATGCAGAAATAGCCAGGGCCACTGAAGGCCTAAGTGCCGCCCTCCATAATCCGATGGCTCGACACGCCACAAATATTACGGTTTGCCTAGACAATCAGGAAGCCGCCCTTCGTCTCCTTGCAGATACTCCTTCCCCTAGCAGCTCCTCTCGTATCGCTTACTTTCGATACCTTGCTACTAAATGGATAGAGAGAGATCGTAGCCACTTTCCTGAACCGGGTGTAGTCAGGGTGCGATGGTGTCCAGGACATGTCGGCATATCGGGCAACGAAGCTGCTGATGCACTTGCTAAACAAGCATGCGCAACCCCTTCACTCCCCCTATCTCCAACAAGCTCACGAGCAAAGAGAGACATAATCTCTCGATACAAAGCCTCTGTATCCCTGTACTGGTCTAAAAACGCTCCTGAACGATACCAAAAACTGGGAATTAACGCCAATATTGGGAGCTCCCCCGAACTCAAGAGCCTTAACCGCTACGCTCTTGGTCGCCTTCTTGCAGCTGGCTCAGGCCATGGAGACTTTGCTGACTACCACCGCCGCTTTCAGCACTCGGACGCTCTTCTAATCTGCGCTTGCGGGCTAGAAAAGTCGCCCGAGCACTTCTTCTTTTGTAGACTCAATCGGAGTCGTTCCCGCCTTTGGAGCGGAATAAACACCCAACGACGGGAATTCGCTGGATCCTAGGCTCACCTGAAGGAGCCATAGCTTTTAGTAAATGGCTTCATGAAACGAGCTTTTTTGAAGCATGCAACAACAAGACTAACTAGTACCCCAAATTACATGCACTTGGCATGTATTTGCTAGAGCTAAATTTAGAAGACTTCTCGTCTAGGTGATGAATAACTTTCCTTTTCATATATATAACTATCTTCTCTATTGTATTAGAATACAAAAGTCTCAGCTCGAGAGTACTTTTGGCTTCTTTCGATAGTTCGGGGTGCATAGCAGGTAGGCCTTGGCCCATTTATAACATGTCGGGCTTATTGAAAGGTATCGGCACGTCGGGTAGTTTATGTAGACTGAGCTGGCCAACACGAGACCTTAAGGTTGTGTTGTGAGCTAGCACGACGTTAAATAATTATTAAAAAAAAAAACTACAGATATGAACTACAAGATCTCTTCCAAGACCAGTTTTAGTAATTAATTATTCTATGCGTAATAGAAATATCTCTGGATAAATTAGTATTACAGGCTTTTGGGGATAAGCAGGATTCAGGACATGGGAAGCGCCCAAATATTATGATTTATCCTACAATAGTCTTAGACTTAGACAGGATGTAAATGGAATAAACAAACAAATTATGATTTGATTTGATTTGATTTCGCCCATGCAGGTACCATGTTGTCACGGCTTCAAGTTTGCAGTGGGGTTTTCGCAGAGCTATAGCGTACAAGCTGGATTGCTTAGGCATCGTCACATTCCACATTGGGGTTAGCCCCCATATTTGGGCAAATTGTTGAAAAATTTGTATGACAATTATTTTCTAGACAACATCCACCCATCTGAGATTTGTGCTTATTTAGATGGGTCCTCAGGAGGTCACGTTGACCAACGTGGGTCTATGTGCTTCAAAGCGGAGTAATTATCTTCAAGAAAGAACGGGTGTCGCTTCATGGATGCGGAACTTTCGACGCCGAGATTTTTTTTCATTCATTAACGTGGTAGGTTAAGTGACTACCGTTGCACTCCTACTGGAGGTTAAGCACGAGTGGGGCCGGGCAGGATCAGGTTAACTAGCATTAAGTACATCTACCTCGTCCCACCCCAGACTTCATGTGTTGAATCATTTCAAGCCCCACCGTCCAGAGAACCCTATCTTGACGCGCCGAAGCGCAAATTCCTCCTCAGCTTCGGCCACCACGCGCCCGAGCCCTTGACATCCTCATTGACTCCGAAATATAAATGTAGTCCCAGATCTCATCTTTGCTCTAGCCTTCCACCTTCATGTCGTACTGTTGGGTTGCTTTCGTCATTGGTGATTTGTCTAATACTCTCGGTGTATCTTCCTTTTTCTTCCTCTTTTGTACACGTCCCGTTTCCATCATGACTTTCCTCATTAGGGCATGTGTAGGTAGGTGATGTGACGAGTATGGAGGTGGGTCGCAGGTGCAGAATCAACTGAGAAATGCTTCTTCACAAATACATAAAGAGTTTGAGAGATGTCGGATGTTTGAATACGACCCCCATATAGACCTAGGCCCATTCGTGAATCGTATGTTAGTGGTGATAAGCTTTTGTTCAACTTTGTTTCGGCTATGAAATCTCTGCCGACAGATTTTTCGTCCAAAATATCGAGTGCAACTCCTTCAAGTCGGAAATCCATCAAATAAAATTCATCCCACCCTTTTTCGTGACTGAATCTCGGCTCTGGGAGAATATTTTGCTCCCAGGTTCGTAGAGGACACCACTGACAGGTGTACAGACTGTTGTAAAGGTAAGAGCTTACGGAGGTTAATTGGCAGAAGGTTTACGGATGATTATGGATGAATCAATATGAACTGCTGATGTGTTTGATATTCAGAACTATGAGGATTTAGGAGGTAGAAAGCGCTAATTATATACACATCTGAGGTAGCTAGACTCTCGCCTTATTTACCCAAAATAGTACCACGGAATATTCTAGTCTCCTCCATCTGGCAGTACAATCTAGAAACACTTTCTATACAGTGCTCCATTGTTCCTCTACTCATCATGGAGCCACCTGGAAAGTTCTTCCTTCACCCTCAGTGATCATTACCCTCGTGCATCGTAATCCTAGCCATCACCAGCACAACACAGCCTTCGTCCTCCAGGGAAATTTGTAATATTTTTTATTATTATGTTAAAGTCCTAAGCTAAAGCTCTAGGTCCACTGTAAGTACAAGACTGGTGGAGCCGGCGGGGATCACTGCTTACAGGCCCAGCTCATTCCAACCGCGAGACCCGCTACAGAAAAAGTAGAAGTTAAATTAAAACTCAGAAGACACCACCTACTCCGACTCCGAAATCGAGACTCCATCCTTCAACCCTAAATTTAAGTCCATAAATTTTCCTCAGAGAAACCACTATTCTCGCCCCGTTCCTTTTCGTGTCATGCATTGTGGCAATGACTAGCTTGCCTGATCCCCGCTGAGAGCAGTAGATGAGTGGGCTGGTTGGCTACCAAAACAGCCGATTTCCTCTGCAAATATTTTGAAGCCTTTGTGGCACTTGGTCCCGAGCAGCTTTTTGACAAGGTCAACATGAGACATTAACTTTCTGAGCTTACCCGTGTGTTTTGCGTGGCGGCCAAAGAAGATAAAGTGGGTTAGAGTAGTCTCCTTCCAGCAAGAGCACTCCATAGGAGCGTATGGGTTGTTAAAACGGCGATGGTATGCCGCAAAATTGCCGTGACCTGTTCGTGCTGCAATAAGTTCGCGGAGGAGTTGCCTAGAGAGAGACGGTTCGGGTGGTTTGTGTCTCCGCAACTATAGGTTAAGTTGGCGGTATTTATGCGGACAGGCCTCTTCCCACTAGTTGTCTAGCAATCTCTGTCGTCTGCCATTCATGGGGCCTCCAAGATGTACCAGAGTACTGGATATTGGTTGCATATCCGCGCTAAGCAATTCTCGAAGTGCTGCACGGGCCATGGAGTCTGCATCTTCATTTCCTTGGATTCCTACATGTCCTGGAACCCACTTCACTGATATTTTTGCCTATTTGGATAATGCACGGAATTGGCGTATATCTTCTAGGCTAGTTGAGAGTGAGTCCGTCGTTAGTACGCTTACAGCCTACTGGCTGTCTCGAAACACATGGATTTGCTGCGGCCTTCCTTCTTTCCTGGGCTGTTCGTTCTCCAAGAACTCTAGTGCGGCCTCCAGAGCCTTCCTTGTTGGAAATATCGCCCAATGAAATGGGCGCAATATTTATGGAACGAAAGTAGAAGTTGACTAAAAGAGTGTCATGTTCGGATTATAGCTAGGACTGTGGGAAGTGTGCGCTACAAGTACAGGTGTAAGCGACACAGAGCCTAAGCCACAGCATAAACGAGTGTGGCGCCATCTGAACATAGAAAGCCCCCAATAACCTCCTTGTGCCCACGCCATACAGCCGCTAATATATCCAATAGGTAGCCTGAAGCGCTATCGTATTACCTATTCCAACCTCTTTGATACACACAAGATCGTGTCAGGAACCTAGACGAAATGAAGGACCCGCACGCCGATAAAATCCTGTGTCTCCATTTCCAACATTCCTTGCTCCAGTTATCTCTGCATCCAGCGCCTCTCTCCAGTGCTTGATGCCACTTCCTTTGCCGATGAGTTTCCCATCCTTTTTCAGACCTAAAACCCAGGCAGAGCGTCCGTATTCTTCTGATTAACCATCCGAGTATGCACAAAATGTCCGTTCTTGGCACATCACTAATCCATCTAGCGCAATCTTCGCGTTCCATCGGATTTAAGCCTGATTTCCTAGAGTAAACCACCGGCATTAGAATTTCAGGGGCATCTGCTTCCGGAAGCTCTCGATAGGCACGCTGTAACCGTGACATCTGTATTTCTAGTCTGGCTGAGGCTTTGGCGGTCTTTTTGTATTTTCGGGTGCCAATATTCGGGCACACGGAAGCAAGGATCCTCAAAGTGTGTCAATCATCAAGGATCTTAAGCCTTGCCGAAAGGCAGAGACGGTTTCCCTCAAGTATGACCTTTGCCGGCGGGATTTCTCCTTCTCTGTGAAGGACTACATTTGGTGTTGCCCTCATTACTGGAAGTGCAGCCCGCAATCCCATCAGGTTAGCTCTGTCAATAAAGCTGTAAAGGTTGGAGATAGATGACGTGACCATTCCTCGTAGAGTTGGGCGTTTGTACCCTGGCCACCAGGCCTCAGATCCAAAAGTTGTGAGCAAGACAATGCACATATCTACTGCCTTAGCCAATGGCCCGGGTGCTGCTACCCGAAAGGCAGAGTTGAAGCGGCGCATGTGCTGGGCAACTTTTACCGCTTTACCGCACCACGTAGTTACATGGTGTTTAAAATTGAGTCGTGGGTCCAGATTTACGCCAAGCCATCGAATATGTTCCGCAGGCTCGATAAGGGCTCTGTTAACATGAACACGAACTGCTTCCTCTCGGCGTCGTCCCGGAAATTGAATGGCTTCTGATTTTTCCGTGTCAAATTCGATGGCATTATTCCGCGCCCATACGAGAAGATGATCTGTCTCACCTTGTACAGCAGCGGAAGATTCAGCAATTGTGCGTCTAAACTCTAGAATTCCAATGTCGTCGGCGTAGCTAAACCTCAATCCCGGGGTACCACTTTTCATTGGCTCCGCCATTTACAGAAGAAATAGTAATGGCGAGATTGGTGATCCCTGGGTGACTCCACAGACCAGCTCTCTCTGGGTGGTGACTCGGCCGGAGAAACGCACTTGAACTTTCCGGTGTGTGAAGAATGAAGTTGTCCATCGGAGGATTGAGTCTGGCCATCCCTGAGCTTGAATGCGCCTAACCAAGCGATTGTGGAGCACTGCATCGAATGCTCCTTGGACGTTTAAAGTGACAAATCTCGAGGCCCATTCCTGGGAGCGTGCTTCTTCGGTTTCATGGACTACGCAGGAGACCAGGTCTATTGCAGATCGCTTTGGAAGCGCACCGAATTGTTGATGGCTAGCCACATCACAGGTACTTACGAGGTGTGCCATTCGCTTGGCAAGAAGTCTTTCTAACCATTTGCCTATGCACGAGAGGAGGACTACAGGTCTCCAGCCTTTAATTGTGGTTGGGTCCCTATTTGGCTTTTCCAGTAGTACCACTTCTCTTAGCTTGAATCAGGATGGATGAGTGCCCAGCAGTAAACAGGCTCTAAAGAGCTGCGTAACACACGGTTCTATCGTCTTTCAGCAAGTCTTGAGGAGCTCAATCGTAACTCCGTCTGCCCCTGGTGCTGTCTTCCCATAGCCGATTGTGCAAGTTTGCACTACCTCAACTGAGATTTCACCTTCCCAAGGTATTCGATTACCGCTTGGGGTATTGCATGGCGGAAGGTCGTCCAATTGTTGGTGGCGTGCAAGAAGGGCGTCTCGGAGAATGTAAGCTCACTCCAACGGGTCCGTGATGAACTTTCCATTGTGATTGAGTGTCGGAGGAGCTTCGTCCTGTCTGTGGTTTGTCAAATGCATCAGCTTGAAGATATCGGACGATGATGTCATTGCTTCCACTTGGCTTGTCTAATATTCTTTCTTGGCGGCTGTGAAGGTCGTATGAAGCTTCTTCGCGCAAGTGGTGAGACAGCTTGTAAGCCGATAATTATCTGTAGCCTACGCTGCCCTACGTAGGCTTAGCGTGACACTAGGCGGAGCCTATTCTTGGAAGTAGGGGCTTACAAGTGGCAATATCAATATTGTATAACTTCCAAGAATTAGGCGCAATAGTTGGATACGAGAACGGATGTGCGGATATACGGGTAAACAGGTAAACAGATAGAAAGCCGTGTCATTGTGTGAAGGGCTTTGCCCGGATTGGGACTGGTCACCAGGACCACCCCGTCTCCGAGGTAAGGTAGAGGCATGGCAACGCTCCTGGATATACAAAAGGGGCGCTAAGGGGGTACGCACCAGATGAGGAGTATGATACAGGAGAAGAGTTGTGATGTGAGAAAGGATGATTCTCAGTGGCCAAGGAAGGGAGCTAAGACTTTTCTACACAGAGCATATAACGTATGGGAGAGCACGTGGTTGTTATATTAACTAGGCTATATGGGAGCAGGAAGATGGATACTCTTGGGGAAGTTATGCTCACAGTAGGTCTCTATAGTCGCTGTTGCGTGTGCTCTCGTGATATGTAAGACTTGACTCTATATTCTCGTATAAAGGAAACTTAGTTACAACAAATGGATGGAGGTTGAGACCTCCTTATATCTTGCTCCAGACTTACTGTGTTAATCACAGCCTGGTGCTAGAACATTCCATTATGATATCATGTCTCTCCTACGAGAAATAACCAGCTCGTTCTCTCTCAGTCTATCAGTCTCTCGCTGATTCCATTATCTCTATTCCATCGAGTTCTAGTTTGGTCCAGTATACCCACACATGCATTACACACTAAACACCCCGCGGTTTAGTTCCACAGTCACTTGCATCCGCCATGACGTGACCTGAAGCATGTACCATGGTAGGTTACATGGATAACACAACAGTGGTAGATGGTCTTCCCAAGGAACAAGTTATTAATTCCTATTGAGTTATTGTCTTTCAAGTACATCTGAATTCATAAAACCCTTACATATAACTTGTTCCTTCTCTTCCATACCCCTACCATTGATTTGCCAGAAAGATAAATGTAGGTACAACGGGGCTCACTTAGTTTAATGCCTTAAAAGTGCTAAAAACAAGTGGTATATTCTGTCTATCTCTCCTTTTGTCTCCTTCCTCAAGCAATTATATCTAAGGTATAAAGTGAAGCTTAGCGCCCTAACCATGTCACGTGATGCGCTTACCAATAGTTTTGGAAGTAAACACTTAATATAAGCCCTTTATCCCTACGCCATTCACCTGTGAACCGACAGTAAATGACCACCTAGATCCCGAAAATAAAAGAATCGGAATCACACACTTTATTTTCGTCTTTTCACAGATTTTCACACGGCTTGAACGTAGCACCCGAGGGACCAATCATGGACGGAAATATTCAGGTCAAGGCAAGCTGTCAGACTGCACAAGAGAGATTCGCAGAAAATCCACTGGCGGGACTATCAAGTCAAGATTTACTGGATCTGGGTAAATGATTCAGGGAAATGAAGACACAAGAAACCGAGCTAAGGTCGGGAGGGGCAACGAGACAAGGAGAAGAGACGCAGTCCTGCCAAAATGGAATGGCGCACCACTAGATTTCGGGTTCTTCATTGGCAGGTTGGAAACACGAATTGAAGCTGACTAGGCCCCTTACCTGGATGATTAAACAATTTGTCTGGACATGATTGAGACTCTACCAGATACCGCCAAGCCAAGAGTTGCAGAGTGGTTTGATAAGAGGAAAGCTGGTGGACGATTCGGATGGAAGGAGTTGATTTTGCACCTGAAGGAAACCTTTGCGGACAAAAAGGCTTGGCAAGTGGCATTGGAATATATTAATAAAATGGGACAAGGTGAATCTCAGTCCCTCGCTGACTTTCTGCTCGACTTTGAGTACCAAATCGCCCAGAGTGGAGGGGATGAGGCCTTTACTCAGCTAGGCAGGACCATGAACTTAAAAGCAGCCCTCAACAACAAGATGAGGACGGCCTTAGTGGGAGTGAAGCTTCTTCCACCAGAAAGATATAACAACTGGGTAGAGAGAGTAAAAGAGGTGGCATTAGAGCTAGAAGGGCTGGAAAATTACCGACCAGATGTAGCAACATAGATAGCAACAAGGCTGGCTGCGTCAAAGGGTGGTCGGGGACAAATATTTCACAATCGACTGTCAGTAAATGTTGAAGGAGGAGTCTATGCAGACGGTACACACGCAACCTTTACAGGGTTTGGAGGTTCGATAAAGGACGAAGAAGAGGAGATAGCTCATGTAGGAGCGGGGAACAAGCCTAGCAGGAGATTCGCACAGGGAATACAAGGAACCGATGAGGAGAGGTAACTGCCGAGGTCCCCAAGACAATCACGGGAAGAGTCACGCTGACTTACAGGGGAAGGAGTGTGTCTGTTGTGATATCGCTCGTCAATGACCGGCTCTGCGCCGACAGGTTCACATGCACGTCGTGCGCTGACCATGGATACAACTGCTCCCGCTCCTGAGTAGTGGACTCATGAGCGCCGGGCTGATTCGTTGCAGGGCAACAATTGGGGCAGCGTCGTGATGAGTCTATTGATCACACACGCTAGCCATGAGCGGTTAGGTATCGCCGGGCAACTACGGGATAGTGCTCAGAGGTACATGCAGACCTAGCGCACTATCGGAACTATACAAATGCTTCCGCTCCTGAGTAATGGACTATGGACTGCGGAGATAAGACATTGTATGGGAACGATTGGAGCGACGCTGTGGTGTGTATACAAACCACAGGCGCGAACCATTGACTGGATTGCTGTCGTTCCTGAACAGCTAGGTTCAGGGTCGCTCAACTGGGATATTACACGCAAGTGATTGAGGCATTGCAGCGACGCGTACTCGGGCTGCGTGCGCCAGCCAACGGAACAGCGGACTCCTCTCATGAGAGATAGACTCATGAGCTGCAGAGTTTTACCTAGGCACGCTGTTGGCAGTAAGTCAGGAGAGAGAACGTAGACAATGAAATGGGTCATATTAGAGTATATAAGTAGTCTATGTTCTGTCTCATGAATAGTATCGGAAACGTATCAGACACCTAACAGCAATCACATTACCAAGTATCAAACCAACTGAACAAACATTGTGACACATTCCAAGTAACTATGTTCCCATTTAACTCATAACCTTAACAGTGTCTCTGGTGTACTCAGGGAGTAACTAGGGCGAAATTTCGTCCAAAGTTTCGGAGAGCTCAGGCTCCAAGGTCGGGGATGTATGCAGCTGCAGCAATAGAAGGACATGTTGTAATTAAGGCAGCAACATGACTGCAGCAGACAAATAGTACATATTAGAATAATATGCACTGGCGCCATGAGATATGATTAACCCATATCAACACTCACTGGCATGAATAGTAATTAGCCAATAGATGCCTGACAGCATACATTGGCTTCAGGATCTCCAACAACCTTCCAGTTTAGGTTAGATTAGGAAGTATGTTAGAGTTCACACTAGTGTGCGGAAAACCCCGCTTTCATGTATATAGAGGGACTTCTTGCCACACATATAGAATCATAGCAATTTAATCACAATTAACTATCCATTAAACACCAGTAGACTTTGTCGTACATTAAAGAAACTCATCATTACTCTAACTCATCCTCATACTTGGTATGTCATTCTTACAATTTCCGGAACCATTCTAATTGGACAGAGGGAAGAGAAATTTTTCGGAGAACAGAAACCCCTCAGAAAGGTCTCTCTCAGGGGAAAGGACGGAACTTTTTTAATGAAGCGGAGGTGTTTGGAAGAATGATCCTCGCGGCCGCTACTAATTCACTGCTTAATAAATTCTTCATTTTTCGTGCAAGCTATGATTGATACTGGATGCTTGTGTCATTTGGTGGTTGATGAAGTCCTCGTGCGCAGAGAAAATACGTTTGTCAAACAAATCTCTCCAAGGACCTTACAGTTGGCCGATCAGACTAAGGCAACAAAAATCACCAGAATTGCGCGTTACAAGGTGGATATCAATGGGCAATAGAAACAGATGTGGCTTTATGTGATGCCCAACTTGGCGTACCCCATTATTTTGGGTAAGCCCTGGATAGAACGTAACGAGGTGAAATACTCGGCGGGAAAACAATCCTTACGCATTCGCCAAGGAGACAACAAATTAATGGTAAAGACAAGCAGGTGGGTCAAAAATTTGGTACCTCATGAAGTGCAAGAAAGGCTGATGGGTGCAAGGCTGAGTGTCTAGGTATGGTCAAGAGGAAGATTGACGAGGTCTAATCTGGTGAATAAGATTGTCTACACAGAAGAAAGGGGTCTAGAAAAGGACAAGGGATATTAAATACAATCGCGTACGCACGACAACTCTTCCACATGACCGCAATATTAATTGCGTTTCCTATCACATAAGGTCCTCCTTTACCCAGGTTCAAGGCTTACTTGGGGCACCCGGATACGCTCCAAGTTCTGTACACCTAAATGCCTATCTTCTTGCATTGTTGATCTCACGTCTTGTGGGCTTCAACTTCTTGGGGAACTGTCATTCGAACTCCTGAATAGAAGCTCTAGCATTCACGACGTTCTTCAAGGGCTGCCATGTCTGATCATCGGCGTTGCAGCCCCTCCAAAGAACTAAATACTGAAGATTTCTTTTATTCTTGCTTCTTTTGGAATCAAGTATAGCCTCTATAGCATATAGTTTCTCGCCGGATTCGTCTAGTGCGACTGGTAGTGGTGGTGGGTTTTGTTGACCCGGCAAAGGATCTGTTGGTGATGGCCGAAGTAAGCTTGTATGAAAAATGTTGTGTAATTTTTCATATTCAAAAGGTAACTGAAGTCGGTAGGCGTGGGAATTTATAATTTTAGTGACCTGAAATGGTCCAATGAACTTGCAATCAAGTTTTTTAATAGGCCTTTTTGTATTGATATTGCGGGCATAAAGGAAAAATTCGTCGCCAACTCAATAGGCTGGTGCTGGTGACCGATTTTTTGATGACGCAATCTCCTGGTCTTGTCTAGGTCGCGTGAGATTTGTGCGTAATACGTCAAGGACTTCAGCCATGTTTGAGGCGAAGTTGTTACCAGCCGTAGTTTGATCCCGCAGATGCTTTGGGGTTATTCTTAACGCTGACCGTGGAGGCCCGAAGCTCATTTGTGGGTGAAACCCTTTATTTACGAAGAAGGGTGTAACTTTAGTGGAAGTGTTGACTGCATTGTTGGCCGCAAATTCAGCCATAGGTAGCCACTCGAAAAAATCCTCCTGTGAGTAGATGATGTATTGTTGGAGGGATTGTTACATAAATTCATTTGCATTTTCTGTCTGGCCGTCTGTCTCAGGGTGGTATGCCATATATAGCATTACATTTATCTATAGACAGTGGCAGACTTCTTTCCAGAAGTCTGATACAAACAATGGTCCTCTATCTGACACGATAGAGTCGCATAGGCCATGGAGTTGCCAGATGTCACGAACAAATATCTTGGCTTAATCTTTTGTTTTCATTGTTGTGTGACAAGGAGAGTAGTGTCGTTCTTTAGTGAGACGGTCTATGACGACCATGATGCAATTAAAGTTATTCAATTCTGTCAACGGGCCAACAAAGTCTATGGAGATGTCGCGCCAACGTTGGGCAGGAAGCGGAAGAGGCTTGAGGGTTCCTTGATATCTGAGTCGAGAGACCTTATTTTGTATGCAGTTATGACAGTTTTTAACAAATCGGTCGGTCTGCTGAGATAACTGGGGCCACCAGTAATAGTAAGATAAGGTTTGGTATAATGCATTCTTTCCGGGGTACCCCTTTTCACAACTATCAAGAGCTTTCTGTATGAGTAAGAGCCTTAGTTAATTATCAGGAACGTAGAGTCTATCACGAAAGTTAAGGCTACCACCACGGAGCTCACATTCAGAGAGTGAAACTTCCTTTGAGTGCGGAATACCTTCAGGTTTTTTCATTTCTGCTACTATTCTGGTTAGCCATTTATTGTTGTTATCTTCATAGCCTACGTTGAGCATGTCGTGAGGTTATGGATCGTAGAGGAATGCTGGAATGGTATAGGGAGGTGAAGGATATATGCCGAACAACGAAGCAGTTGAATAGAGCTTAAGGGTGAAGCTTGGTAGGGTGACACGAAGAGGGTATGAATAGACCTTCAGAGATATTCAGTAAATGTAATGAACTGAGGATTTCTGAAGGAGAAGAACACTATATATACATACAGGAATTAGTCCTAGTGAGACGAATTTAGAAATAAGCCAGGATATGCGCCCATGTCCCAGTATGGCGACATTATCATGGTGATGGTATGTCTTGACCACCAGTAGACTCCCAAGCTAGCTGAGTGTAAGATAGAATCATGCATATACCATAATTTCCAACATATCTTGTGTTAAGCACCAAGACTAATTAATACTACAGAAAATAGATGTGGCGCAGTATTAAATGATACAAATAACGGAAACGAGAACGAGATAGTACATGACTAGTGTAACAGATGCAGGACTGTTAGAATTACAACAGAGCAGTCGAGTTATCTTTTGATCTAGGGGCTCTTCACATTCAGCTAACAAAGCTGGGTAGAGATAGGAGTGTGTATCATGATTGGAGTTTAAAGAAGTATCATTAGTTTTGAAGTCTTTTATGACGGAAGGGACGAGCTTGTCGGGTGGAAGGAGGATCTGCCTTTGGTATTGTACTCGAGGGTCGAAATTGTTTTTTGGGAGATCTTGAGAGCGTCGTGTGAGAGAGTCGGCTTTGGCGTTATCCCTTCCGGACCGAGACTTAATAGCAAAGTCAAATTGGGATAGGAACTTGCTCCAATAGACCTGGCGATAATAAAGTTCCTTTGTGGTCATAAAATACTCCAAGTTTCGGTGGTCTGTGAAGACCGTGATTAGAGTATGGGAACCTTGAAGTTCGGCTCTCCACCCTTCGAAGCATCGGACAATAGCTAGAAGCTCTTTGTCGTAGATTTCGTGATTACACTCCATATTCTCTAATTTTTTGGACATGAAAGCTACAGGGTGAAGCTCTCCATTGTTGTCCATCTGAGATAAAATCCCTGCAAAGATGAAGTCAGAAGAATTTGCTTCAACAAATACCTCTTTTGAGGCATCGAAGTGCCGTAATACAGGTGCTAATCTAAAAGATTTCTGGAGTGACTGGAAAGCTTGTTGATACGCATCCGACCATATGAACTTGACATCTTTTTTGGTAAGAGAAACAAGAGGCTGCACAATTTTTGAGAAGTTCTTGATGAATTGGCAGTAGAATTTGGCAAATCCCAAAAATCCCAGGACGTCTTTGAGACAAGATGGGGGCTTCTAGTCTACAATGCATTGAATCTTTTGTGGATCCATACTTATCCCTGTGGTGGATATAATTAAGCAGAGATATGCTACTTTGGTGACTTCGAATTCGCACTTCTTTATATTGCAATGCAGCCCGGATTTCCCCAGAGCGTGGAGAACAGTATTAACATGAGTCCGATGTGTAGGTAGATCATTGGAGTATGTCAAAATATCATTGATATATGCAGTACAAAAGATATCCAAATACGGTCGAAGAACCTTATTAATACGCGCGTGAAAGGTGGCTGGCGCGTTGGATGAGCCAAAAGGCATTACCAGGGTTTTGAATAAGCCGTATTGTGTATTAAATGCCGTCATCCATTCCTGATCTTTTGCAACCCAGATATGGTTGAATGCGGCAACAATGTCCAGCTTAGTGTAATAATTTGCATTACTAAGCCTGGAGAGGGTTTCTTGCACCAAAGGGAAAGAGTATCTTTTTTTGATAGTGATAGCATTAAGGCCCCTGCAATCAACACTAAACAGTAGGCCCCCACCAGGTTTTTTGGCAAAAAGAACTAGTGCTGCTGCTGGTGATTTGCTGGTGCAAATAAAACCTTTCTCCAGCTGTTCATTTAAGTACTTACGTAGTACTTGAAGTTCTTCAATGGACATATTGTAAAGGGGACCATGCAGGAAAGTCGTATTAGGCTTAAGTTTAATCCTATGGTCACATTTCCGATGAGGGAGAAGCGTATCGGCGCCTTTAAAATTGAAGACGGGTAAGTGGTGATGGTAATGGGATGGTAGTTTTCTTGTAGGATCAGGTCGGTCTTTTGTTTGGAGTGCAATTGGTATATCTTCGATTGAAAAGCCGGCTAGTTGCATGTTGCTAGCTAGCGAATAAGAGTCATTTCTTTCATAGGGTTATCCGTTCCTGTGGTGTAATTCATGAAGGGTATATTGAGCGGGTGTAGAAATAGTCGGTGGCTGGAAAGATGGCAAAGTTAGTGAGGGATCAAGGGTAGCTCCAAGTTATTGCAGTCTAAAATCTACTTCATAGAGTGACAAGGAAAAGATTTCGGTGCCTTGTTACTCGGAAATAGTATGGAATGTGGCAGCCCCAAATTTCCTAGGGCGACCCCTACCTGCTTCCTTGATGCCAGATTTAGGCTTATCGAGGTGACCTTTAAAACCAGGTACAGTCACTTGGTGCGTACCGAAAGGGAGGCAGTGCTCTTTACAATACGTCGAACAGAAATTTATCGAGTCTTCAGCCCAATTGACAGAGGGGTTGTGTTTTCTGAGCCACTTGCGTCCAAGTATAAGTTCATATTTGCCTAGATTTGAGAGAAATAGTGTAAGGGTTTCCTTATGTCCTAGAAGGTCTAGCTTCAGGATGGTTGTATGAGTCATGCGTTAAGCGGGGGTACCATCTACAAGGTAAAGTTGACGGGCTTGTGGAAGGGTTTCTGAGGGGAGGTTTTGTTTGTCTGCGGAGTTATTATTGTAAAAATCGTCAGTTGCACCACAGTCGAGGAATGCTTGTGATATGAAGCTGTTTCTAACTGCGGTCATAGTACAGGGGAGTAAAAGGTGATCTTGATGGATTGAAAGAGATGAAATTTTTAACTTTCTATCACTATTAATATCTGGTACATCTTCTTAATGTGCCACTGGGTGAACTGATTCTTTCTCTAATTTTGCCTCGTTAGGTCTCTGGTCGCAACGATAATCATAGACTAGGCTTTTTCCGCTTCGATGACAGTCTTACCATGATTCCAGCGCGCTTTGGCACAAGACCGGGCTCAATGACCAGGATTGTAACACCAACTGCATAACTTACTTTTAAAGCAATAAGTCTGTTTGACGTGTCTTTCAGCGTCGTTACGAGGGATACGACAGTTGGCAGCATCAACTGCTGTCCAAGTGACAGAAGGGCCGATGTTTGCGGCACTCAGATCCATAGCATCTTCCATAGGAGGGCTAACAGGGGGTATGATAGGTTGGACAATGGGTTGATAGGTATTAAGTGTTGACTTACTTTTCGTATATGTCGGATTAGTAGATCGTGTTGTAATCTAACGCTTTTCATCCTCGGACTTCATGGTGAGCAGTAGTTGTATAGCATGTGATGCCATGCGGGGGAGAAGGAAGAGGATGGCGAAAGCCGCTAGCCAGATCTAAGCGATCTGGCCCACTTGTAGATGGAGAATCCTTTTTTTGTTTATAGGCAATACAACCCTAACTAGTACAACAACAAAAGTAAGGAACTCATACATCCGCACCTCAGTTATTTCATACATTGTGACCCATAAACCTCACTCTCATATCTATCACTCCACGACAAAGCTTCAACAGATCGAAGGACAGCATCAATATGACGTACTTCCACTAGATTGGATGTCAAATCTGTAGGTAAGGCTTGTCGTAACATTATCTGATTTTGGATATGGCTAGTGATTGCCAGGTGAAGGGAATTGTAGAGGTGGTTGATCAAGGCATTGTCGGAGAGTTCAGTCTTCTGGGCTACCTCGAACCAATCAGAAAAATGAGTCGAGGTGTCCTTTTGACCTTGCTTTAGGGTAAGAATTTTACGACAAGCCGAGTTGCATTCATCCACATCTGCAAATGCCTGCTCCAGGAGAACTAGTAAAGCTTCACTAGAAGCAAATTTTACAGTTCCATCCCTGTTGATACCATAAGCTATAGTAGAGTAAGCTTTGCCTTTGAGGCGAGAGATAAGATAGATCATCTTGCTTTGCGCCGAGGGGTACCAGTCTTCATTTGCTATAAACTTCTTATTAATTTTTCGGATAAAAAGGGGAAGTTCTTTGCGTAATTCAGGGTTATCAGCAGAAAATATGTCTGGGTAAGGATGTTCCGCGGGCCTGTGATGGCTGTGTGATACGCTTTTGGAAGAAGCGTTGGCTGTCTGTTCAAGGTCTTGAACACGTTTTTGAAGACTGACATTTTGTTGTTGCATCTGAGAATTTGTGGCAAGCTGTTGTTCTAGGCCTTAGACCTGCTGTTGAAGACTGACGTTTTACTGTTGCAGAGAGGAGTTTGTAGTGGAGGCCGAGTGATTTTTCCTTTGGTGCTTAGCAATTTTATCTTCAAGTTCCTGGTTCCTCTCTAACAGTGTGTCATACTCGTTTTTATACTAGTATAACTCTCTCTCTACTTGTATGTAAGATCTCGCCAGTGTCATAATTTCGTTGCTGAGTCCTGAGATATTAATGGCTTGATTTCTGTCTTGCATGGCAGTGGTAAAAAGTTGATTGTTAGGGATTGAACAGAGGAGAGGATATTGTTGGGTAAATGCGGCGTCTCAATTGCTAAGTTCATTATGAGTTGGGGTACTGCCTGGATGATACTGAGGTTGATGTAGAGTAGTATTACCACTGTCGAGATTCCAAGGGTTTTTATCCATATTAGTAACGCTTATATCAAAAACTGCGATTTCAACTGGAACTGTAGGTAATATTTACTCGCTATGGCAGTAAAAAAATATGCTACGGTAGACAACATGTCAAGGGGTGGTCAAGAGGAAGGTTGACGAGGTCTAATCTGGTGAATATGATTGTCTACATAGAAGAAAGGGGTCTAGAAAAGGACAAGGGATATTAAATACAATTGCATACATGCATAAACTCTTCCACGTGACCGCAATATTACTTGCGTTTCCCACCACACTGAGCAATGAATCTGAGGTATCATACAAAGAGTTATCAGAAATATGCACTCGCGAGCTGAAGGAAGCACCTGCTTTTATAAACAAGCTTGTAGGGGCTATTTTGATGCATGATATTACAAAGGCGTTGGAACCCAAGAAGCAAGTCTCGAGAGATATGGTGAAGGATAGTCTGCCTGAGGAAGTCAGGCATTTCACGGACCTTTTTGTGGAGGACGGCAGCGGCGGAACAAATCCGCTTCCGCCACTCCGGCCGGGAGTGGGCACAAAGGTACGGCTACTCAAAGACCAGCAGGATAAAGAAATGGGAGTGCCTTGGGGTCCGCTATACGGGATGTCGAGGGATGAATTGCTGGTCCTGCGAAAAACGCTAACCGAGCTGTTGGATAAGAATTGGATAAGAATTGGATAAGAATTGGATAAGAATTGGATAAGAATTGGATAAGAATTGGATAAGAATTGGATAAGAATTGGATAAGAATTGGATAAGAATTGGATAAGAATTGGATAAGAATTGGATAAGAATTGGATAAGAATTGGATAAGAATTGGATAAGAATTGGATAAGAATTGGATAAGAATTGGATAAGAATTGGATAAGAATTGGATAAGAATTGGATAAGGGTGAGTAGCTCGCCTGGAGGGGCACCAGTTCTATTCATAAAGAGGCCAGGAGGAGGCCTAAGGTTCTGCGTTGATTATCGGGCACTGAATGCAGTGTCGTAACGTGACCGCTATCCTCTACCCCTTATCAGAGAGACTATGCAAATGTTAACAGAAGCAGAATGGCTAGCCAAGGTAGATGTAAGGTCAGCTTTCCATCAGCCGAGAGAAGCTGAGTGAGATGAATGGAAAACGCCTTTCAGAACGATGTTCGGGTCGTTTGAGTGGCTGCTTACTCTGTTTGGCTTAGCAGGAGCCCCATCGGCATTCCAAAGGTTGATAAACCAAGTGCTAGGAGAGCTATTAGGGGACACGTGCTAGGCGTATGTCAATGATGTCGTCGTTTTCTCCACCGGGGATCTGAAAGATCATTGGAAAAGGGTGAACCAAGTGCTGGATTGATTAAACGAGGCGGGGCTCAAACTTGACCCCCTAAAATGTGAATTTGCGAAAAAGGAGATCAAGTATTTGGCATTTATCATCAGTGTGGAAGAAGGCATCAAGGTAGATCCAGAAAAAATACGGGCCATCGCAGCATGGGAATCTCCGACAAATGTGAAAGGTGTTTGCAGCTCCTTAGGATTTGCCAACTTTTACTGGGGATTCATAGAGAACTTTGCGAAGATTTCGGCTCCGCTTCAAGGTCTTACCAAGAAAGAAACGCCTTTTCAATGGGCAAGAGATCAACAAGAATCATTCGAGAAGCTGAAGGCCCTCTTCATCACAGCTCCTGTGTTAGCTTTATGGGATGGTGAACGAAAAACCATTCTGGAGACAGATGCTTCAGGCTGGGCAACGGGGGGGTGCTTGCTACAACACTAACCAGGTGGGAAATTCAAACCAATGGCATATTATTCGAAAAAGTTGGCGCCGGCAGAATGTAACTGTTATATCCATGATAAGGAGCTCTTAGCAATTATCAGATGTTTGAACGAGTGGAGAAGTGAACTGCTAGGACTGAAAGAACTATTTGTCATCTCAACAGATCATAAGAGCTTAAAATACTTCATGTCATCAAAGAAGTTTTCGGAACGGCAGGTGAGATGGTCCCAACTGTTATCTCAGTTCAATTTTAGGCTAGACTTCAGAGCAGGTAAGTTGAGTGGCAGGCTGGACGCCCTTTTACAAAGGGCACAGGATGTGCCCAAATCAGAAGATGACCCCGAGAATAAAGGAAAGAGAATTCGCATTACCAAGGGAAGACCTGCTGGACAAAGGGTCAATACAAGTACAGCACATACAGGTGGCGAAGAGCATGGGTGAAAATCGAATTCCGCATGGTGACCTGTTGTTCCAGGAAGAAGAAGTACAGGCGTTATGGGATGTTAGGATGGCAAAGGACAAGGCAATGAGTGGGGAGCTGTATACAGCAGTATGGAATAACGAGCCACAGTTTGCATCCCATCTACAATTAAAAGTTGCGCGAGCGGAATGTGAGCTGGACATGCGGGGAGCGTTTTGCTTTAGAAAAAGGCTGTGGGTACCAAACTGGGAGACTTTGCATACGGCCCTTATACAGAAAACGCATGACTCGCATGCAACAGGACATCCAGGATGAAATAACTGTTGGAATGGAAGTTGTATAGAGGAGCGTAAGCTGTTAGGCTTGTATTTAATATCACCTAGTGAAGCGAGTTGGGAGATTGAAGAGTCTGAAAACTATAGTGGAGAGTTGTTGATTAAACCCACTTATTATCAGAGCGCTTTTTAAACTAATTACTACATCTAAGTGAAAGACACGATCCACTTGTTTATGCTAAATAATTGGGAGGCTGGTCAATATATGAGTCGTCATGAATGTGGCTAGTAATAATAGAACCTTATTACGTTCCGTATTAATGCGCCTCTTCATTGCCAAGTAGCACCAATTTCAACAATAACACGATCACTATCCTATCGCGATCCTTTTCTGGCCGGGGATGAGCCAAATGGTGAGGAGTTTTTGCAAGAATTGTGACGTTTGTGGCAGAACGAGAGTGTGGCTGTCAAATTGGAGCGTAGGCCTTTGACCTGAAGCGTAATAGGAAGGCGAGAAGAGGTCGGATGGATTGCAAGAGATGACTGAAGGTCTACTGGAGATAACTAGAAGGAACCAAAGGTTTAAAGATGGGTAATCTAAACAGCTAGAAGGTCTAAAGGTTCGAGTGGGTACTAATGGTAACTAAAGGTACAAGAGGTGACTAGAGGTAATCCGAGGTTGGTGGTTGTGACAGAAAACTAAGCGTGAAGAACTCAATGGCTACAGACCAAGCCATCATACATATACTTGCTTTCCTCCCTCTAGCTCATCGTAACATAGGCTCCAAACTAGTACCAACAAAATAACCAGTGCCAAGAACTGTTCTGTTGTCATAGCAACATCAGGAGAAGGGTAAAATTATAAACTAAAGTCAGGATGGGAAGGAGAATCCTTACAGTGGCGCTCTAGGAGGCAGGGATTGCTGTTAACCTTACCTGTGCCAGAACCTTTCCACAGCAAATTTTCGATCGATTTCATGACAGAACTTCCAGTGAAGAGCAAGGGGGAACCTCAGTACCTCATGGTAATCACGGATCGCTTACTGAAGAGTGTCACATTGGAAGCCATGCAAACCATGAATGCTGAGGAATGTGCGGAGCGTTTCATAGTTTGTGATTATAGATTCCATGGATTCCCGCATGCTTTGACACCGGATAGAGGGTCAAATTGGTTCGGAGACTTCTGGAGGCACTTATGCAAGATGACAAGGATCGAATAACGCTTGTCTACAGTGTTCCACCCGGAAACCGAGGGGGATTATTCTCAACACCTGTCAGTGGTGTCCCCTACAAACCTCCAGCTCTCGCTGTGGAGTCTGCAGAGCCGAGATTGGGTAACAAAGTCCTCACTTCGAGGATTCCCAATCAATTTCGCGGTCTGTATTGTCTTCATCTCTCAACACATTCCCCTATCACCATTATTATGAAGCTAACCACGATCAGATCCGATAGTAGGGTCGGAGCCCTACTCATCACCAACCCTTGATCATGGAGGAAAAGCCATTTGATGAGTTTCCGGAGCGTACCCAGCACCCAATACAGACATGGTGGATTGGATCAAGTCGGCCTCGACTGTTACAAAGAAGGGAGATATAGATGAATATGCGCACCTCATGTGGTCCCGGTGTCTAGGCCTCGCCTGGCTGGGGCTGTAGGTTTTTTGAGACTTTTTCCCGCTCACGCAGCTTCCATTGCTACCATTTTTTTTTGGGGTAGAAGGTTCCGTGGAAAAAGTGGCTGAATTCCACAGGTAAACACTGAGCTGAATGGCTATTCATCAAGGGGAGTATATCAATAATCTTTCAAGTAACAAAAGAGGATAGGAGCACTGTACAAGATGTGGCCTGGGTCAGAGAGGAGCCCAATGTGCTAGATAGTTATAGACTCAAGTAGTACAATAAAATACACACACACCCACAATTTTTTGACATTCGAATATTCACCCTTTCCCCCTCTCCCTTTCTCTCGTGCTCGTCGCTTTCCTTCAATAAATTGTAATCGAGTCACTGGCATTTTCGTCATGCCACCTGTTCGAAAAAAGCTCCCCAACTCAATGTTGGACAACGCGAGAGTCCGCCCGAGGGCTCCTGCAAAAACACCTGGCCTAGCGCAAAAATTATCAAGCCTATTTGCGAGTGAGGCCTTTATCCCTGGGAAGTCTCCAAACCTTCCCGATCAAGAGATGACCGATTCTGACCCGATCAGAACGGAAATAAATGGTCAACAGACCACGAAACCCGCCGAGCTAGCCCCCGAGGCAAGCAGTTCCAGGAAAGGAAAGGAGGTCGTCAGAGAAAAGACGACCGAACGTGCAGAATTGCCTGCCGGAAAAAATGCTGTGCCAGCCTCAAAAGGCGCAGCTTCGACATCAGCACCGGAATATCCTCCGGAGCTGCAATCAGTGATGGAGGCCGAGAAGCGTCGCACGATGCAAATCAAGGCCCGTTTATCAATCTGTTCCACTGAAATAAGCAGTGTTGAAGCAGCACTTTCGCCTCTCTCGATTGGCGACGAAAATGAGTTTGTAGAAGGCATCAAAGTCTACCTTCGAGCGGCCATTGGCCAGTTCATACAATCAGGCCCAGGGAGTACTCCACCAGCTCTCCCTGCGCGCCCCATCAACCTTCCTCCGCCGAGGTCTCATGAAATTAGGGTACCTAACCCTTCGACAACCCAGGCTCCGGCACCAAAGACGACTTGGGTCACAGTAGCCCGTGCAGGTCTAGGCCGCAGCGCCGGGCCGTCGACTACAAAGGCAGCACCGCCCGCCCCAAAAGCAAAAAGTGCCAATCCGAGGACAAAAGTCGACACGAGACTTTTTCTACGCCTCAAAGCTAACCACCCCCAACGACTCCTGTCACCAGCTGGCGTAAGATTAGCTGTGTCACAGGTGCTTGGTACCGCTGCCGACAACATCACGTTGGTTCAGCGGGTCAAAACAGGCTTTGCACTGACAGCAAAGAACGAACTCGCTCGGAAAGAGCTGCTAGATTCCTCCATGTCACGGAGCGAATCTGGAATCAAACTGGAACCAGCGTCAAATCTGGTTGCCTTGCAAATTGCCACCGTACCGGTGACAATAAACACATTTGCAGGTCCCATCGAGATCACGGCAAAGATGGTTGCTGACGAGGTCACGCGAGTGACGAAATCGGTTCCGTTTCTTGTCCGTCCGCACGGGTACTGCAAGCCTGGGGCGCCATACGAGAACTGGCAAGCCCTCTTTCCTCGCGAGTCCACGCCCCGACCTGGATTCCGCCTCTTCGACGATTCTGGAGCTGCGAAGCTCTTCCGACCTCGTCCACAACTCGAACAGTGCAAACGTTGTCTTGGCTATCACGCCAGCCGCGGATGCTCCCGCGCTCCAGCTTGCTGGAACTGCGGCTCAAAGATGCACTCGGAAGTGGAGTGCAAGGCCCTCACACGACGTCGCAATTGTGGGGGACCTCACCGAACGGACTCTCGGCACTGCCAAGCCAGACCCAGAAAAGATGGACTGGTGACCAAGAAACAGCTCGCAGCAATTCGCAGAGTCGAGCAAGAAAGATATGCAGACTTTGCCCGTGTCAAAGCTGCATACAAAAAAGACGAAGAGGCGAGGAACGTCTCTGCGAAGGACGTCTCCATGGCGGAGGGATCGGGTTTCGGAATTTTAGAAACCGAAGAAGAAGTTTGAGGACTCGGCAGTCCTTGGTGAAGTCTACAACAACTTTCACAACAAAGAGCGGGAAACCAGCCGACAGCAAAGGTTACCTGAGAGCTCATCTTTCGCTCTCAGCGGAGATTAGGAAAAGTCACTTGGAAGATTTGACAGGGAAGGAAACGGGTGAGAAGCGCGGGATCTGGACCACATACGAAATTCTTCTAAATTATTATTTATTTTTTTCAGTTTATTTCAGTTTTTTTGTTTGATTTACGCTTTGATTTTAGTTTTGATTTAAGTTATGTTGTTAACTTCATCTACTTTTGTTGAGGTTCCCGCGGTTGGAATGAGTTGGGCCTGTACGCAGAGAACCCCACCGGCTCCACCAGTCTTGTACCGATAGTGGACCTAGATCTTTAGCTTAGGACTTTAAAATTAAAAACAAAAAAACACACCCGGAAATCGATGGGGCGACAGAGATGATGAAACAGTAGGTTTTAGCATACCTACGGGCGTTTATATCATTCTCACAGGTCGAATGTGTTGTAATTAAGGCAGCAACATGACTGCAGCAGACAAATAGTACATATTAGAATAATATGCACTGGCGCCATGAGATATGATTAACCCATATCAACACTCACTGGCATGAATAGTAATTAGCCAATAGATGCCTGACAGCATACATTGGCTTCAGGATCTCCAACAACCTTCCAGTTTAGGTTAGATTAGGAAGTATGATAGAGTTCACACTAGTGTGCGGAAAACCCCGCTTTCATGTATATAGAGGGACTTCTTGCCACACATATAGAATCATAGCAATTTAATCACAATTAACTATCCATTAAACATCAGTAGACTTTGTCGTACATTAAAGAAACTCATCATAACTCTAACTCATCCTCATACTTGGTATGTCATTCTTACAATTTCCGGAACCATTCTAATTGAATGGGCATCAATGCTACCTATGGCGCAATTGGCAATCAATAATAGGGATAGTGCAGCCACAACCTTAAGCCCGTTTTTCCTGGAACATGGTTACCATGCAGAGCCGATACAGCTAAAGTCGTCCGACCCAAGGGAGCCGCTATCAATACGAGCCAAACGAGCTGAGAAATTCGTGGATAGGATACGAGAGGCACAGGAATTTGCGGCAGTGGCGATGTGTTATGAATGCAAGGTTATGGGAGGTGGAATAGTTACCGGTAAATAACTGCACGTTCACTGAGACTTGAAGGTAGAGGTAGATTGTAATGAATTAGTAGAATTGCTTGCTTCCATTCAAGTTTAGAGAATCACTACTTTTATATACATATACCGCATTCTATGGCTTTCCATATCCCCAGTCGCTCAGTTCCATTCAGCTCTTAGTCATCACATTCTATTCCATCCTGTTCTATTCTATCTGACTCTGGTCTGTTCTGCTTTAACCATTAGATTCTACATCTCTGTGATCCGCAATAACCAGATGCAGGGGTGGTTATGTCATCAATCACAACACGATGGCGGCCGCGCAGCAGATAATGGAGGAACAGGCTAACAGGAAGAGGGATCCTCCGCCGCAGTTTAAGGTGGGCGATAAGGTGTTGCTCAGCCTTAAAAACATTTCCACGCCTCAGCCAAAGAAGAAGTTAGCGTGGGTCAACGAAAAATACACAGTAGTTAAGGTAATATCACTACATGTGGTAGAGCTGGATGTTCCGTTTAGGATATGGCCAAGATTTCACATGGAACTGTTACAAAAGGCTAACAATGACCCGCTACCCTCCCAGATCCAAGACAACGCGCAACCTTCATCTTTGATGATAAAAGATGGAGATAAAACGACTCCGGAAAAGGTGGTCGAACGGATTTTAAGGACAGAAAAGGTCCAACGCGGGAGAGGATAGGTACAGCGTGTATTGGTCAAATGGAAGGGCTTTGCTGAGCCGGTATGGGAAGATCGAGCTGATCTCGAGGACGTGGAGGCCATGGACCATTTCGAAGCCTTGTACGGTAAAGGAGGCAACGTCGGAGAGAGCGAAGGGACCAGACAGGGAAGAAAAATAAAATCGGTCACTCATAAGAGGAAGGGGGGTAATATGACGGGCTTTGCCAGGATTGGGACTGGTCACTAGGACCACTCCGTCTCCGAGGTAAGGTAGTTGCAGGGCAACGCTCCTAGATATACGAAAGGGGCGCTAAGGGGTAACACACCAGATGGGGAGTATGATACAGGAGAAGAGTTGTGCCGGGAGAAAGGATGATTCTCAAGTGGCCAATTGAGGGAGTTATAACTATTCTACACAGAGCATATAACGTATGGGAGAGTACGTGGTTGACAGTCTTCCCAAGGAACAAGTTATTAATTCCTATTGAGTAATTGTCTTTCAAGTACATCTGAATTCATTAAACCCTTATACATTGGCTCGGATAATAATCATGTATAAAGTAGCTGTTATTATCCTCTTCGATCTATAGTTCACCATAGATTAAAAACAAACTACCTCAGACCATAAGATTACCCAAGTACCTTTGCTTAGACTGTGACAAGTGGCCCGCTGTGTCAGTAACGTTGTGGCTCGGTATTCGGCGTGTACAGATTTGCACCTAGAAGTCCACCACAGCGCAGATTTGCCGCTTTCCTTTCTGGCACGGGTTTAAGTCGCTTTGATGGCCTCCGAGAGATGGAAGCAGATCTCTAAGGCGTACTCATCCACTTTATCTGTTGTACTCAAATCAAAAGGTGGATGTACCCATTTTACAACAGCAAGCGCAAAATTAGGCTGATTTTTCTAGGACACTCTGATATTTGAAGGAGCAGGGTTCTTGGTGACGGTTGCTGCAGTTATGATCCCAAGAATCGGAAGATGGTTGCTGGTCATACACTCCTCTCTATTGAACCAAGCACAGGCTCTAGATATGTTGGTCCAGGCGAGATCTAGAGTATTGCCAGCTTTATGAGTCGCCTCTCCAATTATAAGGCATAAGAGATTTTGGCTTTCTGCCCACCTCTCTATGTCATCACCCTGTCCATGTGACCGAGTTGGTCCTGGCTGCCAGGCAGCATGCACTGAGTTGAAGTCTCCGGCTGCAATGGACCTCGCAGACGGTTTCCAGTTCACAAGAGTGCGGATTGCAGTCGAGTTGTTAGGGGCCTTATACACGTTGAGAAATGTGATTCCATTGACCAGTACCCAGCAGTAGTCGCCAGTCAGCCTATTACAAAGAAAAATCTGCTCTGCTGATATCACCTTTTCGTTTTTTGAGTGTAAGTCACCGCCCTCGTTCTAACATCCACACCTCCGTACGGTGTATGACAAAGGTAACCTGGGTGTGACTTGGTTTCGTTTGTTTTTTTGTTCCAACGAGGTTCTTGAATCAACAAAACATCCATGCCTAGCTCGTGAGCTCTAGAGAGCGCAATGTTGTGGGTTCGGCCATCCCTGCCTATGTTTATTGACAAAAAACTTAGTGTAGGAGGGGGCGAGAAGGGCCCGTAGGGCGCCCTTCACAAAGCTTCCTCAGGGTTCAAGGCCCCAAAGACCGAACCCTCAGTCATTGCTGTGTCTGTCGATAGGTTGTCCTTAACAGCAGCAGGAGAAATTGGTCTTGTCGATCTTGCGGCTGCTGTAGCAGCTTCAGCGGCCTTGGTAGCAGCTTTTTCTCGAGCGACGGCCTGGTACTCGCGTTGGCCAGCTTGTCTAATTGTCACAAGTTGCGCCGTGGTCGCTGGGCCAGACCTGTTGGGACGAGCTAGACAGTCTCGACTGCCAGATTGATGGAGGCCTCCGCAGTTTCGACATCTAGAGGCCGCTTTACACTCGAATGCCGAGTGCATGGTGGATCCGCAGTTCCAGTAGGCTGGCGCGCGAGAACACCCACGAGTGGAATGGAAACCGAGACACCGCCTACATTGCTGTTTGGGAGGGCGGTTTTGTTGGATTGTTGCTACTCCTGAGTCGTCAAAGATTTGGAATCCAGGCTTTGGGCTAGCATTCTTGGAGAACAAGGTCACACAGGATCTGTAGGGAGCCCTGGAATTGGTTTTCGCGCGAATCCCTACTCGGTCTTGTTGTGATCTAGGAATAGCTCAGAATTGTTTATGCATACCTGCATAAACGTTATGCTATGGCGCTTAATAAGGATGTTATTGTAGACTGCTGGAAAAACAGGAATAGCCGCACTATGATTGGTGGGATTAGTATGGTGTGAACCTGCAAGGGTGATAGGAGAGTAATTTAGGTGTGGTCCGAAGTACATTGAGTCCGGAGCACACAACCATCTTCTGTCTGTACATCTCTCTATCTTTCAGCACATAATAAAGTGCGTAGCATCTTTACTAGTATCTATAATCAACTATCTACAAGCGCAGTATTTATAGACCATACTCCATTTACATACAAGTAGCAGAGTCAGTATTGAACCCCTAGGTAACCTCATTATATAATAGGTCTGGAGTGCAGTTAGTTGCTCTGAGGATTTTAGCAGCTACCATTTCGGCAGTGACTTTGATTCGTCCTTCTAAGCCGAAAACAGCGACTGGAACTGTAGCAATCCGGAGGGAAACTAAATCACTTGGTGGTTCTAGTTTTGCCTCCACTTTTGCAAAGGTGCTGGAGGCCTCCAGCAGTCGAGTTTTTGCATCCGGGTTTTTAGCACAGATGGCAAAGCCCGTGAGAACGCATTGCACCTGGTCAACATCAGAAGGGGTACATTGTGTTTGTTTAGCTACAGTTTTGCGAACTCAAGCCGGAGAGAACTGTCTCTACTCGTGGTTTGCATCGAGACGCAGGAAAATTCGGTCATCTTGCGGTGCTATTGCTGCTGACTTCTTCTCTGGTTTTCTGGCAGTTGGTGCACCCGCACCCAAGCTAGTATTTGCAGGGGCCTGTGTACCTGACTTTTGGTGACCTGCTCGGATGAAAGTATTGGAGGGTGGTGATGTATATGGTTGTATACACTTGGTATCTTCAATTGAATGGTTGTGACTACTCAGGGGGCTTAGAATATACTTGGGTGATTATGGCAATAAAATGTTACGGGATGCGAATGGTATCTTATTGTGTTATTATATTATGTTATGTTATGTTACATTATGTTACAGGTTATGTTCATGATAATTAACCAATCCCACATACTTCCAGATAGCGCCGTGGCTAGTCTCTTTTAAGAGTGATCTACGGGTGGATGTAGCAATCGGTGGTATCTAATTTATCACTAACCTGTTTCCATTTCCCTGGCTCTGCGTGCTACACTACGTGGATGACAATTTACTACTAATGTGAAAAGCGCATTCATGACAGAAAGTGGTCCAGGTGCTTCTGGGCGGAAGAGGTGCAGTAGTGTGACGACCAGAAGAGAGCACAGGTTAGCAGATGAACAAGTCGAATCAGGCAAGGACTCAGATCTGGAATATAATTCATAAGATTCTAAACTAAGGGAAGAAAATAACAAGAGGTATCTAGAGATATAAATATACACATAATTTACAATTGGTCCGTGCATATGTAGGATCACAACACAATACCTGAAAGAAACAATAGTATCAGAGGCCTCGAGGGTCAGGAATACAAGGCCGTAACAAGTAGCCTTTGTAATATTCCGGGGAATGGCTACTGAGATGACAGTGGCAGAGGGGTCCCGACCTTTGGCTGTTGGGGCAGGACTGGCAGAGCAGTGCTCGGCCCGGCCGCCACAAACTGCGCAATAGCTACTCTTAGGTAGACTTTGATGGAGTCTACAAAAACTTTATTTTCACCAGTGGAGAGCGGTAAAAGGGCTGTCTCGACACTGCTAATTGCCGTCAATGTTGAAATTATGGAGTACAGAGATAAGTCTGCTGATGGTTAATGGCAATTATTGATGAAGGGTTTGGTTGTTGAGTTTTCTATTATTTCTATGTTGGGATACACCCTGTAGATCCTACTAGGCTTGATAATAAGTAGTCCCAACCTACTGGTGTTTGGCGAACGGAGATTGCGTACACCCTGTGCTGGCGTTGTTCACTGCTGTTAATAGGAGATCCCGCACGGGCTATCTATTGGGGTTAAAAGGAGTCTGGTACCTGTGTTTAGTAGAGTAGTCAAATTGACATCCTTTTATCCTTCATTATTGCATAAGCTTCCCTTTACCAATGAGTCCACAAACTAAGTAGTGGGTTATACATTTTAATAGTCGGGCATATATTAAATTGCGCGGCTCTTTGCCTTGCCCTGCGCTCCTCCGATTTGATCACTGCAAGCAATTCTGGGGGGGTGTGTTTTCTCTGCCTGCTGCGTCTGGTGCTAGAGGTGGTGGGGCCAGCAACGAGTTTTTGGCTCTTGCTGCCTTAACAAAGGGCAAATCGGCCCTTTTTGCGGGCCTCACTTCTATAGGTCGCGATTGTACCGGAACTGTATTCTGCTTGTCGGGTGCAGCGACGGTTTCTTTGGAGGATTCAGCAGGCCCTGGGGCTTTTTCCGCGTCTTCTGAGCTGCAGGAAGCCCATCTTGAAACTGAGAGAGATTTCAACTCCTGAACTTCGGCGTCCAACATCTCTACCTCGGGGATACTGCCGTCTTTAGCAGCAAGCACAGCCTCGGTGGTGTTAAAATTTTGATTAGAGGCCTCGTATCTTTTTTCAGATAGTTTTTGTCTTGCAATGGTTTGTATGGATTCATGAAATTTGTAAGGTTTGTTGAAGCGATCTTTGGCAGTGCCGCTCATCGCGATTTTGTGCAATTTACGCGTTAGAGGCATTTTAAAACGTCGCCAATGTCAAACAATTACGATTCCAATCGCTAATCAAAATGTGAGATGGATATAAGGGTGGGAGTGGGCAAATTGGGGGTTGTCTAATTGTTTTTTTTTTTTTTTATTATATTAAAGTCCTAAGCTAAAGCTCTAGGTCCACTATAGGTACAAGACTGGTGGGGAGGGCAAGACGGAACACCTGTACGCAGTGTCCTCTACTTATCGACTTTAAACTTGTTGTCGACATTGTATATGTACCTCTGTTTTCACAGACATTGGAAATAATTCATGAGATTGCTTAATGAGAGGCTAGATTTGATTCCGATAATAATATTGAAGAAGACTTGTCCCAACTATCAGAGGGCTACGAAGTCTTTATTTATATACAGGTAAACTCCCCATATTCCAACCATGCTATCCATACAGGACGTAGCATATAAAACCTGATTTGTATAATCATTTTGGGGTGGAGGTTGTCACGGATCAAGGAACAGGCGCTGGTGCAACTATGTGGTCAATAGTATGTAAATTATCATTCTGAAGAGATAACTACTTCAGACTCTATCTATACATATATATCTATATTGTCTATGTGTTTGAGGCACAGTCCCTCCGTCTCGGATCCAATGGGATTCTTCACATGTGTTGACCCTACTTGTTTTAACATCTCAATGTGTTGTGGCTGTATGGTCCAATACTGCTGCCCTGCCAAATTAGATGCCAATGCCTTGATATTCTGTTGAGTGGCATCAGGTATCCGCGAATTGATGTCAATCAATTGTGCGCTACCAATTTCAGGCCAGGCTCATGTTGACCAACATGTGCTACAGGGCCAATCGGCTCACCAGCCGTTACAGAGGTTTACTGTGCATATGCTACTCGAATCGCATATCTGACTACTATGTGACACGCTCAGGTATCAATCTAACAATCCACACCAAAACCGAAACTACTCACAACTGTCACAGTTCAAATATAGAAAGCGAATGGGCATTTGTATGATTGAAAGGTAAAGCTATAATTCATCTATGTAGAAGCAAACTACCTACAAGTCTCCTCTACTACTTATACACATCCAGAGGTATCTAAATCTAGCCTACACTTACAGTGGCAATGAAACTGACAAGAGGTTTGTTCTGCCACACGGGTAACGCTTCCAATACTCTTGGCACTATCCTTTACGTAGCCTCAGTGGCGATTTCATATCAGTTTTCGTCTGCTGATAATCCTCGGAGTGATAGATAATATAGGTTACCTTTGATAGCCATCGAAGGCTACAGGGCTTATCGGCTCACAAGCCGTCACAACAACCCTGATGATGACCCCATGAATAATTGGAACAGTAGCCTGCAACATAGCACAATTAGGCTAGAAATTGTTGACCAGGACCTAATCCGAACATCTAAAAACCTGGGAGTGAAATATTCTCCCAGAGCAAAGTTCAGACAAATTTTGCAATACCAAACAAGTTGGCCCACGAGGCAATGATTCAAAATACTCCACCATATCAATCTTTCACTGCCAAAGAGATCGAATGCTACCTAGCTCTCATCAAGTCTTCAAGTACAACCTAGTACATCCTCATCCCAATGACCATACCTCTCGTCGACTTTCTCTGGCCTCAGTTGGTTGCCAAATACACGCCCACGCCGATATTTATACCCGACAGAGGAAGCAATGCGTGGCGCACAAATCTGGGAGACAGTTCTTTGAGATGGACGTGGGAGAGATCAGGACAAGTTGATAAGATGATGCAGAGGATAGATACGTTTTCGACGGGCGTGAAATTTCGAATTTTGGCAGGAGTTTTACGAATTGGGCTTTGTGCGTGCCAAGGCTTCGGTTGCGAGAGTGCAGGCGACACTATAGACACCGCCATAGTTGGATGGTGCGGTGGTACATTGTCTTGGCCGATCTGCCAAGTAGAGTCTAGATAGCTTGGACACATATCCCACTCGAGACAGGAGATTGCTGGTTCAAATCCGGCAAAACACAACCACTTTTCTCGCAGCGCTGGTATACTTGCATAATAAAAGATTTTGAAAATCCCTTTGGTGGATACTTACAGAGGAGGGTCGACTGTTTGTGAAAGCGAACATACCTCAAAGTTGTATCTGCAAATGAAATCCAGAATTTGAGTGTCTCTAACCTCAAAAGTGTCATCTCAAATGTACATATAGCACTGGTCATGTTTGTTTGTTTAAATTTTCAAGTCCTAGGTTACACCTGCCATCACCTAAGGGTCAAAGATCGGTGTTTACAGCTAAGATCAAATCTATGACATGCCCAGCTTGTTCCCACCACGTGAACCACTACACAAATAGTAGCTAGTTAAATTACATACAGGCATATAAAAAATAGAAACCATAACATAACTCCTGTTGAAAATGGTGCTTCCAATTACGGTAAAGACAAGGATGTGTAGAATACACAATACTGATCTCCCATTAATTGGGAGGTTAGTATTAATGCGCTTTGACGTAAATACCAACCACTAGATTTTATTATTACAAAATATAGTTTATATAGCACTCTGTGTCCTAGTGGGAGTAATTAACAACTCTCCACAACAGATTTACAGACTCCTTTACTTTCCCACTCGCTTCACCAAGTGATACAATCTGTGCCTAACAGCCACAAGCTTTTGCAAACCAATCCGCTCAACAGGTTATGAGCCCAGTGCCCCTAAAAGCAAAAAGATTCCATCACTATTAAGCATCCTCATCTCGAAAGAAGTCTTCTAACCGCTCAACAGAAATGGAATCCTCGTCTTCGAAAACCGGCTTCTTCGCTTCGAGACTCGGAACCAATTACTTGCGCGCAATGTCATTAACCAATATAACCCACCTCACTGGTCCTGAAACATATGAGTTGTGGGCCATTACAATGACTGCAGTATTTGAAGGGCAGGGACTCAACAAGATTTTCGTTGACGGCAAAAAGCCGGACAAGGACGCTTCGCCTGAAGAAAAAGGAGCATACAGCCAGCTTTCGAGTATTGCTGTAAATATATATATTCAGGTCGTCGGTTCAAAGATACTTGGCAAGATCTTAAAACTTAAAGACCCTCACTTGATGTGGAAGTATTTGAAAGAGCAGTACCACCAGAACAGCTCTTTTACATTGATCCACCAACTTAGATTGGTTGCGCTCCTCGCAAATGCATACGTTCCAAGTCACACTGTCAGTTCGGTAATCAACAAATTTGAGACGGAGTATGATCAGTTAACATTGTTAGCCCGAGAATCTTCAAACTCGAACTGCCACAAGCTAGCCGACTTTCTTGATGATGATGAAGTTAAGAGGAGTTACTTGTTGAGTTCGTTCTGTGAACATCATAAGGATGTAGTTGATAACTTGACAACTAAGGACAATTGTACCTATGCCATGGTTAAACAACGTCTTCTTGATCTAGATTGCAATGCACCTCCTCCAACAGCTCTCATCAAGCAAGTTGGCAAAGCAGACAATAACTCTCTCAAGCCAAGGAAACCTGGAAGGGTGTCCAAGCGTTCCAAACGCCCCTCGTCGAACGAATGTTCCTTCTGCAAGAAACGTTTTCCGACCGAGTATAAAGGGCATGTTTATAACTATTGCCCTAGACTTAAAGAGGAATTGTCCCAACTGAATTCGACACAATCTGAAATAACCTTACAACGGGCAAATATAACCGTTACGGGCATTGATCAGGTTAGTCATCTATTTTACCTTGATACTTGCGCAACTGCTCACATGTGTCCTTACCCAGAACGATTCGAACAACTCGTGCCTTGCTCCGGTTATGTGATGTCAAGTTCAAATGAGAGAATGTCAATCGAAGGGAAAGGAAGTATGTTGTTACACTGTGAGGTATCAGATGGAACTGTGTCAACTTTCAAGGTTAATGATGTACTATATGTGCCAAATTTATCTTTACTGCTATTTTCTTGGAAGGAAGCTAGATCCAAGGGATACTTACTCCATGACAATGGCAAAGTGATGATTATATATAAAAATAATAAAATCTGGTTGGAAGCTCATTACGATGGTGCCTTGTCAGTGATCAGGGAAGTCGCACGTAAAAATGAAGTAGCTTGCTCCACCTATGAATTCTGGCATAAAGCCCTCAGTCATACATCTCCTTCGACAATAACCAAGGCAGAGAAGCTCATCCAGAACTCAGGTGTAATTCCAAATTGCCCAAAGAACTTTCACTGTGATTCCTGCATGTCATCTAAATCCGTACACAACAAGCCAGCCTCATCAGCTGCACGATCAACATCGAAAGGCGGATACATTCACTCAGATCTTGCCAGACCGCTTCCTGTTCTGTTGTATGGCAATTGTCACAGTTCAAATATAGAAAGCGAATGGGCATTTGTATGATTGAAAGGTAAAGCTATAATTCATCTATGTAGAAGCAAACTACCTGCAAGTCTACTCTACTACTTATACACATCCAGAGGTATCTAAATCTAGCCTACACTTACAGTGGCAATGAAACTGACAAGAGGTTTGTTCTGCCACACGAGTAACGCTTCCGATACTCTTGGCACTATCCTTTACGTAGCCTCGGTGGCGATCTCGTATCAGTTTTCGTCTGCTGATAATCCTCGGAGTGATAGAGAATATAGGTTGCCTTCGATAGCCATCAAAGGCTACAGGACTTATCGACTCACAAGCCGTCACAGCAATGCACTATACTACATAAGTTTTTTTGACGACGCAACACGCTGTACCACAATTCAATTCCTTAAACAAAAATCTGAGGCGGCTCAGGCTATTATCAATTTTGTTAAGGCATTAGAAACGCAATACAATTGTCAAGTTAAATCACTCAGAACAGACAACAGCGGTGAGTATGTCAATGCACACTCTCCGATTTTCTGGTTCAGAAGGGGATAAGTCATCATCTGACGCCTCCCTATTCTCCCGAATCAAACGGAGTAGCTGAAAGGCTAAATCGATCTGTTATCAAAGGAGTTTGTGCAATTCTCGCATCAATTAAAGATAAGCGGTTATGGGCTGAAGCAGCAAAATGCTTCATCTACACTAAAAATTGTCAGGCGCATAGTGTTGTTAATGGACAGACGCCATATGAAGCATTCCACGCGAGAAAACCATCCATTCGACACCTTCATCCATTTGGTCAAGAATGTTATGTGCATATTCCCATGGCTAAGCAACCATTAGGATGCAAACTTCTACCAAATGCTGAGAAAGGTATATTTGTTGGATACACCAAAACTGATCATCAATATCAAATTTTTGTTCCTGCAAGGAAACAGATAGTTATATCGGCTGATGTAAAGTTTATCCCCTACGAGGGTGATCAACCTGTCGCTGATCTAACATTAACCTTGACTCCACACAAGATTCATCAACAAACTCCAATAACGTCCACAATATTGTTAAACAATTGGAAAAAATTACTCTAATGTTGGTGAAGAACAAAACATTCAAGATCTCTCTCATAATCAAGATCCTAATTATCTGTCTCAGTCAGAACCATTGCAAGAGTCATCAGTACCAACTTATATTCAACTCAAACCTCAACCATCTGCCTCAACTTCTGCTTCAACATCTTCTCAAAATCTTTTTAATCAAGATCATAATAACAATGTCAATTCCAGACCTAAACGCACTAAACGTCCTCGAACTTATGAAGATACAATAACGGGGGAGTGGTGGAAAACTTCTCGTGATCTTCATCAACCCGCATTGCAAAGTTCGAATGGTAACAATAGTGGTGATGAGGGACAAGAATTAGCACTTTCAAATGTCATTGATGTATCAGAACCCAAAACATACAATGGTGCTAAGGCATCAGCAAACTAGGAAGACTGGAAAATAGCATTTGAAGAGGAGATGTCATCTCTCAAAGAAAATGATGTCTGGAACGTTGTTCTTTGTCCTGCAGGTCGCAAAGTTGTTGGTGGCAAATGGGTATGCAAAATTAAAAAAGATGCATATGGGGAAATCGAAAGATATAAAGCACGTTACGTCGCAAAAGGATTCTCACAGATCCAAGGACTAGATTACGATGAAACATTTGCTCCAGTCGTGCGATTTGATTCTTTAAGAATACTCTTAGCAATTTCTGCCTCGAAAAATTGGAGACCAAGATAACTTGACATAAATACCGCATTTTTGTATGGGATCTTGAATGAAGAAATCTACATGGAACTTCCTGAAGGGTACAGGCAAGAGGGCCATGTTGCAAAACTTAATAGGTGTATATACAGATAGAAGCAATCACCACAGCAATGGTTTTTCAGGTTGGCTGAATTTATCATTCCCCTCGGGTTTTCTTTGTCACCCTTTGATCCCTGTGTCTTTATCCGCAATACAGGAGAATTATACTTAGCGGTATAAGTGGATGATATTGTACTATTTGGAGAACAAGATTCGCTATTGAGTAAAACTGTTAACCCGCTTAAAGCCGAGTTAAAGGTCAAAGATATGGGAACACGTCACTGGCTACTTGGAATTCAAATTGAGTACTATAATGCTGGAATCAGCTTGTCGCAAACCGCATACATAAATAGAGTCCTGAATCAATTTTCTATGCAAGACTGCAATTTAGTCTCCACGCCTATCAAGTGTAGCCAACAACTGATGGCAGCAACAAATGGAGAACCTAGGGCTAACGCAACGCTGTATCAGCAAAAAGTCGGATCTATAATGTATGTTGTATCTGCAACGAGGCCTGACCTTGCATATGCAATCTCACATCTCTCACAATTCAGTTCAGATCCATCAATTATTCATCTAAGTGCAGTCAAGCGGGTCTGGCAATACATCAAAGGTGTGACGGTCTTAAAGTGGCGTTTTATTCAAACTGAACTCAGAGCTAGATACAAATGAAAATCTTAAAGTAACGAGCAGAGACATGACTGAAAGCCTCCTATTTATTTACAAGACTATGATCTCGTTCCCTCATTTCATACCATTCTCAAAATAGATCATGACCTGTCCTCCGACAAACACCAGCATCTCCGTCTTTTTTAATTCAGCTTCATTTTAATGTTAGTAATTTTAGTTATTAAAATAATTATGATGCATGTGGCTTAGATGACTCACGACTGGTGTTCGAGTCGTCCTGTCTGCAATCTAAATTTGTCATTTAAGAATAGATTTGCATGAACTGGGCCAAGGCCTGTAATTGGGTCTAATGAGTCGTGGAGGGGTTCATGACATGTATGATGTTTAATATGGTTGGAAGAGTTCAAGCCTTATTTGTTAGGCAGCAGCCTAATGATAACCAGGTATGAGCCTGTGACAAAAGGAACAAGAGATTTAAAACTTACATATGAGTTCCAATCTCCCTTGATACTCAACAGATACTATGATAAATCGTACGGAAATTGTCTAGATACTCGAAGGAGCTTCTCGGGGTATTTGTTCCAACTAGGAGGATCCACAGTTGCCTGGAAGTCTCACAAACAAGGTACCGTCGCTCACTCCACTTGTGAAGCTGAGTATATGGCACTATCACTTGCAGCTAGACAATTCCTTTGGATGACACGTGGGCTTCATCAACTAATGAACAAAAATATACCCTCGTCCCTTTCAACATATAATAACTCCGCTATTGATCTCGCTCACAATCATGAAATCAATGACGCTACAAAGCACATTAATACTGCTTACCATTTCACTAGAGAAAGAATTGATGACGGCTTGCTAACTTTACTACAAATTCCTTCAAGTGAAAATCTTGCAGATATTTGTACAAAAGGCCTACCAAGACCGAGACTTAACCACTTATGCACAAAAATTTTTGGTACAAAGTGAGAAGGGGTGTTGAAATTGGTGCTTCCAATTATGGTAAAGACAGGGATGTGTAGAAGACACGTCACTATTCTCCCATTGATTTTGAGGTTAGTATTAATGCGCTTTGATGTAAATACCAACCACTAGATTTTATTATTACAAAATATAGTTTATATAGCTCTCTGTGTCCTAGTGGGAGTAATTAACAACTCTCCACAACAGATTTACAGACTCCTTTACTTTCCCACTCGCTTCACCAAGTGATATAATCTGTGCCTAACAGCCACAAGCTTTTGCAAACCAATCTGCTCAACAACATTTAGTTCCAATTGCATTGCACTGGGAGCAGGCATGATGTTTGGTGTTATGTGGTCCAGCACAGTACTGGGACTTAGGCTCCCATCTACATTTATTTTCTGGATAACCAAGAGCTTGGCAATTATAGCATTGCATAGTTGGAGAGAAGTTCATATATTTTTCTGTCGGTAGATATCTACCAGCAATTATCAATTTTTTGGAAGTTGCCTCTTTTGCCTGGGCTTCGGTTTCAAAGGCTACTACAATAGATCCAGGTGGCTGATTTTTTCGGCTTTCATCAGGGTTGATCCAATATGGGTGCCCAATTGCTTTTAGACCAATATCAAAGATTGATATTTCATCTAAGATGGAAAATAGATCTTCATTATCCCCAAATTCATTTGTTGGAAAACCATGGATTATCACTTTGAGCCATGCTTTGTCCTTCATTGCCTGCACACGGGGTGCAAAGTTTTTCCACATATCCACTTGGTCCAGAAGGTATTCAGCTGTTTATGGTCCTATGGTGGAGATTGCTATGTTATCATTTCTTGGTTTGGAGACTATTGATACCACGGGGCCCTGTACACCTCTAGCTCTGAATGCACTATTAATTTGATCCCTAAATTGTAGTGGTGAGAAGGCATGCCTTGTTGTTGAATCTTGAAGTAGTATTACTCAATTTTTATTTCTTTGCTTTGGTGCAACTTTCTTTTTGGGCTGTACCACTGTCCACTGACCTTGTGTTCTTTTCTCTGCATTTGATGGTCCTGCTACTGATGCCCATGTGCGAGTTGTCTCACTAGGGCCTGGGCCTGAGTAATTATTTTCTGGCTTATGCATATTTTTCGAGTTTTGTTGTTGCTGATTTCTGATAGATGTGGTGCCCTGATTATTGCCTTGTTCAACTATTTTTGCAAATGTCTTAGGTTGCTTCAGAGTATTTTGAAGGGCTTGTGTTGTATTTTCAAGTTTCTGGAGCTGTTGTGTCATCAAATTTGTCTCTCTCTGGATATTCCTATCTTTTTCCATGAATTGCCTGAAAATATTAAGAAGATCAAGGATTTTTGTCTGGTATGATCTTGATTCTGCTTGATGTGCAGCTTTAATCAGCAGGTCTCTGGCTATAGAGATACATTCATCAGCTCCTTCAACCATATCAATTGGCAAATACCCTGCCCTGCCAGGATTTTTCTTTGTAGACCCATTTTTACTTGGCTCACCCTTTCTCTTTGAGCCTAGTTGGGTGGTTTAAGTCAAATGGTTCAGTAGCTATTTGTTCACCAAAACTATCCAGCCTCGGAAACTCATAGTCATGGTGATCTAAATATTTTTCCGTTCCTTTGAGAGTGTTTGATTTTGCTGGCTCTTCCATGGCTGATTGGTCTGATTGGTGTGTGTATGAAATTTCGGACATATTGTCAGGATCTAAACTCATTAGTTGTCTCTCCATATTTGCATAGTCATCAGTACAAGGATCTGGCGAGCTTGACTGGTCTCCTAAATCCCTCATTTTTGAATTGCTTTTTTTATTTTTATTTTTATTTTTATTTTTATTTTTATTTTTATTTTTATTTTTATTTTTATTTTATTTTTATTTTATTTTTATTTTTATTTTATTTTTATTTTTATTTTTATTTTTATTTTATTTTTATTTTTATTTTTATTTTATTTTTATTTTATTTTTATTTTTATTTTTATTTTTATTTTTATTTTTATTTTTATTTTTATTTTATTTTTATTTTTATTTTTATTTTATTTTTATTTTTATTTTTATTTTTATTTTTATTTTTATTTTTATTTTATTTTTATTTTTATTTTTATTTTTATTTTTATTTTTATTTTTATTTTTATTTTTATTTTTATTTTTATTTTTATTTTATTTTTATTTTTATTTTTATTTTTATTTTTATTTTTATTTTTATTTTTATTTTATTTTATTTTTATTTTTATTTTTATTTTTATTTTTATTTTTATTTTTATTTTTATTTTTATTTTATTTTTATTTTTATTTTTATTTTTATTTTATTTTTATTTTATTTTTATTTTTATTTTTATTTTATTTTTATTTTTATTTTTATTTTTATTTTTATTTTTATTTTTATTTTTATTTTTATTTTTATTTTTATTTTTATTTTTATTTTATTTTTATTTTTATTTTTATTTTTATTTTTATTTTTATTTTATTTTTATTTTATTTTATTTTTATTTTTATTTTTATTTTTATTTTTATTTTATTTTATTTTATTTTTATTTTTATTTTTATTTTTATTTTTATTTTTATTTTATTTTATTTTTATTTTTATTTTTATTTTTATTTTTATTTTATTTTTATTTTTATTTTTATTTTTATTTTTATTTTTACTATTATTTTTTTAATTTTTTTTGATTTCCATTTTTTATCTCAAAAACTTGGTAAAATTAAATTAGAAAAAACGTCACGTGATGTAAAACAAGTGATCACATGACCTGTAATTTTATTCTCCAAATTGACACGCAAACGGCGCATTTTAAGCGTTAATGGAGCGTCTTTTGTCTCAGTAGGGACTTAATAGGGTTACATTCTTGACGCGTGATCCACCAGACATTAAATAAAGATAAATAAAAATAAGCGTTAATGGACGCAAAACACGTCAGAGACCAATGAAAACATTTTCGGCTCTGGCAATCTGAACAGACCAGGTGCTCAGTTTGTTGCAATTTGGCTATCTTTCAACTTTAGGTCCCTATATCTCAGTAAATAATTGTCTAATAGCCTTCAAATTTTGTGTAGAGATAGACCAATACCAGTTACACTTTTGGTGAGAATTTTAAGCCGATGCAATGGGTTGATTGATTGTTGTGAGTAATTTGAGATGTTTAATACACCCAAATTTGCTTGGTGACCCCCTGTCTACCTTTAAGCTTGAATATCACAACACTCGGCAGTCGGATTGAAATTCTGATTGGATATTTGGAATGCACTTGATGTTATCAATAATTTGATGTATGTTATAAGCTGTTTGGGTAAATATTGAAGATATGAAAAGTAAGATGTTCTGTGCTGGACCATTGTTATGAATTTGTTAGATTTGATCTGGATGTGGTGATGCAGGGGTTATCTTCTTAATTCGGTTAGGTCTGAGGCAACAGGATTTGGATTTGTTCTTTAGTTCTAACAATTTTTTTTCTTTTCTGTTTATTGTATAATTTGCTTATTGGGAACTTGATATTTTGATAATATGATAATCTGAACATATGAACTCGTAACTTTGATAATCCGAGCCTCGATTACCTTCATTCATACCTTCGCACATTTGAAATTTGCACCGTTGACCTTCGACCTTCGTAACTTTGTAACCTTGAACCTTCGATAATTTGTCTTCGTCGAAATCGACTCGACCTCTGCAGCTTAACAGCTTCGAAAATCTGCCAATAAGCAGATTCATAACAACCATGGGCTTCTCATTGTATATGTGTATGATATAAAATGCTTCCCCTGGTAGATCAACCTCCAGGATTTGAAAATCTGGGTCAGAGACCAGGTCATATCTGGGCATTACCTGGATCTGGCTTGCCTTCTTGACATAGGTCATGACCCTTGGGCGAAGGTATTGATGGGTTATTGGTGAGATGGCTTGGTAAGCTGAATGTAAAATGGGTTGGTAAGTTTGTAAATGAGTGTGATGGAACATATATGGTTCCTGTACTAAAAGAATGTCTGTTTCCCCTTTGATGGACACATCAAAGAGGGACTGCAAGATCTCTCGACCCCTTGCAGTGTTGTGTTGGCTGAATTTGATGTGACTTAGCATGCCAATGCTATGTAATAATCACAGTCTTGTCTTTGAAAAGCCAAATGAGTATTTGACTTGAAATTTGCACATTGAATTGCATGGTGCACGCAGCTTTGGGTTGCCTTGCATGTAAAACATTTGTGATCCATGGTTGTGTGTGCACCCAAACAGATGACACAAACAGGTGTCTTTTTGCAACCTATCTGGTGATGTCCAAATGCCAGACACTTCTTGCACTGGGTCCTTTGAGTTGACAGTTGGTAATTTACTACCTTAAGGAGAAGTCCTCCAATGAGGACACATACTTTGAGAAGGTGTTCTTTTTCTTGCTCAGTGGTGACTGAGAATGTTATAGAGGCTTTGACCCTCTGTTTATAAGTTCGGCTAAGCCATCTAGGTTGACCTTGTGTTACAATATTTTCATTGAAGACTTCAATTTCTTCATTGATATGTTGGATTGGGATGCAGGTCGGCACACCATGTACCACCACTTTTGGCCAGTGTGTAATTTTCTGTACTTTTGAATGGGCCATCCTGCAAAGGCAGTCTCCCAGGCGTCTTCACTCACGAAAATTCATCTTTTCAAAGCTTCAAAATTTGGCTTGCAATATTTTTAAATATATCAAATTGTTCATAACTTAAAGTACATTTCAAAAATTGAGTCCGAATTTCAATCTGACTGTTCATTGTTGAGATATATAAGTTGAAAGGTATACAGAGGTTATCCACCAGACTTTGGTAGAGTTCCCATCTTCAATTGCCTACAACCATTGAACAACACATTGTATCAATACCAAATTTTCAGCATACTCGATTCAGGTACTGATATAAATTCACACCAATCTTGAAACAAATCCAGCAATAATTGATTGGATATAACGGTCTAAATTTAAAGGGGTTTCCAATTGCAACAAACTGTACAAGTGGTCTATTTAGGCTTCTGGAGCGAAAAGTTTTTCATTGATCCCTGCAAGATTCGCGTATTTTTGGGGAAAATATACGATCATGTGACATACAATCACGTGACTGTAAAAAGATTATAATCTCTCGTAAAAAAATAAAATAAATAAAATAAAATAAAATGGAAAAAGGAAAGGGGAAAGAACGAGATCAGTCACCAGATCCATGGACTGAATTAACACTTGCTAGGCAGCCAGTATATGACTATAAAATGGATGAAATGTCAGTTAGCTCAGCTGATCAACTTGAGCCACAATCTTTACCACTACACCATGCAGCCATAAACAGTAACACTTTTCAGAACAGTACCTATGGATATTCTCAAGCAGCATCAGGTTCAGGAACTAGAAGAAATGCAACTGCAAAGAGATGTGATGAAGATGATAATGACAAAAATACTACTGGTCAAAAAAGAAAACTGAACTACCCTCAGACCTCCCAAAAGAAAAGTGCTGGACCAGGTATAGTTTCAGTTATAGACCTCATAAATGGATCAGATGAATGCATTGCAACAGCCAGAGACTTGATGATTAAAGCAGCCCACCAAGCTGAGTCAAGGGTCCAGCAAACTAAAATCATTGATTTGCTAAACATTATTCGAGAATTTATGGAAAAATATGGAAACCTTCCAAGATATGTCTTAGTTTTGACTTCCCAACTTCAGAGACTTTTTTTTTTAAATTCATATTGTATTGAGCTCTACAGCTATGACAATTTGGTTCTAATTTACAGCAATAATTATCCTAAATAATATCCTTACACCTATTCCTTGATCCCTTCTATTAATGTCTACTTAATGTCAATCTAATCAATCTCAAGTGCTTCAGAGACTTGAACAGAGCACAAAAATTCTGCAGACAGCAGCTAGACAAACACAACTCAGCCAAGGTGTACAGGGCCAAAAATCTGGAAATACCACAGCAGGTACAAGGCCTTCACAAGGCCAACCAACAGGCCATAACAATGCTGGCTCATTAAACATTGGCCCAAAATATGGAGTAAAATAGCAGAGGCAGCTGTGGGACAAGACAAGGGATGGACTGTTGTGTGTCACGGTTTCAGTACAACATGCTTGGGCAATCTTGTAGGTACAGTATATTAATTATAATTCTCGAGAGAGAGAATTCCTTTAGCCAGACTACAAATATATATACACTCCGAGATACTACCCTGCTATAAGGTTCCCCTATGACTAGAATAATAGGGAATCTTCGAAGATTCCCTAGAAGACTCTCAATATGTCTGTCATTCTCATGAACCTTCAGTATGCTTCCAGAAGGTTCATTAAGAAACTTCTAACCTTCGTGTATCCCGAGATCCTTCCCAAAGATCCCCCAAGATTCCCTTGATGTCATTGCCTGCGCTAGCCAGCGTAGGCTACAGGAATTCTTAGGCTAAGCAGCTGTCACATCGTGAAACCTAAGAGAGCAGTCCCAAAGCAGAAGAAATCAAATAGGGTTATCCTACTTCAAGATGAGACAACTAGACAACCTTTCTCATCTATTCAAGTGAGAGACAAAATTAACCACGCATTTAAGGCAAGAGGAGTGGAAGGACCAGTAGTGGCAATTGTCAACAGTACAAGGAGGGAAACTATTGCACTGACTATAACAGAGGCATACTCAGCTGAATTCTTGATTGACAAAGTAGAAATCTGGAAAAATCATGCACCTCATGTAGTAGCAATAAAAGATGAGCCTTGGCACAAAGTGATCATTCATGGAGTACCAACAGCTGAATTTGGGAGTATGGAAGACCTGAGTTGTATGGCCCAAGAAATTAAAACCTTTAACCAAGGCCTCAAAATAATTGGTCAATCTGACTGGATTACCCCTGAGGATAAAAGAATTGCTCAAACTGCAGGCTCTATAGTTATTGCTTTTGAGACAGAAGCCGAGGCAAAACAAGCTATCAGAAGAAGACTCATAATTGGAGGTCTGTCATTAATTGCTGAGCAGTATTTGAACATACCTGCCACCAATCAATGCATAAATTGCCAAGGATATGGATATATAGAAAAGAGATGCAGATGAGAGGCTAAGTGACAGCTGTGTGTAGGCCCACATAACACTAGACAACATATCTGCAGCATTTGCAGAGTCATTGGACAGAAGTGTATCCATCTTGTACCCAAATGCTCCAACTGCAATGGCAATCATACATCTGACAAAGATGATTGCCCAGTTCGAAAAACCATGCAAGAGAAATTTGCTAAAGAGCAACAACAAGCTAGGGACAATGATGAGGATTGTCTATGACAGGACAACTCAAAATAATCCAATGCAACTTGAACAAAAGTATACAGGCAACAGAAAATACTCTTCAACTAGCTATGGAGCTAGGAGTTGAGATTTTGGCAATACAGGAACCGTGGGTTTCATATTCAAAAGAGAGCAACAACTATCAAGGAGGAAAATCAATACAACACCCAAATTTTTATCAACTTTTTCCCAACACAACAGACAATACTATCAGACCAAGAACAATGATATATATTTCAAAACAATTAAAAGCACAAGTGAGCCATTTGATAAGTTTTCCAAAGGATACCAACATTATTGGAGTCAGAGTGGCCGGATCCAATTCAAATTTCAGCCTTATAAATATCTACAATCAACGTCACAGGAACATCAAATTTTCCAAAAACATGTTTTTGTCAATAACTTTATGCAACAGAGTCCTATCATATAATCAATTGTTTCAGATTCATTACATCAAGCGCATTTGATTAAGATTAATTATATTTAATTTGAAAAACTGGTCCAGGAGAAAATGTCGAAAAAGACCATTTCCGGAGATAAATCTCCTCCCCATCCACCATCCAGCCCTCCACCATCATTATCTCAACAACCAACACTCAAATCATCAATCTGGAGCGATCTTCCAGCTCCTCCTGTTGTCATTAACCCCGCTCCAACTTTTAACTCATCAATTGATGAGGTTTTCATGGACTTCTCCAGTGATCCCATTGCTGGCCCATCTCATGATGGTAAAAAAATTTCAGGGACCCACTTGGTTGGGGACTCCCGAAAACGAGGCTGTAGCCTTAGCCAGCACTCTGAGCTGCATCGAAAAATTCAAATAGTATCTGGAAATACCGGAAAATCATCATTTAACTCCCCCCAAGATGCACTTCTAGCAGCAAGGGACAACATCATCCAGGCATACAGCCTTACAGAAAATCGAAATGAGCAGGACAAATTGTTGGACCTACTTGAAATTTTCAGGGAATTTACAGAATAGGGGCAACTATCCAAAGCCTCAGCAATCATTACCTCTCAGATAGCTAACTTGGAACAAGCCACTAGGAAAATTGAAAGCAAAGCCAGAGACCTCGAGGCTGTTCCTAGTGCCCCACAAACAGTTCAACCAGCAGAACAAAGAGCTAGAAGTCAACCAAAAGTTAGCAGCCCTATGAGTTTTGCAAATATATTGGCATCAACATCAGCAAACTACAATGCAAAGCCTCAAGAATGGACTCTTGTTGGTGGAAAAAAGAATAACCAGACCAACCAACTAGCTAAGCAAAACAAACCAGTGGAGAAGAAGGTTAGGAGACTAATACTAGTAAGAAGCCTGGAATCACCCATTATATCATCACCCTTAGCAGCAAGAAATACACTTAATAAAGCATTCAGTGATAGAGGAATCAAAGGGCCAGTGGTCAACATGGTCAGCTCTACTACTGCTAAAAATGTATCAATTACAACCACAGAAGAATACACAGCTGATTTTCTTCTGGAAAAGAGAGAACTATGGGATAAACTCATCCCATTTACATTTGCTCAAGTAGACAAGCCATGGCACAAGGTAGTTGTCCATGGTATTCCGATCCAAGATTTTGATACCCCAGATGGTATGGAGATGATTAAAGATGAAATTAAGACCTTCGATAAGGGCTTCACACCAATTGGAACACCATAATAGCTTTCAAGTAGGGAAAATCGAACCATGAAAAGAGCTGGATCTGTGGCCATAGCATTTGCCACTGAAGAAGAAGCAAACAAAGCCATCAGAAATAGGCTCTATCTTGCAGGAATAAGTGTAAGGGTAGAAAAGTTTTATAATGTAGCCCCATCAACTCAATGCATCAAGTGCCAAGGATTTGGACACCTTGACAGCTACTGCAGGAAATCAGCCCTTTGTGGTCTCTGTGGAGACAATCACAGCACTCAGCAACACTACTGCAGTGTCTGCAAGTCTAAAGAGAAGAGCTGCAGCCATCTAGCACCCAAGTGTGCCAACTGCTCAGGTCAACATCAATCCAACTCCAAGTCCTGTGAGGTGTTCCTTGCAGTCAAAAATAAGCTTGATCAGGAGGAATTGTAATGTCAGACACAACTGATATGCGAGTCCTTCAAATTAACCTCATTAAAAACCAAATTGCAACTGAGAATGCTCTTCAGCTGGCTGTGGAGCTCAATATGAATATTATAGCAGTCCAGGAGCATTGGCTGATATCCAGACAGGCTCTGACTCTGGACTATACAAACACCAGATCCATTCAACACAATGGATTCATTCAAATCTTTCCCAAGTTTCCAGCACAGTATTGACCTAGAACTATGGTTTATGCTTCAAGGAGACTTCAGGATAGAATCAAGCTGGCAAATCATTCACCTCAAGATCCAGATATTCAAATCCTTGAGTTGAAAGATGGATCCAGCCAAATAGAAATAATCAATATTTACAATCAAGATGATCAGGCAGGTCAGAGGAGTAGCACCATCAATGCTTACCTGTACCATCATCAAATAAGCTCCAGAACTATCCTCCTTGGGGATTTCAACCTCCATCATCCACTGTGGGAGCCAGAGTCAAATGCAACTGGTCACTCTGAAAAATTGGTTGAATGGATCCAGGCCAAAGGAATGGAGCTAATCAATAATGCAGGTGATGGTACTTTTTATGGACCACATAAGGAAAGGGCTACAGTAATTGATTTGACCATTGCATCCTCAAGAATTGCCAGTAGGGTCAAAGACTGGCAAGTAATGGGTGATGTGGGATCAGATCATTTCGGAATATTGTTCACAATTGAGACACCATCTAACTCAAATGATATATTAAAACCAAAAACAAGATTAAATTTCCAACTTGCAGACTGGCCAAAGTTTAATCTTGTTTTACAAGAAAACATCAGAAAATGCAATGCCCTTCAAGTACTTATTGAGAGGGAAATCAATTACCATTCTGAAGTAATTCAATAACTGAGGACTGGCAATCACTTCTTCTCTTGCCAACTTGAGGGCGCTGCAAAAGAATTGACAAGGTGCATATCTGATGCCACAAGAGCCAGTATACCAATCAAGAAATTTAATCATATATCAAAGCCATGGTGGAGCCAAGAGCTGAGAGTAATGAGAAAAGATATGTCAATAAAACACAAGTATTTTAAAAGCCACAGAGATAGCCTAGCTGCCAGGAGCTCCTATTTTGAGGTCAGGAATAAATACTTCTCTGCCATTAAAATTGCCAAGCAAGAGCATTGGAACTCATTTCTCGAGAAAAATGATACCAGATCAATATTCAAAGCCATGTCCTATACTAAGGAGAGAAGATCAATGGGTATTCCTTCTATCTTATCAGCTGAAAATACATTGGAGGAATCCTTTGGGGGAAAGTGCAAGGCCTTTCGAGATGTACTTTTCCCCACTCCTCCCCATGCTGAAGAAGCAGAATGGGATACCTACCAGCCAGGTAGTTGGACATGGCCATCATTAACAATATCAGAGCTAGAAAGTGCATGTTCAGCTGCAATCAAAGGAACTACACCTGGACCAGATGGAATTCCGCATCAAATCATAAGCCAGGCCTATGCAGCCATCCCAAATGTCTTCTTCCATCTATATTCTAGTCTTTTTGAGGTAGGATATCATCCTCAATGCTGGAAGCAGGCAACTGGGATAATATTAAGAAAGCCAGCAAAGCCAGACTACTCCAAGCCCAAAGCATACAGGGTCATTTCTCTTCTCAACTGCCTAGGCAAGGTCATGGAGAGAATCTTGGCCAAAAGGTTGGGATATCTGGCAGAGACATCAGACCTGCTCCATCAATCCCAGATTGGGGGTCGATTGAAGAAGTCGGCCATAGATGCAGCACTGCTTCTTACTAATGAAGTAGAAACTAACAGACAGCTGAATATGATCACTTCAACCCTCTTCATGGATGTGAAGGGTGCCTTTGATCATGTGGCCCGAAATCAACTGCTGGTAATAATGCAGAAAAAGAAGCTACCTATTAACCTCATAGCCTGGACAGCTTCATTCTTGGAGCAGAGGACCTTGCAACTTGAGTTTGATGGTGAAAGGGAAAGCTTTAGTGAGATTAAGACAGGTATTCCCCAAGGGAGCCCTGTATCACCAATTCTTTTCCTTATTTATATCCAAGGACTTTTCACCAGCAATACAGTGAAAATCATCTCGTACATGGATGATATTACTCTGACAACAGCAAGCTCTAGCTTGAATAAAAATATAAAAATACTAGAAAGAGAAGCTTCCAAGGTTATCAACTGGGGGCTAAAAGATGCAGTTCAGTTTGATCTTACCAAGACAGAGCTAATGCATTTCACCGGGATAAAAAAGGCACAGGAGATGTCAATCACACTTCCTGATGGAAAAACAGTGCAACCATCTCAATCAATCAAATGGCTGGGTATCTGGTTTGACCCAGGTCTTAAATTCAGAAAGCATATAAAGATCAGAACATCTCAGGCAACCCAGTCATTTTTTAGAATGGCAAGGCTTGCAAACACAGAAAAAGGTCTCTCCCCAGCTGCTCTGAGGCAAATCTATCTTGCTTGTGTCATCAGTATTGCAGATTATGGCTCAGTTATCTGGTGGAAGGGGCAAAATTACATAGCAGATGCACTGCAAAAAATACAGAACCTAGCCCTTCGGAAAATTCTTGGTGTCTTCAAGTCAGCACCAATTCTTCCCATGGAAGTAGAAGCTGCTCTAGCTCCACCAAGGGTCAGGCTACATAAAAATATACAAAGATTTGCACTAAGATTATCAAAATTATCCAAATTTCATCCAGTGAACATGGGATTGAACAGGCATATTGATCTTCAAAAGCCAACCCAGCTCAGTAGGATCAATAATTCAATTGCAAATCTCATTGATTTTGATGGAATAGAACAAATTAAACAATTCACTTTTAAACCATGGAGGCAGGTACTCCCTTATACAACCACAATTGAGAGGATCCCCAAGGACGAAGCAGCAGAGAGACATCAATCTTTGCTCCAACAGACTGACTGGACCTCTACAACATTTATTTACACAGATGCCTCATTAATGGCAGAAAGCACAGGTGTTGGGTTAGGCTTTGTAGCATCTGGAAGCTGCAGCAGAACCCAGCATCAATTTCAAACTAATATTGGACCAGAGGTACTGGTATATAATGGAGAGCTCGAAGCCATTGTCCTGGCTATGGAGTATGCAAGCCAGCATGCACTGCCAGGACATAGCCACCAAGTCTTCTCAGATAACCAGGCAGCTCTATATAGACTTAAACAACCATCTAGTAATCCAGGACAGGCTTGCCAGCTCAGAGCTCTAGCAGCTGAAAAGATTATTCAGAGCAAAAATTCAACCATAAATCTGAACTGGATTCCAGGTCATCTGAGTTTTGAAGGCAATGAGATGGCAGATAGACTTGCCAAAGCAGCATCATGTCTTCCTCCTGAAAGGGAAGGGACAAGCTTTGCAATGGCAGGGACACTAATTCATCAAAGCTTTCGAGATCAGTGGAAAAATCATGTTAAAAAATACAAGATTAAGTCTCTAAATAATCCATCAAACTATCAGATAAGATTTGGCTGGTAAATTAATTCTAAAATAATCTTATCAACTTGAATAGAGAGAGAAGTGGCAAGCTCAGTTTATGAGCTAAAAATTGGATATGGCTACAATAAGTCATACTTGTACAAGCGAGGACTCAGTGGGAGTGACAGGTGTAGATGTGGGAAAAGAGAAACACCTGAGCATCTACTACTCAGCTGCAGCAACTACAGGCACGAACGGATGCAGCTGAAAAATAGTCTTAATAACAACCAATTAAGTATGAAGCTCTTGCTACACACCAAAATTGGAATAGAAAATACCATTGAATATATCAAGAAGACTAAAGTATCTACAAGAATATGGCATCTTCAAAGGAATGAGAACAGGGGGGATGGATAGGAAGGGAGAATCCAGGAAGGGTGAGAATACTCTGGTTAAGGGCACGAACAAAATAGGGCATGACCCCCATCATCTATTGGCAAAAATTAAGCACAACAATATACAATATTACTATTAACTTTAAAGCTATTTAGATAGTTTTAGCTGTCTTTTATAGTCATAGACTCAGTAAGGACATAAATAAAATTCTATTCTATTCTATCTACAATCAAGTTAGTCAACATCAAATAACAAGTCTTACAACAATGGAGAGGCATAAAAGTTCCTTACAGATTTCATCAAGATGCATTGTAATAGGTGGTTTTAATGAACATCATCCTAACTGGGATCTCTTTCATTCAAAATCACACAGAGCAGATGATCTTCATGCATGGTTTGAAGAAAAAGGACTAGTCTTGACCAACAAAATAGGGGATGGGTCCTTCTATAGGCCAAATATGAAGGTACCATCTGTTATTGATCTCACATTAACCACAGCAGACATGGAAAAAAATATACATGATTGGCAAACAATTGAAACTGGATCTGACCATCAAGGAATATTATTTACAGTTACAGGACAAGATTCATACTTCACTTCAACACAGCCAGAAAAACTGAGATTTCAAACACACAAAGCAGACCGGGAAAAGTTCGAGAAATTGAGTACTACAATGTTTCGAAACTCTGAGTTATTTAATTCTGAAAAATTCAAGAGCCTACCACTTCTCACAGTTAAAAATCTGATAAGCAACCAGACCAAATGAAAACAGACCTTGATAAAATTGGGCAAGAAATGACAAATGATTTATTGAAATCATCAGAGGAATCAATACCAAGGCTGAAGTATGGTACTAGTCAAAAGCCCTGGTGGACAGAAGATCTAAAAGTTTTGAGAAAGACAATGATGAGAGCTCAGAGATATCTCAAGGCAGATTCAAATGATCCACTCAAAAAGGAAAGATACTTGAAGGCACAGAGCAGGTACTTTCAGGATATCAAAATAGCCAAAAAAGATCACTGGAATAAATTTCAGGAAAATGAGGATCCATCAACATTATTCAAAGCCTTGGCATACATTAAAGAGAGACAGTTAACCAATCTGCAAAATTTACAAGGAGAAGATGGACAATTGAAAGAAAGTTTTACTGGAAAATGTCAGACATTAAATTCAAAATTGTTTCCCATACCACCAAGAACAGCTCCTTTTAATTGGGCTCACCACAAGGAAGATAACTGGAAATGGCCAAAGCTGACTGAATCAGAAGTAGCAAATTTATGCTGTAATGCATCCAAAGGAACTGCACCTGTTCCAGATCAAATGAATTGGGCTATCATTAATCATGCATATAATGCTAACAAAGAAATATTTTTTGAAATATATTCTATATTTTTCAACGTTGGATATCAACGTAGCTGCTGGAGAAAGGCAACTGGCATAATTCTGAAAAAGCCTCGCAAGCCTGATTACTCACAACCTAAGGCATACAGAGTTATCTCCTTGCTAAATTATCTTGGGAAAGCCTTGGAAAAAATCTTTGCACTGAGACTTGGATACCTAGCAGAAACAACTCACCTGTTGCACATATCACAGATTGGTGGGCGACTAAAAAAGTCAGCCTTGGATGCATGTCTACTGCTTCTGAACAAAATCCAAACTGAAAACAGTAACATCAAATTTTCCATATCAACCTTTTCATCAATAACTTTTGAACAACTCAAGCTACATCCAAATAAATTACATATTCGGTTTCGCTCACATCAGAGCTCCACATTGATATAATTTATTATAACTGTATCACTGTATCTCAGCCAATTAAGGCAAAAACCTCAATTTTCCAACAATCTGGGTGAAAAATTCTCCTGCAGCCTTGCCAAGCCCTGTCACATCTTGAGGCAGACTTGACATCAATTGAAAGGAAATGCCAACACCATTGAATTCCGAGGGGGATCCTCTTCAACCTATAACATCTAGTCCACCAAAAGGTCCAACTAATAAGCCATCACTGGAATCATCACTGGATTCATCCATGTGGAGTGACCTTCCAGCACCACCTCCCATTAAGAACCCATCTACTAAATTCAATTCATCAATGGATGACATCTTTATGGACTTCAGCAGTGACCCTATAGCAGGTCCTTCTATTGATCCAAAGAAATTCTCAGGGTCCCATCTAATTGGTGCCACTAGAAAACGAGGTGGTAGCCTCACTCAACCACAAGTTATTCAACAAAAAATCCAACTTGTTTTGGATGAGACGGAAATTACATCATTCAAAACAACCCAGGATGCCCTTTTAGCAGCCAGAGACAATATAATGCATGCCTACCACCTAACTAAAAATAGAGCAGAGCAGGATAAACTACTAGATCTACTCGATATTTTCAGGGAGTACACAGAAAAGGGGCAATTGTCATAAGTATCTGCTATCATCACCAACCAGATAATGAACTTAGAACAAGCCACCAAGAAAATTGAGGACAAAACCAGGGATTTACAAAGCACTAATAGCAATATCAACCAACCCAAGCCGGCAATGAAAGCTACAGCTACCTCATCCAAACATCCCCAGCCCATTAGCTTTGCAAATATCCTGGCATCCAAGGGGGAATCATACACCCCAGATCCCCAACAATTGACTGTTGTTGGAGGAAAAAAGAAGACTGGTACCACTCAACCATCCAACCAAACACAACAAAAGGAGAAAAAAGTAAGAAGGCTGATACTAGTCCAAGCCCCACACTCACCAGCAATGAATTCACCACTTGCAGCTAAAAATGCCCTTAATAGAGCCATGGCTGAGAGGGGAATCAAGGGACCAGTAGTCAACTTGGTGAGTAACACCTCAGCAAAAAACATTTCTATAACAACAACAGATGATTATACAGCTGAATTCCTATTGGAAAAGAGAGAAATTTGGGAGCATCTGATCCCATTTACCTTTGCTCAAATTGACAAGCCCTGGTGTAAGGTAGTTGCCCATGGCATACCACTACAAGACTTTGACACTCCAGAAGGTATGGAAATGGTCAAATATGAAATTAAAACATTTAATAACGGCCTTACCCCTATTGAACACCCTACTGGTTATCAACAAGGGAGAATGGTACTATCAAAAGGGCCGGGTCAGTAGCTATTGCCTTTGCCACAGAAGAAGAAGCAAATTGAGCTATTAGAAATCGAATTTATATAGCAGGAATCAGTGTAAGAGTATAGAAATTTTGTTGGAATTTCGCACCAGTTGCTTACTCTAGAGCTACACAATTGTCGGTGATGATCGGCAAGGCTGCTTAGGAATAACTTGGCGCACAATAGCACTAGACTGAAATTGGTTTTAGCGTCAGACAAAGAACACGAGTAATATGTAGAAACCTAGATGTAGCATTCTTTAATATTCTGACCAAAAAAAAAATAATATAATATAATAAGAACGATTTACGTGAATAATTTATTTGATTGAACTACTACGAAGTACTTTGAAGCTGTGCCTATATTCTTTGAGTGAGTTTCCTCTTAGAACCCATACACACTTTACAACAAATTTTACAATGTTTCTCTCTCCACACAGTGTCACAAATGCCAAAGCTTTGGTCACCTAGACAGCTATTGCAGAAAATCAGCTATATGTGGCCTCTGTGGTGATAGCCACAGCACTCAACAACATTACTGTAGTGTCTGCAGGACTAAAGGAAAGAGCTGTACTCATCTAGCTCCAAAATTTGCCAACTGCTCTGGACTCCATGAGGCCAGCTCCAAGACCTGTGAGGTTTACCTTGCAGCTAAAAATAAGCTTGATCAGGAGGAATTGTAATGTCAGACACACCTGATATGCGCATCCTCCAAATAAACCTCAACAAGAACCAATATGCAACTGAGAATACTCTACAGCTGGCTGTGGAGCTAAAAATTGACATCATAGTTGTCCAAGAACCTTGGCTGATTCCTAGACAGCCAGACAACTTGGACTATAGTAACACAAGATCTGTTCATCATCAAAAATTTGTCCAAATTTTTGCAGCTTATCCTGCACATCTTCGACCCAGAACTATAGTATAAGTTATCAGGGGGTGTCACGGGACTAAGTCCTAGGAATGGCTTAGCAAACTTGGGACTTAGAGACTTCCATGTACATAGTTAGATTTACTCTCCTTATTGCACAACACAGTTATTGATCCCGACCCATCCAGATCCTGATACTCCCTTTATACATTCCGTGACATTTTGTGCAATCTTTAACATACGTGCCTTACCGCGCCCTGCTTCTCTGCTTCTTTGCCTCCCTGATCCAGTTACCTGTAACCAGAAAAAAATTGTATCCTGTAAGAAGATCCTTCTCGAACACAACAAGGCAATCCTATATTCTTAGAATCAATTTATCCAGTTTTTGTAAAAATGGCCAGCAACCAGGACGCGTCTACTCTGAACCAACTTTTAGATTCCTTCTGTGAAAGTTGGCTGAATCTTGCCAGCGCCATTGGAGACCACACATTCCTGCCAGACTCAAATCCGACTCCTCTCTTGACAACCATAGCCTCAACTTCTGATTCACCTGAAAAAATAATGTTCTGCAGTTTGTTAAAATGTTTTGAACTTAAGTTTGGCAAACTTAACAGACAGATTTCCCACCAGTCAGCAACAATATCTGAATTTGATCCAATTTCAAAGGCATAAAAGGACACATCAGTGAGCTAAGCGAAAGACTTACTCTCGCTCATCAGGATACTCTAAAGGCACGAGAAACAATAGAAACGAAGAACCAGCAAGTAGAAAGCCGTCTGAAAGATATCAATACATTAAATATGAGAATAAGCAAATTGAATGCTCAGGTATCATCGGGGAATGAAGAAATTCATAGGTTACGAAACCAGATTCAAAACAATATTGCTAACTCCAACATTGTTTCTAACAAACGGGCCATCCGTCCAACACCTCGCCGTACTACAGTAGACCATGATAAGTTCACTGGAAATCAGATTAATATGGAGAAAAGGCAATTAGTCTATGAGCAATGGAAGACACAAGTTGAACAAAATATCCTTGTGGATAAGGCTTGCTTCTCTGGTGAATTTGAAAAAGTGTCGTATATAACTGGACAACTCACAGACAAGGCATGGGACTCTGTGCAAGATGGTGTCCAGATGATGAATAAGAATCCTGAGAATCCTCAGAAATGGGCATGGAAAATATCTGAAGAATTGTTGACAGTCTTGGACGGGCAGTATATGCTACTAGATATCACCCAGACAGCAAAAAATAAATTGGATACACTATACCAAGAAAAGTGCGCCTTCGGAGACTTGAAAGTAGACTTTGACCATTTTGTGGAGAAGGCTAAACATGATGACAGGACAAAAGTCGATTTGCTGAGGAAGCAATTGAATAAAAAGATCACCAGTGTAATAGATAATCAAGTAAATTTACCCGAAGATGACGACTTTAATGGTTGGAGCCAGATGATAAATAGGATTCCTCGAAACTTGGGACAACAGGAGCACATTGCTAAAATTCAACAGGCTCCAAATAATTCTTCTCACCAAGATTTTAGGCCAAGTCAAGATTCAATAGATGTTGGTGACCCAATGGATCTCAGTCGTTTGAAGCTCTCCGAAGCCGATAGGAAGTACAGAAAGGATAATAACTTATGCTTAGCTTGTTGTAACGGCTGTTAAGCCTAGGGATTCCTGTAGCCTACGCTGGCTAGCGCAGGCAATGAATGCAAGGGAATCTTCGGGAAGGATCTCGGAATACAAGGAGCTTAGAAGATTCTCAATGAACTTTCTGGAAGCATACTGAAGGTTCATGAGGACCACAGGTGTATCAAGAATCTTCTAGGGTATTGTCGAGGATTCCATGTTATTCCAGATATAGGGAGAACCTTACAGAAGAGGAGTATCTCAGAGTGTATATATATTTGTATTCTAGCTATAGGAATTCTCTCTCTAGAGAATTATAATTAATATACTGTACTTACAAGATCGCCCAACCATTTTGTACTGAAACCGTGACATATTATAATTCTCTCCTATCTAGAATTCAGAATTGCAGTCAGCCGCAGTAAGTCGCAGTCAGTTCAGTCAGTTCAGTCAGTCAGTCATCAGTTCAGTCAGTTCAGTCATTCAGTCATCAGTTCAGTCAGTCAGTCATCAGTTCAGTCAGTTCAGTCATTCAGTCATCAGTTCAGTCCAGTCATATTTGGAGCAAAGATGAAGTGGGCTCACTACAGCATTGCTACAGAGAAAAAGGATTTTATAAGGGCAAATTGGAAATCAGAAGATCAGCTAGCAAAGCTTCGGAAGGAAGGAAGTTGCTTCAGGTGTGAAAAACAGGAATGTATGTCCAGGGTGTGCCACCTTCTTCCAGCATTTAATCCGCGAAGAATTAAGAATTTCCCTATTGATCCAAAAATGTACATATTGGATCCCTATGGCGACGGATTGGGTCCTATTGATCCAAAGATGTACATAGAGGATCCCTATGGCGACGGATTGGGTCCTATTGATCCAAAGATGTACATAGAGGATCCCTATGGCGACGGATTGGGTCCTATTGATCCAGCGATGTACGAAGACCCATCTAGTGGTACCCCGGGAATCATAACTCTGAGTAATAAATATCAGCATATGAGAGACCCAATGGAAAGAAGGAACATCGAGCCTCATCAGAAGGAGTCACCAGATTTTAACGACAATCTAGAAAGGACAATTACTTCATCATCTTTGACACAGAAATTAATCAATAATAGATCGCTCCGTGCTAAGTGGAAGACAGCTGAGCAGATCGAAAGGCTTCAAGAAGAAGGACGATGTTTCCGATGCGAGCGGCCAAACTGTTCAGCCAAGCATTGCTTTCTATTACCGGCCATAAATCCAAATATCAGGAAGCTATATCCATCTTTTGGGAAGGAAGAGGCCCATAACAACAGTTCAGCACACAAGATCGTACACTCGGGTTTTGGTAAGACAGACGTCGTGGAACCAGTTATATTAAATGAAAAAGTTTCCGATACGTCAACAGTGGTTGGACATGAGCCAGATATAAACACGGATCCGTTTCTAGTTAATACACTTGTGAACGATGTTACAATGGTGCAAGCCTTAGTTGACAATGGATGCCTCTGTTCAGGAATTATTGATGAGGCACTCGCAGCTCAACTTAATCTACCGCTCAAGCCCATCTCTCCCAGAGCTCTTCAAACAGCAGAGGATTCATCAGAAGACAAACCAATCGTAAAAAGTATCACTTGGGTCTCTATAGATCTTGACGGCCACGTTACTGATGAGTTGTTGCTGTATGTAGTTCCACACAGTACTCATCCGATGATACTGGGTAAGAAGTGGTTAGAAGACCAGGATGCAATCATTCACTCCAAAGAACAGCGCCTGGAACTCAGAAGAAGCGGTGGTTCTGTTTACAGTGTTAAGCGCTGGCGGCACAACTTTAGATCGATTAAGGAGCCGAAAGTTGCAGCTGTGGAGGCATTGTCTTGCCTTGAAAATGGAGTTCCGGTCTGCAAAGCTTCATTAGACGATATAAACAAGGCACTCCGTACGAAGACTTGCCTCAAGATCTCTGAAGCTCGAAACCGATTGCCGGACCCAGTGAAGAAATTTGCGCGCCTCTTCGCTGACGACAGCGGCGCTGATGATCTACCGCCGACGCGAGGTCACCTCGACCATGCCATAAACCTTAGACATGAAAATGGAAAATCAGTTCAACCACCATGGGGTCCTTTATACAGCATGTCGCGAGAGGAGCTACTGGTGTTGCGCAAGACGTTGACTGAACTTTTGAGTAAGGGATGGATTAGACCTAGTAGTTCGCCAGCAGCCTCGCCAGTACTTTTTGCCAGAAAGCCAAACGGAGGGCTAAGATTTTGTGTGGATTATCGAGGGCTGAATGCGATTACTCTTCCAGATCGGTATCCTCTTCCTTTATTTAAAGAAACTTTGAGACAATTATCGAAGGCGAGGTGGTTCACGAAACTGGATGTGAAGTCAGCTTTCCATCGGATCAGAGTCAGGAAGGGGGATGAATGGATGACCGCTTTTAGGTGTCGCCATGGTCTTTTTGAGTGGCTTGTTACGCCATTTGGACTTTCAAATGCTCCCGCGACTTTCCAACAATATATCAATGAACAGCTTCGAGGACATCTTGATCTTAATGCGACGGCGTACATGGATGACGTTCTGGTATATACGGATGGAAGCGAGGATGATCACTGGAAAACGGTTCAAAGTATCTTGGGAAAGCTAGAAAAGGCTGGCTTGTACTTGGATATCGATAAATGCGATTTTCTGTGTCGAGAAGTCAAGTACTTAGGGTATATTGTAAGGGCTGGAGATTCGGTGTCAGTAGATCCCGAAAAAGTCAAGAGCATCATCGAATGGAAGGCACCTACATCGGTAAAAGGAGTCCGTTCATTCCTTGGATTTGCAAATTTCTATCGATGTTTTGTGGATGGATTTTCGGAAATTACTGCGCCGCTAACTAGATTGACGAAGAAGGATTCTGTTTGGAGATGGGGACATGAGGAGAACGAGGCGTTTGAACGATTAAAGGAAATATTTTCTATGGAGCCGGTATTAGCGCAATGGGATCCCGAGCGGGACACGGTGATGGAAGCCGATTGTTCTGGCTATGCATTGGGTGGATGTCTTTCTCAAGTCAATAAGCATGGTCGACTGAGACCAGTGGCGTATTTTTCCAAGCGGCTGAGTGGAGCCGAGGCGAATTACCCAATACACGACAAAGAGATGCTGGCCATAATCACGTGCCTGCAAGAATGGAAAGCCGAGCTCCGATCAGTTGCCAAGCCGTTCACAATATTGAGCGATCATAAAAATTTAGATTATTTCATGACCAAGCGATTACTCAATGAACGGCAGGCTAGGTATTACGACGTCCTGCTGCCGCTCCATTACTACTAGTCCCGAAACAAACTGGAGGGGTGCGTATCTGCCAGGATTATAGAGGTCTTAATGATGTTACAATAAAAAACCGCTATCCTCTCCCCTTGATCAGGGAGACCCTGGATTCCATATCTGGTGCAAATTTTTATACGAAATTGGATGTCATATTTGCTTTCAATTGTATTAGGATTGTAGAGGGACACGAGTGGATGACAGCTTTTACCACACAGTTTGGATTATATGAAATGTTAGTAACACCATTCGGTTTATGCAATGCGTCTCAGGGAGCCGTGTTACTAGTATTCCGTAGGGTACAAATTTGGTACAAGTAGGTTACAGGTGTGGAGTATGGTGGTGATTCCTAAGAGTAGGAGGTATAAATTCAGCGTTAGGTATAGGGTTCACGTAAGAAGTAAAGGTAAAATAAGTAGTAGGTGAGAAGGGTACAATAACGGCGGTCTTCTTTAGAGAAGAGATAAGTCAGTGAACAATAGGTATGAGTATAAACAGAAGACGTTGCGTGAAGAAGAATACTCCTTCACGCTGGGTATATATGTACATCAGATAATAGGACAGCCCTAAGCTCTGTCTCGAACAGTATTACTACGCAATCCCTATGAAACGACCCTATGTTCCTGAGCCTGTCCTAATTGTTTGAGAATTTGATCTAACCCCGAGTTGTGTTTTAGAATGGAACTCCCCATGAGACACCATCCTAGTTTCCGCCACGTTTATCCATGAAAGTAGATCCCCCTTTAAGACGTGAGCTCCTGCGAGCCTGGTTATTTGAGCTATTTTTTAGTGGGCCAGGTTTAGTGGGGTAGCGCTGGTGAAAGGTTCCAACAGCAGTGGTGTCGTCAAGGTTAATGGCTGGTTCCCAAGTCGGATCGTTTTCGCCTACCCATTTGACTAGATATTGTAATCCATTACACTTTGTAGTCCGCGAGTCATAAACTTCCTCAACCTCAAACTCCTCTTCTTCGTTGACAATTATTGGTGGAGGAAGTGGGTGGAACTGACCGGGAATGGGATCATGTGGAGCGGGTTCCAATAGGGAGACATGAAAAACTGGGTGAATTTTCATTGATTTTGGGAGATCTAAGCGATATGCATATGGGGATATTATTTTATTAACCTGAAAGGGGCCAAGTTTTTTCCAGTCGAGCTTTCGGGAATTCCGAGTAGTCCTTATATTTTTTGCAGAGAGAAATACATAGTCACCAACCTGGTGATTGGGTGCATGTTTTCTCGCCTTGTTTGCGGCTTGCTCCTGTAAGTCTTGTGCTGATCTGATGTTAGTTTGCAGGAAATCATGTATGTCTTTCATTTGAAGGGCAAATTCTTTGGCATTGTGGCTTTGTGGCATTTTTGGGTAGGGTTTCATGGTAATTGTAAAGCGAGGATGAAACCCGTAGTTGCTCATAAATGGTGTTGCCTTAGTGGAGGCAGACACGTGGTTATTTGCGGAGAATTCTGCCATTGGTAGCCACTTGGCCCAATTGTCTTGCTTGTATGATACGTAACACCTTAGGTACTGTTCCATTACAGTGTTAAACCTTTCGGTTTGGCCATCGGTTTCTGGGTGGAAGGCAGTGGACATTCTTGCCTTAATACATAAATGCTTGCATAGTTCTCGCCAGAATTTGGCTGTAAATTGGGTCCCGCGATCCGAAGTAACATGCGTTGGTAGACCATGAAGTTTCCAAATATTACACAGGTATAGTCGAGCGACATCTTGAGCACTGGTTGTGGTATTACAGGGTATTAAATGACGCATTTTTGTCAGTCTATCAACTACTACCATAACTGCGTCAAATCCATCACTTACGGGTAATCGAGTAACAAAGTCCATAGACACTTCTTGCCATGGTTGTTCAGCTATGGGTAGTGGTCGAAGGATTCCAAATTTTGTGTGTTACTGGGCTTACTTCTTTGGCAAATATGGCAATTACGAACGTAACGCGCTATGTATTTTCGCATCAATGGCCAGTGCTAGTCTCGGCTGATTAGTTCAAAGGTTTTTTCGCGACCGGGGTGCCCAGCAGAGGGATTGTTGTGGTAGCGTTTGAGAATGTGAAGTTTGATTGGGTCGTAGTGTGGCACGTACCACTTATTCCTGTAGACTAGTTTATTTTCAAACTGAGTACATTCAGCCAGCAATATTTCCTTCGAGTGTTTAACATTATTCCTCAGTAGACCTAATATTTTATTTGGGAACGGATTGTGTTGGTATCCCATTTCGAATAAATCTTTCCATTCTGGAGAGTTTTTCTGCGCAGTGGGTGTCAATGAGGTTACGGAAACATCTAACTGTCTCTCCAAATTTTCTTTTTTGAGAACAATTTGACTCTGGTGGAGCCTTCTTTCATCGTTCTCCGCAGGGTAATCCTGTGACCTTCTAGTAAGTGCATCCGGTTTTCCTCCTTGATTTCCAGGTCGGTATTTAATAACGAAATTGAAGCGTGAGAGGTATTCGGCCCAATGTGCTTGCCTACGATTAAGTTGCTTAGAGCTCATAAAGTATTCCAAATTTTTATGATCCGATATCACCGCAATTTGATGAGCGGCACCCTCAAGCTCTGGCCGCCATTCTTCGAACGAACGGATTATTGCCAGAAGTTCTTTGTCATAAATCTCATAATTACATTCAGCCGGTGAATGTTTTTTCGACAAATAAGCTATTGGACGAAGGATACCTTTATCATTGCGTTGAGAGAGAATTCCCGCAGAGACATAGTCAGAAGCATCTGTCTCAACTGTGATTTCCATTTCCGGGTCAAAGTGGGCTAAGACAGGTGCCGTGGTAAAGGCGTTTATCAAGGCTTTAAATGCACCTTCCGTCTCAGTATACCAGACAAAGGGGGTATTTTTACGCGTAAGGCGGGTCAGTGGGAGTGCCAATGTTGAAAATCCGTGGACAAAACGTCGATAGAAATTGGCGAACCCTAGGAACGCCTGAATGTCTTTTACTGATTTTGGAATCTCCCATTTTCTCACGGCATCTACCTTACTTGGGTCCATTTTGATGCCCTCCAGCTCGATGATCAGGCCTAGATATGTTGTGCTTTGAGAATGAAATTTGCACTTTTCTGGCTTTAGGAGGACTCCTTTTTGCTGCAAAGCTTCCATCACTTTATTGACATGCGTCATGTGCTCGTCTAGGGTATCGCTATATATGAGTATATCGTCTAAGTATGCTGTACAAAATACGTCTAAATATTCACAAAGGCAGTTGTTAATAAAGTGCTGGATAGTTGCAGGGGCATTGGTTAATCCAAAAGGCATAACTGTATACTCAAAATGTACATATCTAGTACAGAAAGCAGTTTTCCACTCCTCTCCCTCGGCCATTCTTATCTGGTTGTAACCTTGCCTAAGATCTAATTTTGTATACCACTTTGCCCTAGAGAGCCGGTCAAGTGTTTCCCTTATTAGTGGAAGTGGATACCGATTTTTGATTGTGAGTTCATTCAGCCCTTGGTAGTCAACACAAAGACGAAGTGTCCCGTCATTTTTTTTAACAAAAAGAACAGGAGCGCCAGCCGGTGAAGAACTAGCTCGAATGAACCCTTTTTTAAGATTTTCCTGGATATAAGTCTTCAATGCCATTAACTCTTCCTGTGACATGCCTTAAAGAGGTCCGAATGGAGGCTCTTTCCCCTCTTTTACAGGGATTTTGTGGTCATATACACGGCGTGATGGGAGTGAGTCTGTGTTGTGCTCAGCTAAGGTAGCCCTGGCAGGTAGCGCATGGAGGGTGAGTGTGTCATCAAGGTACCTCAGGCATGGACAACTCACATGACATGTTTGGCGCATTTGTTCAGGGAAGGCACACTGCATGAGTAAGCATGATGGGCATATGATTCGCTGGTAAGCGAGTTCATGGGGTATAAAAGGGGAGTATTTCCCACTGTAAATTAGAATATAAATCCATAGAGTCATCTACAATCCACTCTCAATAAAACATCATATCTTAGCCGTCAAACGCAAGTGTACCTTCTCCATTTCATATACCAAGTAAAACAGGTTATGAGCCCGGCGCAGTACCACGCACAAATGAACCATGCTAACAATATCGCAAGTTTTCCATATTATCTTCCAAAGGACTCAAGGAAGTCTTCAGCATGTCGCTCGCACCCTCATCCAGCTCCACCAGAATCGTCCTGTCACCAGGAGTCTCCCTCGACGACTGGATAAACGACCTCCAAGCAAAGTTGGCCAAAGAAGGTGTTATCGGTCACGTCTATCACCAGTTCGAGGGAATCCGGCCCATTCACAGACCGGCTGCCCCAACAGATGAGATCGATTCTGCAGATTACCTCCCAGGACTGGACGCCTATGCCACTGCCGTCGAGACCTGGACACTGGGTGAGATTAGGGCTAAAAACATTATTCTGGGCCGACTCAACCCAACCATGCGACCGCGCAACCACGACCGTATCACTGCACACCAACTCTACCAGCCAATCATCGACTCGCGCAGAGAGACTGCCACAGCACCTTACGCATTAGCCCTCGAAGAATTCCTTAGGACGAAGTTTGAGTCGCATGCCGACGACTACATTAACAAGTTCCTAGCAAATCTTCAAGGCTTGAATGACGCGGCAGAGACTCTGCATGCCACCACAGGCACAGAGTACCATGTGCCGAGAGGGCTGGCGGCGGCAATATTCGTCCAGGGTACTAGGCATATCCCTTGGCTAACCAATTGGAGGGACATGCAAGCATGTACGGATCAAAATTCGTACGCTACCTTGGAGTCGTTAATGTCGACCATCAGGATTGCTAGTGGTAACAGAACAGTCGATCCTACGCCCCAAGCCGCTCCACCGCCACAACCCAACCGGGTATTTGCCACGCGTGAACCTACGGAGAGATTAGATCCGGAGGCCGAATGCAGGCAATGCAACCATCGGCATAAGAACAGGGAATGCTTCAAACAGCATCCTCAGTTAGCGAATGGCCCCAGAGGTGAACGATGGCGAGCAAGGAGGGCTATTGGTAGACAAGGCGGGACGGGTCAGGCCGCAGATGGGAATATGAGAGCTGTGACAGGCATAGATACCGACAGCGAGAATGAGGACAGTGTAGGCATGGCTGCATCAGCCCATAGTACCCATACACATCTTGTTATTTATGATACTGGTGCTTCGCACCACTTTGTCCCATGTGAACCCATGTTTTGCAACATGCACTCCAGGCATAAACCATTGAGATTTGACCAAGCTGTAGGAGACATGCAATTGACTAAGCAAGGTGTTGCACGAATCACCATTGGCAAATTAGTCATTGATCTCCACGACGCACTGTACTCTCCAAAATTGTCTTGCATAATAATCTCAGCTGGTAGATTACAGAGATTAGACAACATAACATGTGACGCTGACATGACACGCTTAATAATGTGTAAACCAAACCATGAAGAAAAGCCAATAGCTGAACTACTTTGCAAAAATGACGTTTACTACATTAAGCCACTCACACATCTTCCGGAAAAATGCATACACACTGCAGCCCCTGGTGTTGCAAGAGTCCCGAAGACGTCTAGTGCACAACGCTTGCATCAGAGACTAGGGCATACAGGTCAAAAGATTTTGAAAAAGACGGCGCAATGCACCATAGGAATGGAAGGATTAGATACATCAGAATTAACCACCTGTGAAACATGCCACCTCAGTAAGGCACAATGCCATGTCTCACGAGAACCAAGACCGACCCCATTTGACCCACTAGATGAAGTGTTCATTGACACAGTTGGCCCATTAACAACAGCATATAACGGGCATCAGTATGCCGTAATCATCACCGACGGTAGAACACGCATGAGATGGGCTATCTCCACGTGCACAAAAGACCAAATTGCAACAGAACTAGTCCAATGGGTCGAGCAAAAGCATCATCAATACGGAAAAAGAGTCCGCACAATCTTCAGGGATGGGGGATCAGAATTTACCCGTATCAAATTACATTGTGATCAACATGGCATTAGGACAGACATCTCTGCTCCATACACACCCGAGCAGAATGGCACCTCAGAAGCGTCTAATAAGGTCATACTGAGACGAGCTAGATCCATGCTTATAGACGCCAGAATGCCCGCATGTTACTGGCCATGGGCAGTTGAACATGCCTGCTTCATCACTAATTGTCTATATTGTTTGCGAACAAAATTGATACCATTGTTAGATTTCCTCCAAGGTCTGAAGCAGCCTTATCCCAATCAAATTGACTTCACCAACCTCCCACGCTTCGGATGACGCGCATATAAATACATTCACCCAAAACCAGGCAAATTTGATCCTAGGGCTGAGATGGGCTGGTTTGTTGGATTTCAAATAAATACCAATAAAAACTTCCTCATCTATCATCCCCATTGGACACCTACCCATGGTTGAAAATGGTCATTGAGCATAACTCCTCATGCATCGTTCAACGAAGATATTGTTTTCGGCGACGAGTTAAACTCCATAGACCAACAGCAGACAACCAGCTACTGGACCAATTACGACTCCATATTTTCAGAGTCGCAACATTTTCAACCATCATGTACTTTGCATAGTAACACGAGTACTCAGCATCAACCGGGGCATCAACCACAAAACTACCAACCCCATCATGGTCAAGATGACCAGAGGGAGCAACCTATAACCATTCCGCAACCTTCTACCAACCCGCAGTCAAACAACACGCATGATACACAGCCCGCATCACACGCAATTGATCAAGTAGCAGAATCGCACAAAGTTCACACCATACCCAATTCGCCAGCTGCTCACGAAATTCCACTGCATCAAACAGATCAGCAAGTCATTCAAAGACCAAAACAACAACTTTCTGATCAGAGGGAGATACATGTTGCAGAAACATCGGAGCCAGACCAGCCGCTAGATCGTGTCATGACTGGCTGGGATCCAATACCGCCAATGGCCGGCATTAAGCGTCAACACTCACCAGAAGGAAGCATCACAAGGTCACAGCGAGGGAGAACCATCAAGCGTGTAGACTACTATCGACTACATCACGGCATGACAGCACAAGCAACCACTGATCCGCAAACATGGGATCAAGCTATGACTTGCACAGAAGCGTCGCAGTGGAAAAGGGCAGCATATGAAGAATTCAGCTCACTAAAGCAAAAGGGCGCAATTAAGATAATTCCACGGTCACAACTACCCCAAGGCCGCAAACCCATGAAGTGCAAATGGGTATTTAAGAAGAAATACCTAGCTAACAGCGATATTGAAAAATATAAGGCTCGATGCACAGCTAAAGGCTTCACCCAGCGACAAGTCATTGATTACCATGAGACGTTCGCTCCCACACCTAGACCAGAAACAGGACGAATTATTCTTGTCCTTGCACACCAACTAGGTTGGCACAGAAAACAAGGCGACGTACCAACAGCATTTCTCAATCCGGACCTCAACATTGACTTATTCATGGAGTTACCAAAAGGCTACGAAAAAGATGGCTATGTCATCCAACTACATAAAGGCCTTTATGGACTCAAGCAAGCAGCAGCACTGTGGTATGACAATGCAAAGACAACACTCGCACAGCTAGGTCTACTACCTACTACATCCGACGTCTGTCTATACACCAACCACAAAAGAGACCTCTTTGTACTGATGCATGTTGATGACTTTCAGGTTGTAAGTCCACATCAGTCAAGGATCGACAAACTCATGAAGGCCCTGCACGATAAGTACAAACTTAAGACAGTGAGCACAAACATGTTCCTCGGCATAGAGATCAGTCATCCATATCCTGAGATGATCAGATTCTCCCAAGGACACTACGCACGAACACTTCTTAATAGACATAATCTTTCGGACTGCAAGAAAGCAGGCTCACCAATCGAGCGCATGATGGAGGGAAATAAGGAGAAATGCATGTCGCATGAAATGACAGAATACAACTCCCTCATAGGAGGACTGCAATACCTTTCCAACAACACCAGACCTGACATCTCATTTGCAGTCAATCACCTTGCACGATTCCTGACAAACCCATCACAGGAACACATGCAAGCTGCACGTCAAGTACTCCGATATATCGCGAATAATCCAGATCAGGGCATTGAATTCACCCGACATGATCAGCAAGCGATCCTCGAAGCATACACAGACGCAGACTTCGCAGCCGACCCATCTACAAGCCGCTCAACATCTGGAATGCTGATCAGACTTGCATTAGGTCCCATCTGCTGGAAGTCACACTTACAACGAGAGGTCGTACTCTCAACCACGGAAGCAGAATACCTAGCAGCAACGGAGACATGTCGTCAACTACAATGGGTTAAGTCACTAATTCAAGAGCTCGGCCTTTCTGACCATGTTGAAGGCGCAACACGCACCAATCTACATGTCGACAATCAAGCAGCCATATCATTCATTAAGAATCATGACAATCATAGGCGATCCAAGCACATAGAACTCAGGAACTTCTTCTGCTGCGAGCAGCATGAAAACGGAAAGATAACTGTTAGCTATGTGCCATCAAACCTTCAACTTGCTGACGCACTAACAAAGGTGAAATCTCCTGTGGCAATTCATTGAGTAGCTGAGAAAAGGTCGTCACCAATAGAGGGAGTGTTGTGCTCAGCTAAGATAGCCCTGGCAGGTAGCGCATGGAGGGTGAGTGTGTCATCAAGGTACCTCAGGCATGGACAACTCACATGACATGTTTGGCGCATTTGTTCAGGGAAGGCACACTGCATGAGTAAGCATGATGGGCATATGATTCGCTGGTAAGCGAGTTCATGGGGTATAAAAGGGGAGTATTTCCCACTGTAAATTAGAATATAAATCCATAGAGTCATCTACAATCCACTCTCAATAAAACATCATATCTTAGCCGTCAAACGCAAGTGTACGTTCCCTATTTCATATACCAAGTAAAACAGTCTACAAGCCTTTTGTCTATCATTCCACAGAATTTATGATATTTTGGTAGTAACATATTTTTCCAATTCTTTGAAGCTACTAACTCAACTGTTTTATCGGCTGCTTTAAATTTCATGCCCTGAATTAGAATTTTGTTTTTGTGTTTGCATTCGAAGGTTGCCTTGGGGCTATCATGTTTACATGGAGTTTTTAGGCTAATCCCCTTGACTGGGATAGGGACTACGGACCTGTTACATTTCTGCTTACAGTAGTTGGAATTGAAAAGTATTGTGTTATATTTAAACTGTAGCACGGGGTCGTGTTGCTGAAGCCATGGGATTCTAAGCACTCGGGGATACAAGCCTAGCTTGGTGATAAAGAAGGTAGCGGTTTCGTGGTGAGAATCAATTGTTAGTGGTAAACAACAAACGTGAGTAACATTACCCGAAGATATGGGTCTTCTGTCAATTACTTTGAGTGTGCGAGGGGTTTTTAAGGCAATAAAGGAGAATTGGTGACAGCGCGCGAAATTTTTGTCAATGAAAGCAAAACCAGAGCATCGGGTATCAATAAGTGCGTGAGTTTGAATGGATTTTTTAGATGTTACTAATGTACAGGCAGCAACTAAATGTTCACCATCTAACTTGTCCTCCGCATGTGACACTGAAAAGCTCGATATGGAAAATGCAGACATTAAGGAAGTATCAGTGGGCCCCGGATCAGGGCTATCTTTCGAATCCGGGACTAATGAAAACCCAGCTCCTGTCCATTGAGGGGTGGTGACTCTATATTGTCATTAGGTAATATCGGCGCCAAAAGAGCACCTGTCATTGTTGCTTGCGAGTTTCTTGTACGATTTGCAACAGGGCAGCTACTGAATAAATGTCCAGATCCTGCACAATACATGCATAGATTATTGTCCCTGCGCCAATGTTTTTCAGCTGCTGATGTCTTTCGCGTTCCATTTACGAAGGTGTAACGTTGGTCCAAAGGTGGACGCGCAACAGGCTGACTTCGGAGAGCTGAAAGGTCCATAGGAGTGAGGCTGCCTGGGACATGTGGAGGGTGACCATTGGTAGGATATGAAGGCTGAGTACTTGAATTCCGTGCATATTTTTGCTCTGCTTTCCGGCCACGAATTTTATTGTCAGTATTTATAAGCATAGTTGCATATTTTTCCAGGGTATTTGGCTGGCCTTCATGATAAACGAAGGAGTCTTTTAGGTCCTCTGATATGCCTGTGACAAGCGCATCAATCTTAGCTGATTTGTTATAGTCCAGGTAAGCAATAATACGGAGAAATTGAGAATAGTACTCTGCAAAATCACCATTCCCTTGTTTTAGGGTTTTAAGTTTGCGACGTGCAGTACCTTGTGGGTCAGGGTCCCCAAATGATGCATTAAGATGGGCGATGAAAGCGTCGACGGAAGAAAAAGGTGCTGACTGATTAGCGTTGACGAGTGGTACAACTTGGTCCAGCGCTTGTCCCTCCAATCGGCTTATTGAGTAGATAACTTTGGCCGACTCGTTTTGGAATCGGTCATTGTTAACTTCCAATTTCATTCGAAGTTGGGTAAGGAATCCGGGTAGCTCGGCCCGAGCTCCATTAAACTTCTGCGGGTCGGGAAATCTCTCGGATCGGAAATTATGTTTGAGTGGATTTTCGGTATTTTCTGTGCTGGGGATATTTGAAAGATATCCTGCACGAGCAATGTTGAGCTCAAGGTTAAGTTTTTTGGACTGTTCCTCAAGTTGGTCGATGGATTGGTGGGCCAGACTTAACTGCGCAATGGCTCTATCTCTTTCTTCATAGGCAGATACAAGTTTCCTTTTTTCTTCATCTCGTTCCGAATTAGATTTCTCGAGCCTGGTAGTGGTATGAGATCTCTCGTTCCGAAGTCGTTGTAGCAGCGTTACTATGTGGCCGTAGAGAGTCGAGATGCCGTTTTCGAATTGCTGGCAAAATTCGGTAACGTTGTTTGGTGAGTCCCACGGGGGTGTCTGGGAGGAGGTTGGTACGGACATCTTTGAGTACGGTACGGATAAGGACGCAACGTAATCTCAGGGAGCCGTGTTACTAGTATTCCGTAGGGTACAAATTTAGTACAAGTAGGTTACAGGTGTGGAGTATGGTGGTGATTCCTAAGAGTAGGAGGTATAAATTCAGCGTTAGGTATAGGGTTCACGTAAGAAGTAAAGGTAAAATAAGTAGTAGGTGAGAAGGGTACAATAACGGCGGTCTTCTTTAGAGAAGAGATAAGTCAGTGAACAATAGGTATGAGTATAAACAGAAGACGTTGCGTGAAGAAGAATACTCCTTCACGCTGGGTATATATGTACATCAGATAATAGGACAGCCCTAAGCTCTGTCTCGAACAGTATTACTACGCAATCCCTATGAAACGACCCTATGTTCCTGAGCCTGTCCTAATTGTTTGAGAATTTGATCTAACCCCGAGTTGTGTTTTAGAATGGAACTCCCCGTGAGACACCATCCTAGTTTCCGCCACGTTTATCCATGAAAATGCGCCAGCAACATTCCAAAACTATATCAACCACACTTTACATGACGCATTGGATAAGTATTGTACAGCATATCTAGATGACGTTCTGATCTACTCAAAGACCCGAGAGGAACACACAAAAAATGTAGACAAAGTAATAAGACGGTTGGGAAATGCAGGTCTACAGCTTGATATTGCAAAATCAGAATTCTATACAAAGAAGACAAAGTATCTGGGGCTAATTATTTCTACTGATGGGCTCAGTATGGATCCTGAAAAAGTAAAATCAATTGAGAGTTGGAAGGAGCCGTCTAACTTAAAAGAGTTGCAGCAGTTTTTAGGGTTCTCAAATTATTATAGGCGCTTCATTAAAGGATATTCGGGGCTTGTGCAGCCATTAACCCGCCTCTTACAGAAAGGCGTAAAATGGAATTGGTCAAACAATCAGGATAAGGCATTTCGATATTTAAAGAATTCTTTCACGCAAGCACCAGTACTAAGGTATTTTGATTACCATAGACACACAGTGGTTGAGACTGATGCGTCAAATTGGGCTTCGGGTGGTGCGCTGCTTCAGACAGGGGACGACAATTTACTTCATCCGGTCGCTTTCTTCTCTTTGAAACACAGTCCAGCTGAATCAAATTATGATATTTATGATAAAGAGCTACTGGCCATAGTAAAACCATTGGAAGAATGGCGACCAGAGCTTGCGGGGGTCCAGTCCACATTCGAAATTATTACAGACCACAAGAACTTGAAGACATTTTTGATAGCAAAACAACTCAACCAGCGTCAAGTAAGATGGTCTGAATTTTTATCCCAGTTTAATTTTGTGACATCTTATCGACCAGGATCTAAAGCACTAATTCCAGATACATTGAGTTGTTTGCCAGGTTTGAAGCCGAAAAATGCTTCGGATGAACGTCTTCAGCAACGTTTCCGTGCAATGATACCTGGGGATAAAGTTCACCCAGATTTAAAACTAGATTGTTTAAATGATGAAAAATTCCCTGAATATAAACATTCCGAAATTCTTGTCCCGCTTTCTAATGAAGTTGCACTGATAGATCTCACACATCAGGCATATAATGAAAATCTTACCGCTAGAGAAATGGTTGAGCATTTGAAGGACCAATCCAGGAGAAAATGGTCTAAACCTTTGAAAAAATTATTAATGAAAGATATGGCAGAGTTCAAACTTAACAACGGTTTAATTTATTTTAGGAATCAATTATTTGCGCCAGATTACAAGGAGCTACGTTTATTAATTGTCCATGGTACCCATTCATCAGGACCCGCGGGTCACCCAGAACAAGTAAAAACATTAGACTTGTTACAAAGATCATACTGGTGGCTTAAAGTGAGTAATTTTGTGGCTAATTTTGTTGAAGGGTGTGAGCTATGTGTTAGAACAAAAACCCCAAGAACAGCACCACCAGGCTTCCTTAAGCCCCTCAATATCCCAGTCCGCGCATGGGTTGATATCTCAATTGACCATGTGGTAGATTTACCTCCTTGTAAGCGTTCTGGAAAGATATTTAATCAAATCCTCGTGGTAGTGGATTGTCTGACAAAAATGCGCCACTTCATACCAAAATCATCTCTAGATACTGCAGAATTGGTAAGTTGTTTTATAAAGGAAGTGTTTAAGCTCCATGGTGCACCAGAATCGATTATCTCTGATTGTGGCTCTGCATTTGTCTCGGCTTTTTGGCATCGCTTGAACACACGTCCATCTGTGACCTTAAAATATTGTTCTGCTTTTCATCCCCAGACAGACAGTCAAACGGAGATAATTAACTCGGCATTGAACCAGTATCTACGTGCATTTGTTAATTTTACGCAGGATGATTGGGTTGACTGACTTCCATTTGCAGAATCCTCAGGAAACAACAATGTTAGCGAGACAACAGGTGTATCTCCATTTTTTGCAAATTATGGCTACAACCCACGTCTTGGAATAGAACCACCAGCTCCCGAGATCTGTGACTTGAATGGATCAATGAAGAAAGAATAACTAAGAGCTGATGCTATTGTGGATCGTTTTAATTGCATATTGGAGTAACTGAAAGCACTAAGTCGTCAGTCTCAAGAACAATATGAGAATAATGCAAATGCTAGAAGATCGGAGGCTCCAGTATATAATCCGGGGGATAAGGTGATGATAAGCCTTAAAAATATTAAGACAAACAGACCAAAAAATAAATGGGATGACAAATGGGATGGTCCTTTCAAAGTGATAAAGGTATATGATGGGGCGGTAATTGTTGAACTTCCGAAACATATTGGGGTGAACAATAGCTTCCATACATCAATGGTTCGACCGTGGCCAGACTCGATAATCCTAGGCCAATCTAATATCAACATAAAAGAGCATTGCAATACTGCAGGCCGGGTTGTAGAAAGAGAAAATGACGATAAAATTGTCGAAAAATGGAAATTCGATAAGATCTTTGATGTACATGATGAAAATATTGATAAGACCGGGCTTACATACCTTGTTAAGTGGAAATATGATCAGAATCCCACCTGGCAGCCAAAATCAGATTTGAAAGGATGTGACAAGGCATTAATAGATTTCCACACCAAATACCCCAATAAACCAGGGCCTCCAGAATGGGTGAAGATGCCGTCTACAAATCAATCAATTCCAGTACAAAAACTACGAAGGTCAAGTAAAAGACGGAAATAGATTAAGAAATTTAAATAATCATCACATAACATAAAATTCAAAAGTAGAGAAAAGTTTGGGGTCCAAACTTCAATTTTGGAGGGGGAGTACTGTCACGGGACTAAGTCCTAGGAATGGCTTAGCTAACTTGGGACTTAGAGACTTCCATGTACATAGTTAGATTTACTCTCCTTGTTGCACAACACAGTTATTGATCCCGACCCATCCAGATCCTGATACTCCCTTTATACATTCTGTGACAGGGGGCTTGGAAACAAAATAAAGCTCAAAGCTTGCAATCTTTTGGTCACATTTGAGAAAGACAAGACTGAGCTAATCCATTTCTCCAACCACAGAAGACAATTAACAACACCATTAATGCTTGATGAACAGTCTCTAATATCACCAAAAGAGGTGGTTAGATGGCTGGGTATCTGGCTTGATAGGAAGTTGAATTTTAAGGTTCATGTTGAGAAGAGACTTCAACTTGCTCATGGAGCTCTTCAAAGAGTAAAACAGCTTACTTCAAAGACCAAAGGCCTACCTTTCCATGCCTTGAGACAACTCTATCTCAGTTGTGTCATACCTGTGCTAGACTATGGATCAGTATTATTTTTTCAAAAAAGAGGGTCAGTAGGTTTGAATGCCAAATGCCAAAGGCTTCAGAACCAGGCCATTACCATGATCACTGGGGCCTATCATCATAGCCCAGTCAAAGCCCTGGAAGTTGAAGCAGCCATTTTTCCAACCAGAGTAAGACAACAAAAACAAACCATCAACTATGCACTTCGGCTGTTGAGGATACAGCCATCTCATCCAGTGCAAGCAAAATTACTTAGCCCACTTAGGGATGAGCTGTCCCTAGATACAGAACTGGATCTCGGAATTTTTAGGTATATGACTAATGCAACAAGTCAACTAACAAGGATAGGCCATCTTCTTCAGTCATTTGCTAATCATAAGAATCTTGAACAACTTGATGCCTGTTGGTCACCTCCTTGGCTACAGGCAAATATATCCATCACTATCTCATCAGAGCCAAAAGAAATTGCGGCATTTCCACACAAATACCTAAGAGAAAATATACCACCATCACCAACAATTATCTATACTGATGGGTCCTTACTCAAAGGAGAAGGCAGTAGCATTGGATTTGTCATTTATCTGCCAGTCACAAGAGAGATAAAATGTTGCTGATACAATCTTGGGGAAACTATGGGTATTACAGATACAGAAACCTTCTGTATTCTCATAGCAATTAGACATCTTAAGAAGACAATACCACATGGCAACTATCATATCTTTCCTGACAGCCAAGCTAGTCTGAAGAGAATTAAGAATTAAGAAAATCATTTCTCCCACCAGATCAGACAAGAGGCAGAAAATTGCTCATTGCAACTCTCTTGGTGCCCTAGCCATGTTGGAATTGATGGCAATGAGCTTGCTGACCACTTAGCCAAAGGAGCCAGTAAAAAGAAGGTGCTGAGAAGAAATCATTTTACTTTACATTCATTTTTAAAGCAGAGGGCTAAGGAACTAGTTTTGCAGGCCTGGAATCAAGATTGGACCTCAGAACTCTTCTGTGAAGAAGAAGGGAGAAAAAGCTCTGGTCTTGGGAAATTTTAAAGGATACAGGCTCGATTAACCACACCAGCATTTTTTACAAAACCATTCAATTTTCAAGGATATGGCAGATTAATAGAATCCTCATATTTTCAAGCTAGGAGTGGCATAGGAAATGCTAGGGCTTATTTATACAAAATAGGAAAGACAAAAGATAGTATCTGCAATTTTTGCAGTAAAGGAAATGAAACCATGATTCACTTGATACTTCAGTGTCAGAAATTTCAAAGAGAAAGAAATGAATCTTTCAAAAATATAGAACCACTTAAATTACCAATAATATTTAGAACCAAAAGAGGAAAACAAGCATTACTTGAATATGTAAAAACTTCGAGGTGCATAATTTTGCACAAAGGGGATTAATTAGGACAATAAATAATGTAAATATTGAAAAATTTGTTTGATAGAGTTAATGCAAAATGCATATAATGGGAATAAAATGTTATATAAATTGCAATAGCTAGATAGCTGAATACAATATGATATAAAAAAATAAAAATAAAAATAAAGCTCACCAGTCAATCACCACAGGATCCAGATATCCAGATCCTGAGTGTTGATGACTCAACTTCCAATTTTGAGCTCATAAATATCTACAATCAATTGGGTCAGATGGGTGAAAGGGGTAAGACTCTTGAGGCCTATCTGTACAATTATCATCCCAATTCAAAGACAATTCTCCTCAGCAATTTCAACCTCCACCATCCTTTATGGGAGCCTGAATCACCTGCAGACATTTCTTCTGAAAGATTGGTAGAATGGTGCAAAAACCAGAGAATGGAGCTCATAAACTCACCAGGATGTTGGACCTTTTTCCGGCCTCACATGGAGAAAGCATCAACAACTGACCTGACATTTGCTAGCAGAAGTATGGTAATAGGGTTATTGACTGGCAAGTTTTAGATGACTTAGGATCTGATCATTATGGAATCTTATTCACTATTGCCAATTCTAATTTTCCTACAGTGCCATCAGAATCACAACCAAAATTTAATCTAGCTAAAGCTGATTGGGGCAAGTTCACTATTGCTCTAAAAAGTCAGATACAACAGAGTAAAGCTCTACAGATATTAGAGATCAGTGCCTCAGATCTTCAGTCTGTTAAGCTTCAATATCTCCAATCAGGTTCACATTTGCAATCTCAATTTCTTGATCATGCAGCCGAAGATCTTTCAAATGCCATCAAGACAGCTGCAGATGCCGGTATACCAATCAAATATTTTCATCATAGATCTAAACCTTGGTGGAACAAAGAACTAAAGGAACTGAGAAAAGAAATGATTAAAAACCACAAGATCCTTAAAATTGACAAGGATGATGTATTCTGTATGGTTGAATATAAACATGCAAGGAACACATACTTCTCAGCTATCAAATCAGCAAAGCAAGGCCACTGGAATAATTTCCTTGAAAAGGAAGATCTTAGATCAATATTCCAGGCTATGTCTTATACAAAAGAAGCAACCACAAAGATTATCCCATCCTTATCAAAAGGTGATGGCAACATGGAGATTTCCTTTGAGGGGAAATGTAAAGCCTTCAGAACCACACTATTACCAACTCCTCCTGTGACTGAACCCACTTCATGGAATGGTTACCAGTCAGGACACTGGAGATGGCCAAGATTAAAGCCATCAGAATTGAAGAAAGCTTGTTCTTCAACCATCAAGGGAAAGACTCCAGGACCAGATGGAATTACCCAAGAAATAATCACTCAAGCATATGGGGCCATTCCAGACACTTTCTTCCAGCTAAACTCTCGTCTTTTCGATGTAGGATACCATTGTTGTGATCAGACCCACTTATAGATCACACAACTTGGAATGGCTAGTATTGGGCAAGTGAACCAACAGGACAAGCGACCCTGTGTCAATGATACGTCATTGGCACACAGTAATGACAACACCAGTATCTCAACCATACATGATTATATGATAATATGACGCAGGTATATCTAATGACATAGTTGTTGAATGGCTGAATGGTTGGTAGTTATTGCTATTGATGGTATATTGTATGCATTGTCTTTGTGTATAAATACTCACTGCTAGACCTCTGTATATGATCAACCTTTTCCTCTCTTATATTCAATAGTCATCAATATAGCAGATCTACAATATATATCTGTCTTCTTCAAGTTAGACTTAAAGTGCTATCCTACATCCACCCAAGTTGACTGTTACACCCATTGTGACTTTTCTTAGACTTCTCATAACCTCGTTATTATAATAACCATCCTAGATGTTGGAAGCAAGCCACTAGAGTTATATGAAAGAAACCATCCAAGCCTGACTACTCTCAACCAAAGACCTATAAGGTCATTTCACTTCTCAACTGTCTTGGACAGGTTAGTGAATGGATTCTGGCAAAAAGATTGGGGTATCTAGCCGAAACAACAAAGTTACTTCACCCATCCCAAATAGGTGGCAGGCTCAAGAAATCAGCCATTGATGCAGCACTTCTTCTAACTTATGAAGTTGAGATCAATAAACAATTGAATATGATCACATCATCTCTTTTCTTGGATATCAAGGGGGCATTTGATCATGTGGCAAGGAATCAATTATTATTATTTTTTTTTTTTCATATTGTATTCAGCTATATAGCTTTGACAATTTCTCTAAAGTTATCTATGAAAGTTACGGCTTCGCCTCAACCTGGCCCTAGGTACAATAGCGTGAGTACTTGTGGTACGTGCACGTTAGCATATAGTCCCTGTCCGCCTCTAGATACTCTCTCCTCATAGCCAATCTACTTCTTTCATCTCTACATTAGAGCTGCCTTCCTGCCACTTCCTCTTCTCGTGATTTTGGCTATCTCTTTCAGGAACTCAGCTCTACTTGATCGCCGCCAAGCGCGCGCGAAAACTAGTCATTTTTCTCGTAGCTGCAGAAGGGCATGTCCTTGCAGCCCACCACACCTAGAACACCTGACACTAGATCTTTGCGATCTCGACAAGTTCCGAACCGAACGCGAAAAGTAGAAAGTTTTGTCAAAACAGAGGTAGAAATAATGGATTCAAAACTACCTTTATTCAACAAAGCTGTTGCAGCATTCGCCCCATCCGATGGTAAAGACGCAAGAAATAAGGAAGCAAAAATCGAATCGTTCGATGGCAACTCCAAAAAATTCAAGCTGTTTGCCGCAGCCCTCGACCTTCGGTTCACAAAATATCCTGAAACATATGAGTCACCATATTCCAGAATTGCATGCATTGCCGAAAATTGCATCGGCCGTGCCGGTGGCTGGATGACTTCCATTGTGAATGGAGAGAGGGCCGAACTACTTGAGAATTATTTTGGATTCATAGTACAGTTTAAGGAAACATTCGACGACGCCCAATACTTGCATTGTATGCAAGCCCAGTACCTCGAACGCCACACTACTGGCTCTGTAACCAACTTTTCAATTCGGTTTGAGGAAGCAGCAAATGCTTGCGGTTACAACTCCAATGTTATGGCTCCTCAATTCTTGAATCATATGAAGGATGAGGTAAAAAAATCTCTGAATCGCACACCTACACTTGACAGGGAAGACTACAAGATGGTTTGTAAGCTGGCTATGGAAGTCGACAATAATCTCTTCCAAGAGCAGAAAGAGCGGTCCACCTACCAACGTTTCCCTACCCCCAGTATTAATAGTCTTCCCCAACGTGTCACCTCTCGAGCCCAACAGCAATTTGCCCGCTCCCGGAATGCAGTTCCACGAGGCCCTCTAACGGGGGAAGAGAGAGACAGGCGCTACAACTTAGGCCTCTGCCTTTACTGCGGATCCAATGAACATTGCATTGATGCCTGCCGACTTGCCACTGCTCGGCCGCAACGTCAGAACGACCGGCGTCTGAACCACATTAACCACGAACCAGACAATATATCTCACATCAAAGATCAATCAGTACGTCCCTACTCTCCATCCTTAACAACTTGGATCCACACTGACCCCAAACCTAGGACTAAATTTCGTCCATCGCTTTTAGTGAAAGGGTTAGTGGGAGGAAAAGATGTTACCGCATTGGTAGATAGTGGAGCGGAAAGCAATTTTATCAACGAGAAACTCTTGCCTGATTTAGATGTAAAAAAATACACTTCTTTGAATCTTCCTATAACAGCTGCCAATGGACATGTTATTGTACCAAAAAATAAGTCGCTCCTTTTAGAATTAGACTGTGACTTTGGCGAGCTTGGCAAAGACTGTCATGAGTTTATTCCAGCTCCCCTAAAACATCAAGATACAATAGTTGGATATCCATGGCTAGAAAGTGTAAACCCTGACATCAACTGGAGCACTAGTAAGTTAAAACCACGCCGTAATTGCCTAAAGAAGAATCTCACTACCCAGGTACACCTACCCTCTTCCCTCCAAGCCCTGCGTTCAGTAGAACATCATGATACAATATTAGAGCAAAAACGTGCAAAACAAGTCCGCAAAAATACTAAATCAACCTACAAGCGCATTAACGACATGGCATCTCGTGTAAGCTATTATTTGCGTAAAGGTCTGTGCAAAAGCCAATCAAAATGCGATGACACGACAGTGGAATCAAATACACCCCCTATAGACTGGGCCCAACCATTGCATGCCCTCGAACTTAACGCTATAGTCAAGAAAAATGAAGTCAAAATCAAACAGACCCTACCAGAACACTACAAAAAATTCGAAGATGTTTTCTCAAAACCTAAAGCCGAAGAGCTAGCTCCTCATCGTCCAGGACTTGATCACAAGATTGACTTCAAACCCAACGCAAAAGTCCACTGTGGTCAAATATACAAAATGTCTGATACAGAGCTGCGTCTTCTCAAGACCTACATTGAAGATGGCCTTCGTAGAGGTTGGATTCGAAAAAGCAAATCTCCAAATGCATCACCTGTCATGTTCAGGACAAAACCTCACGAAGCGGCATTACGACTCTGCGTTGACTATCGTGCTACAAACGCTAATACCATAAAAAATGCGTATCCACTTCCCCTATTTGACGACTTCTTAGGCAAGATGCATGGCGCGAAATATTTCACAAAGCTCGACTTACGCAACGCATTCCTTTTGCTACGAATTTTCGAGGGAGACGAATGGAAAACTGCCTTTCTCACACAATTTGGACTTTACGAATATCAAGTCATGCCATTTGGTCTCTGTAATGCTCCTGCCAGCTTCCAGGCATGGATGGATGACATTTTTATGAACCTTAACAACACCATGATGTGTTACCTAGATGACATACTAATCTGAGGAAATACAAAGGAAGAAGTTGTTGAACGCGTTCAGAATGTCTTATCGATTCTTCGAAAAAACGGCCTCTACACGAGAGTTGACAAATGCGAGTTTGAAGTTACAACAACTTGGTTCCTTGGATATATCATTCAGCACAACTCCATCACAGTTGACCCTTCTAGAGTAGCACTTGTCACTGAGTGGCCGGTGCCAAAAACCTTGAAGCAAGTTCAGTCTTTCCTCGGATTCCTGAATTTTTATAGACAATTCATTCCGCGATTCTCTGAACTGGCACACGGCTTGACTGCACTCACTCGTAAATGCAACCTACAACAACGATTTGAGCTTTCTGACGCTGGTCTTAAAAGTTTTCACCATCTCCAAGGGGCTTTCAAAGATTCAAAGGTTCTTCATATATGGGACCCATCCCTCCCTGCCATCCTTGAAACCAATGCATCATGTTATGCAATTGCAGGAATATTATCACAAGTTGTCCATAATGTCAAGGTCCCTATCGGTTTCTTTAGCAAGAAACATTCCCCAGAAGAAAGCAGATATGGTACACCTGATCAGGAGCTTATGGCAATCTGCTATAGTCTACAGCACTGGCGTCACTATCTCGAAGGAGCAAAACATCAAATAACTGTTTACTCTGACCATGCAAATCTCCAAACCTTCAACACTACTGCCAATCTAAACCGCCGCCAGGCTGGTTATTGGTCACAAATGAGCCGTTTTGACTATGTAGTAAAACATATGTCAGGGAAAAATAATCTGGCAGATCTTCCATCCCGGCAGGAAGACTACAAACTCACCATAGATGATGTTCCCCAAGTCCATGAGTTTGTTCGCCTTGCCGCAATGTCACAGGCTCCCCCAGATATCTACAATGCCCTTGTCACTGCAACAGCCACCGATGACTACGCCGCAGAAATCAACCCTCTGGACGAAGAATCTGATCTCAAATGGAACAATGATATTCTAATTTACGCAGAGGAACGAGTCTATGTACCTCCATCATTACGAAATCGCATCCTCGAACTCTGCCATGACGCTCCTCTTGCAGGTCACCAAGGACAAGCCCGTACTTACGAAAAATGTTCCCGCGACTGGTACTGGCCCTATATGAAGAGCAATATCAAGAGATATGTCCGCGGATGTTGTAATTGTAACGAGAATAAGGATCCTCACCACGCAACCTACGGGAAACTCTCTCCGCTCCCTATTCCGGAAGGGCGGTGGACGAGAATTCATATAGATTTCATCACCGACCTTCCCGCTACCAAACGAGGAAATAATGCTATTTTGGTTATCATTGACGCACTCACCAAGATGGCCCATTTCATTCCAGTCAAACTGAAGGGAAATCAGTCCATCAATGCGAAGGTAGCTGCAGACCTGTTTCGCCGCGAATGCATTCGACTACATGGAATCCCAGGCACCATAGTATCTGACAGAGATACCAGATTTCTAAACAAGCTCTGGAAGAACATAACAGCAAAGCTAGGCGTAATTCAACAACCAACAACGGCATACCACTCTACTGCGAATGGTCAAGCAGAGCGTGTCAATACAACAATTGAAGCATTGCTCCGTGCCTACAGTAATGATTCCCAAACAGACTGGGACGAATGGTTGGACACATGCGAATTTGCTTACAATGACTCGAAAACGTCTGCAATTGGTATCACTCCTTTCTTTGCTAATTATGGTTACCACCCAAGGTGCCAATTGCACCCCGAATCTCCTAGAAACAACGCAGATGTAGATAATGATGGTGAAATCTGGGCTGCAAAACAAAAGTATATTCTCGATAAATGCAAGGAACAACTTCAAAAAACGCGCTTAAGCATGGCGAAATACTATGATAAAAGGCACGATGAAATGGAATTCTCTATCGGCGATCAAGTAATGCTACGTACGCGCTATCTACCTGTTGAAGGGAATAAATCACGAAAGTTGTTACCTCGATGGATAGGCCCCTTCCATATAAAAGAAATTGATGGTCCACTCACCTACCGCCTAGATATACCCCCAAGCTTCAATATCTTGCATCCAGTATACCACGTATCAAATCTCGAAAAATATCACGCTGCAGATGTGGCTCAAGGCCAAGTAACTAGAGATCAACCTCGCGTTTGGCGCGAAAAAGTTATGTCTCCAATCAAAAACAGCGAAACCCCTTACAAGATCCTTGCTTTTCGGACTACTCAAGGGGGACGCCAAGCACACTACCAAGTGGAGTTTGCAGAAACAGGTCATAGAATATGGGTGCCAAAAACATTTGTTGGTTTTGCGCACTCAGACGACAAGATCATCGATGACTTCCACATCTTAAACCCGAACTCACCACGACCCACTGACTACATACCTGAAGATGAGCGTTTTTGGGAAGATTTAGATTTACCAGAAAACGAGGATCATACGCAGCGTCGAGGTCGCCCAAAAGTCCAATTTACCCGCGAATCGACTTACGCAATCCTCGCTGACCGTCCTTATGGTGACAAAGAGCTACAATATTCCGTGTGTAACCCAATAAGGCCTACAATAACACGATGGATGACAAGAAGGCAATTGATCAAGATTCTTGGACGCGAAGGAATAAAGCTAGTGGAAAATTGGAATAAGACAAATGGGGGGAAGTAAAGATAAAAATGAGGTACACTCTCTTGTTTAGGATGTATCACAAGAGATTAAGTATATGAAGCATCGAGGACGATGCTAAGAAAGAAGGAGGATAGTTACGGCCTCGCCTCAACCTGGCCCTAGGTACAATAGCGTGAGTACTTGTGGTACGTGCACGTTAGCATATAGTCCCTGTCCGCCTCTAGATACTCTCTCCTCATAGCCAATCTACTTCTTTCATCTCTACATTAGAGCTGCCTTCCTGCCACTTCCTCTTCTCGTGATTATGAATGATAAAATACAATTTTATTTATTACATGTTTTTCCAATATGTCTTGTTCTAATCATCCTTCTTTATATGCATTAATGCACTTAGAAGCTTGAAGATAATTAAGTAATGCTTGTTTCCCTCTCTTTGTTTGCAGAAGAATAGGAAGATTGAGTGGTTCAATATTTTTTATATTTTTATTTCTTTCATCTGAAAATTTTTGACAGTAAAGTATCAAATGTTGCATGGTTTGCTTTCCTTTTTGGCAGAAATTACATCTGTTGTCTTTTGTTTTTCCAATTTTGTTCAGGTATGCTCTGACATTCCCAATACCAGTCCTGGCCTGAAAATATGCAGATTCTAATTCCCTTCTGTGGCCTTGAAAACTTGATGGATTTTTTGAAAATTTTGGAGTTGACATTTGGGCCTGGATCCTATAATACTTGCCAAGGCCAGAGCTCTTTCTTCCCTCTTCCTCACGAAAAAGTTCAGACATCCAGTCCTTTTCCCAGGCCTCCAATACCAGCTCCTTTGCTCTCTGCTTGAGGAAAGCATGTGATGTGAATTTATTCCTTCTCAGCACCATCTTTTTGCTGGCTCCTCTGGCTAAGTTTTCAGCAAGCTCATTGCCTACTATACTAACATGTCCAGGGCAGCAGGAGAGTTGTATTGAGCAACTTTCTGCCTCTTGTCTGATTTGATGTGAAAAGGAATTTTCTTTGTTTTAAATTCTCATAAGACTTGCCTGGCTATCACTGAAGATGTGATAGTGACCTTGTGGTGAGATATTTTTGAGGTGTTTAATGGCCTTGAAAATACAGAAGGTCTCTGTATCTATGATACCCATAGTTTGACCAAGGTTGAAGGAGGAGCATTTCATCTCCATAGTGACTGGGATATAAATAACAAATCCAATACTGCTGCCTTTTCCTTGTGTGAGGGAGTCATCAGTGTAGACAATGGCTGTTGTTGAAGGTATGGTGTCAACAAGCCTTTGGTGTTCCAAGGCTGCTTCTTCTTTTGTCATTTTGAGATTGTGACTGTCAATAATTGCTGTAGCCATGGAGGCACCCATCTGGCGTTTGATGGCTCAAGGTTAGTGTGTTGTATGAAAGGCTTAAGAATCTGGCCTATCCTAGTTAGTCGAGTTAGTTCTTGGTCTAAATATTCAGAGACTCCAAGGTCCACCACAGTTGATAATGAAAGCTCATCTCTTAGTGGAGAGAGCAATTTCTCCTGCACTGGGTGGCCATGTTATAGTCTGAGTAGTTGTAGGTCAAAATTGTATGTTTGCTTAATTTGCCTCGCTTTAGTTGGAAGGATAGCTGACTCTACTTCCAAGGCCTTTATAGGACTGTGATGATAAGCTCCAGTGATCATTGTTAATGCCTGGTTCTGGAGTCTTTGGCACTTAGTGCTCAATGCACCAGAGCCCCTTTTGTGATACCAAAGTATTGAACCATAGTCCAAGACTGGGAGAACACAGCTCAGATAAAGTTGTCGTAAAGCGTGAAATGGAAGACCTCTGGTATTAGAAGCAAGCTGTTTTACCCTTGTTAGTGCTCCATGGCCAAGCTATAGGCGTTTCTCAACATGGGTCTTGAAAGTAAGCTTCCTGTCAAACCAAATTCTAAGCCATCTAGCCACCTCTTTAGGCTTCAAGAGAGATTGATTATCTAGTATGAGTGGGTTGGTGAGTGGAATCTTGTGATGGGAAAAGTGGATGAGCTCAGTCTTATCCATTTCAAAAGTGACTGATAATTTATTTGCCTTAGCTGTCATTTCTTGTATGATTTTTTGAAGATACTCCATATTTTTCTCAATTGAAGTGGATGAGACTGAGATTGATATATCATCCACATAAGAAAGTTGTAGATGGGCAATTTCTTGATTTGGTGAAAAGAGGTATTGGATTGAGAGTAGAAATAAGATGGGTGAGATTGAACTGCCTTGAGGTGTGCCTGTTACCAAACACTCCTTGCTAAGTTTACCATTAAAGGAGAGTCTGATAGTCCTACTACTCAAGAAAGATTGCACCCATAGTATGAATGACTCAGGGAGCTGTAGTGACCTCAAGACCTGAATTAAATTTTGTGGTTGTAGTCTGTCAAATGCCCCAAGTATATCAAGGAAAACTGTAGAGACTACTCGGTGTTTGGCTCTGTTCTGCTCTACAAAATCTTGCAGAAGAAGTGCTGTATCAATGGCTGATCTCTGCTTACGTCCACCCATCTGACTTTCATGTAAGAGGTAGCTGCTGCTGTTAGCTAGAAATGCAAGTCGGTTTGCAAAGGTCCTCTCTAGCAGCTTGGATAGGCAGGGGAGAAGAGAAATGGGTCTGTAGGCTTTTGGATAGCTGTAGTCCTTCTTGTTCCTCTTAGGTATGATAACTCCCACTGCCTGTCTCCATTGCTTTGGGTGATATCCACTAGAAAACAGTGCTGTATATGCTTGGAGGAAGAAGTTTGGGATTGTGGTAATTGCTGCCTTTGTAATGGTCCAGTCAATTTGGTCTAGTCCAGGAGCTGTTGGTTTATGAGGGACTGCATTGATGAGTTCTTTCATGGTCAGGTCAGGCCAGTCCCATTTTCCTGTATTATTTTCACTGCAGTAGCTCTGGCTGTTAGGTGATAGATCAAGGGTATTTTGAGAAAGTGTTGATATTTCCTGGCTTATTAATTCTCTTGGTAATAATGATTCTTCAAGATTTGGCGGAAATAATGATTGAATTAAAGCATTGCATTTTTCCTCAAAATTTATTGCTATTATTTCCTGATCATTGTTTGGAGAAGTTGATTTCAGAGTTGGGATCACTTTTGATTCTGTTCTACCAGGCTTAGAGTACTGGTAAGCTGTAAAAATTGATTTATCTTTGGCCTCTGCTAGAAATTTGATCCAATGCTCTTTCTTATTGTGTTGTATCTGGTGAAAGTATTGATTCCTGGCAGCCTTGACTTCTATTTCAAATGGATGGTGGGCACATTGTTTAAATTGACGACGCAATCTGTGGAACCTCATCCTCATTTAAGTCAATCCATTTGTCCACCAAGGCTTTGATCTAGATGAGATCTTTAAGATTGGAATTGATGCTTTGGCAGCACTTTGAACCACTTCTTGTAATATTGAGGCTATTTGGTCATAATTTTTAATATGAATTGACCTTTGAAGTTGCTCCTGGAAATTTGCTTCATTTGTTTCTAGCTCCATTTCAAATTGCTTCCAATTGGCCTTTTTGATGTTAAATCTTGATGGCATTGATGGCATTGATGGCATTGATGGAATATTGTTAGTATTTTCCGATCCATGATATTTAGGTAGCTGTGCCTTGAAAATGATGAGTTCATGATCTGACCCAGTTGATTGCCCATATCCCCAGTCTTGCCATATTATTTATTTAAATCCTACTGCAAATGTTAGGTCAATAATTGATGTGCTCTTTGAATTTGATCTATGGAATGTCCGTCCAAACTCCTCAATCACTGAAGGACAGTTGAGCAATTGAGCATTAATTTGTTCATGATATTCCACCAAAAAGTTGGCTAATGAGTTGCATGTTTGAATGAGTGGATTCCATAATTAATGGTGAAGATTGAAGTCTCCAAGTAGGAGAAATGGCTTATCCAGATTTAAATTCAGATTAAGAAAACGTTGGACTGTATGATGAGAAAAAGAAGGTGTGAGAGGCTTCTCATTGTATATGTGTATGATATAAAATGCTTCCCCTGGTAGATCAACCTCCAGGATTTGATAATCTGGGTCAGAGACCAGGTCATATCTGGGCATTACCTGGATCTGGCTTGCCTTCTTGACATAGATCATGACCCTTGGGCGAAGGTAATGATGGGTTATTGGTGAGATTGCTTGGTAGGCTGAATGTAAAATGGGTTGGTAAGTTTGTAAATGAGTGTGATGGAACATATATGGTTCCTGTACTAAAAGAATGTCTGTTTCCCCTTTGATGGACACATCAAAGAGGGACTGCAAGATCTCTCGACCCCTTGCAGTGTTATGCTGGCTGAATTGGATGTGGCTCAGCATGATAATGCTTTGAAGTAGTCACAGTCCTGTTTTTGAAATGCCAAGTGGGTGTTTGATTTACAATTGGCGCATTGTACTGCATGGTGGACACAGCTTTCAGTAGCTTTGCAAGTGTTGCAACAGTGGGCTGAGCTCAGGTGTTCTCTTGAGCAGAAAGCACAGACAGGCGGATTTTTGCAATGTGATTGATGGTGTCCATAGGCAAGGCAATTTTGGCATTGTGTTTTGTAGGTGGCTTGTTGGTAGTTGACTGCCTTCAGGTAGAGACCACCAATCATAACACCTGATTCTAAAAGGTGTTCTTTTTCCTCCTCAGTTGTTACAGAGAAGGTAATAGAATCTTTTGATGACTGTTTGTGTGATCTGATAAGCCATCTTGGCTCACCTTGTGTTTGTATACCTTTGTTATATATTTCAATTTCATCTTTAAGAGCATCAAGTGGGATGCAAGTAGGTATTCCATGAACCACCACTTTTGGCTGTTGTGTAATTTTCTGTACTTTTTAAACAGGACATCCTATTTACCTCACACCATTTTGTCCATAACTTCCGCCTACAATCAGCTACAGCTCTATAAATTCAATATTTGGTTTTGCATTGTCTATGGATTTTGATTCATATTTATTTTGATATCTGCATCTACCAATTACATTATTTTTCGACCAATACACAATTTTGGACCCTCTGGACAAATAATTTTTCACCTCAGCCTTGCCAAGGCTCGACGCGCTATCACGTAGCAAGACACCTCGGTCACATGGCCTTTTTTGAAAACAATTCTTTTTAAAATCATCAAAAAATATTTTCCATAATTTTATTCAATCCTTGCTTTTGAGCTTATTATGTCAGCCAAAATCAAGGCCAAAATGGCCTTAAAATCTCCTTCACCAGAAGGGAGCCTACCAAGTCTGCCATCCTCACCAGAGATGGACATGTCAGATGTGCCAAGGCTCACATCTTCAATCTGGAATACAGATTTATCACCAAAGCCTGCAAGGCTACTTTCCTCTGTTCGACCTGTCAATTTGACATCCAAAGTCGACATTTTTAGCAGTGACCCAATCACTTCAACTGATCTAGGAACCACAAAATTATTTGTAAAAACACCTTTTGCTGACAGCCTCGGAAACGTGGTATTTCAGCCACCAACCACACCAACTCTCAACCATCCAAAATGGTAAGAATTACTGCTCCACACAGCATCAAACACACCTTTGAAACGGCAATTTTCGAGGCACGTGACTTACTAGTTAAGGCATACAGCCTTACAGGAGACAAAGAAAAGCAAGTGGCAGTCTTGGACCTCATTGAGGTTTTCCGAAGCTTTACTGAGAAGGGGAAGGTGATAACCACGAGACCCCCATGCCAGGTCTCAACTCCTGAACCAGTAGAGTCATCTACTATCAAGCAACCACCACCACCACCTGTGGCTTCAGCAGTACCTTCATATGCACAGAAGGTCAGGGATGGTATCCCAAATGAAAAGCCAGCTGTTGTTGCTACAACCAGGCCAGCCATGAAGGTACTCAGCCGCAAACCTTCTGTTTCAAGTACCACAATCACAGCCATGGCCACAAATACTAGGCCCATCATTGAAGCTGGTACTTCTTCTTCAACCACCAATGCAGCACCATCCACAACTGCACCAATCATTGACAATGAGAATGTCATTACCCTGGTAACCAGGTCAGGCTGCAGTCTGCCAGAATACCAGGCTTTCACTATCAGAGAGAGGATCAACAAAATCCTTGGGAAAAGGGCTATTTCAAGAGTCCATACTTCACCAAAGGGGAACCTTGTCCTGACCTGCATGGATGCCTCCCCTACAGAGCTGATTTTGGATCAGGAAAAATGGGAGGTTGTCTTTGCAGGATGGCCAGTTCAGAAGGCCCAAAGGCTAGCAATTGGCCTAAAATGGTGGTACATGGGGTTGCAACCTGTATCCCCATTCAAAAATTAAATGAAGAAATTGAGACCTATAATGATGGGATCAATACACAAGGCCATGCAAGATGGCTAACAAAGTCACCAGCAAAGGTAATGAGGGCCTCAGTGGCATTTTGTGTCAGGACTGAGGAGCAAAAAACGAGACTCATCAAGACAGGGGTACTCATTGGAGGACAACTTCTAAAGGTTGTCAACTACCAACAATCTACTAAGAAGACTCAGTGCAGAAAATGCCTGACATTTGGCCATCACTCTATGTGATGCAAGAAATCTCCAGTGTATGCCATCTGTCTTGGGCCACATTATACCAACAGACACAAGTGTAACACTTGTAGTGCAACCCAAAGTTGCATCCACCATGCAGTTCAGTGTGCCAACTGCAAGTCAAACACCCACCTGGCATTTCAAAGATTAGATTGTGAATTTAATAAAGCTTTAACCTGCTAGATACACTCAAATTTAGTCAACATAATACTGCAAGGGGTCGAGAGATCCTGCAGTCACTCTTAGAGGTATCCCTCAAGGAGGAATCAGACCTTATTTTTGTGCAGGAACCATACCTGTTCCATCACCTACCAACTCAATCTTTTCGACCTATCCACCATTCCGCATTCAACCTTATACCACCTGTTCTCACAACCAACCTGCGGCCCAGGGTGCTTACCTATGTCAAGAAATCTAGCCAGCTTCAAGTATCCCCTAGATATGACTTGGTGACAGACCCTGACCTTTAAATTCTGGAGGTAGAACTATCAAGTGAATCATTCTATGTGGTTCACATCTACAATGAGAAGCCAACCTTCCACTACTCAACTAAGCTCACAGTGGAACGCTTCTTGGATCTACAGTTGAGACTGGACAAGCCTATGCTATTTCTCGGAGATTTCAACTTGCATTATTCATCTTGGAATCCACTTGTCCAGAACAACTCACCTCTTGCCAACGAGCTAGCCCAGTACTTGGATAATGCCAATGCCCAGCTCCTCAACTCGCCATCAATCACTGAACAGTATGGAGGGACATTTCACAGATCTAATTCAAAAAGAACCTCCATCATTGACCTTACCTTTGCCATAGGATTCAAACACCTTAGGTGGGGCAACTGGAAATATGGAGAGTCTACTGGATCTGATCATGAAGTGATAATTTTTGATACCTGTTTAATAGATTCTAACTTAGGAGGGGTGATGAATGGCAACATAGATACTAACCCACTCCCCACCAGACTTAATGTCAAAAAAGCCAACTGGAATTTATTCAAGGCACATCTTTTACAACAGCAAGGATTGATGCAACAACAAATGGAAGAGGCCATCAAGAGCATTAATGTAGATTATATTGCCTCCAAATTACGAGAGGTAGTGCAAACTGCAGCACAAGAGTCAATTCCATTGTTCAAAATTACACCAAGATCAAAGCCTTGGTGGACTAAGGACCTTGCTGTACTTCGACAAATATTTCACAGGCTGAGACTCAGGGAGAAGGACAACAAACATGAGAAATCAGAGAAGGCAAGAGCTGCCAAGAACAAATATTTCCAACACATACAGCACACCAAACACCTCCACTGGACAGACCTTCTCGCCTCAGCTAAATACAAGATGATCTTCACTGCCTACAACTACTTCAGGCCTGAAAATTGCCTGTCAAGAATAATTCCGACTTTTGTCTATACACCAGGATACCAATTTTAGCCTGCAAAAGCAACAAAATTTGAGGATAAAAGTGAGGCTCTGGCCCAGACTCTTTTATTAAGTTTCCAAACTTCATCCCTTTCAGCTGAGGCACAGGAATTTATTCCTTCAACCTCATGCAGTACAACAACAATGAAAGAAATTGAGTGACAATGGGAATGGCCGGAACTCACAATTCATGAAATGATAAGTGCAGCTCCCAAAAAAATGACTGCCCCAGGTCTTGACTGTCTGGACTGGACAATTATAAGAGAAGCAATCTCAACTATTCCGGACTTCTTCTTCAGGGATTACAAATGCTTATTTGAAAGTGGACAACATCCTCAGCAATGGAAACAGGCAGTTGGTATCATCATCCCAAAGAGGAATAAGAAGGACTATAGTGCACCCAAAGCTTATAGACCTATTTCTCTTCTACCCTGCCTGTCCAAATTGCTAGAAAGAATATATGCCAATAGACTGTCATTTATTGCTAACACAACAGACCTCCTACACCCTAGTCAATTCGGAGGGCGCAAGCAGAGATCAGCCATTGATGCTGCTTTGTTGCTACAGGAATTTGTAGAGCAAAACATGAACAGGAAGCGGCTGGTATCAACAATCTTCTTGGACATTCTTGGAGCTTTTGATAGGCTAAAGCCAGCAGCACTTATAAAAACAATGCAGTCACTTCAGCTACCCCAAGGTCTCATATCATGGGTCCAATCATTTCTTGCTGGAAGGACCATACAACTACACTTTAATGGACAACTAAGCAAGGTGTTCCCAGTGACTGGAACTCCTCAAGGCAGCCCAATTTCACCAATGCTATTCCTGCTTTCTATCAGGAATCTCCTCCCTGCAATACAGAAAGATAACTTCCCCCAGCTGTCCTATATGGATGACATTGCCATTTCAGTGTCATCAACTTCAATCAGTAAAAATATAAGGACATTGAAGGGAATTACTGAAGAGTTATTGGGGGGTGCAAGAAAGCTTTCAGTGAATTTTGAGATGGAAAAATCCGAGCTGATTCATTTTGGACGTCAATATCAAAGGCCCACTACATCATTTTACTTGGAAGGCCTAGCTACAATAGAGCCAAAGGAGGTGGTCAGATGGTTAGGTATCTGGTTTGATAGGAAGCTCAATTTCAAGATACATGTGGAAAAGAGACTGCAGCTAGCCCATGGGGCTCTCAGTAGGATCCGGAACCTTGCCCCTTGCAACTCGAGGGCTCCACTGTCATGTCCTTCGACAACTCTACCTGGCCTGTGTCACTTCAGTACTTGATTACGGTTCAGTTCTTTGGCATGGTAAGAGGGGCAGTGGAATACTAACCAACAGATGTTAAAGGCTTCAGAATCAGGCACTACCATTGATTACTGGAGCCTACCGAGGCAGTCCTGTCAAGGCTTTAGAGGTTGAGGCCTCCATCTTACCAACAAAAGTACGGCATGAGAAGCAGGTTATTTACTATGGACCAAGGTTACTTCGACTTCAAAGGGACCACCCTATTCAGGAGCATCTCTTTAGTCCTCTAGAAGATGAACTGTCAAGCATCAATCAGATTGACCTTTGACTGTTAAATTACATCAACAAGCCAGCAACCCAGTTAATGAGGATTGGGAGTACTCTTAAACCAGTGGCTTCTCTGAACAATTTGGAGCAGCTAAATGCCCTATGGGTTCCACCGTTGCATCAAACTGACATTCACACTTCTATCTCTAATTGCTCAAAGGGTACAACTAAAGTATCTCACATCAAGCAAATCAAAAATATCCATTTGGAAGATGTCATAGTTTACACAGATGCATCACTTTCAGTGGGAGAAGGGAGTGGCATAGGCTTTGCAGTGTACTTGCCTTTTACCAGAGAGTTGAAATGCTTCTCCTACCATCTTGGTGATGCAATGGGTATCACAGATGCCGAAACCTATTGTATTTTAAGGGCTACCCAATATATGAAGAAATATTTTACAAAAAATACTATACATATTTTCACTGATAGCCAGGCAAGCATCCTGCAAATCCAACACAATAGCAATCAGTTCTCTCATCAGATCAGAATGATATGTCAAGGATACAAAGTTCACCTACACTGGTGTCCAGCTCATGTTGGCATAGAAGGAAATGAGCTAGCTGACAAGCTGGCTAGAGGAGGTGGAAAGAAACAGGCCATGAAAAGGGATCAGTATACCTCTCACTCCTTCATTAAGCATAAGGCAAGAGAATGGGTGCTAGAGGCATGGCAAAAAGACTGGGACTTGGAGCTATGGCACGAGGAGGAGGGCCGAAAGGCCAAAGGACTTGGCAAGTACTACAGGCTCCAGGCTCAGACTAATCATCCAAAATTTTCGTACAAACTAGATGGATTTCAAGGACACAGTAGGGAGACAGAATCCGGATTTTTCCAGGCCAGGCTAGGAGTAGGCAATACCAGGGTCTACTTGCACATGATAGGAAAGGTTCAAGATAAGTCATGTAATTTTTGTGGAAAAGAAAGGCAAAATGTGCAGCACCTGTTGTGACACTGTCCAAAATTCAAAGACCAGAGAAGCAGATGCTTCAAGGGCATAGAGCCAAGAACACTTCCGACCTTGTTTTGTACAAAAAGAGGGAAGGAAGCACTATTAATATATTTGGATACATCCAAGTGCATGGCAGCACATAAAGGGAGTTAAATTAGGACAAATAATTGGGAAATAATAAATTTGGAATGAAGGGATAGTGGCTTATAAGGAGGGGAAGGCTAGATATATGTATTTTAAATGTGTCATAGCTAGATAGGTTAATACACTATGAATTAAAATAATTAAAAATAAAAAACACACATTTTGCCACATGATATATACAGTTGTTTGAGGCTTCCCATGTACCACACTTATGCTCAGATGAGAGATGGTTGCCATTGCATATAGCACAGACAGGTGCCCTTTTGCAATTTAGGAATAAGTGGCCATATTTTAGACTTTTTTGCAGTGAGTTTTTGGTGAGATTTGTTTGTAGTTGGCCACCTTAAGTAATAGGCCACCAACCAAAAGTATATTCTTTAGCCTTGAGCTTTTATCCTCTTCAGAATTGAAACTGAAGATGACTGAGCTAGATTGGCCATATGGTGTATCAGTCAGCCATCTTGGGCTTCCCACCACCTGTTCACCCATATTGAAATCTTCTACCTCTTGCTTGAAGGAAGGCATTGAAAGAGAAGTTGGAACACCATATGCTACCATCTTTGGCCAGTTGTTGACCTTCTGAATGCTAGCCACTGGCCATTTCCCAAAAATTGTGATCCATCTGTCCTGGATAGCCAAAAGCTCTTCAGGAGAGGAGTCATAGCATGTTAGGACAAGATTTGTCCGAGGAGAAGTATGGACTCTGGCAACAGCTTTCTTTCCAAGGAGCTGGTTGATGTTGTCCCTGGCATCATATATGGCATCATCTGCTGAAGGACCTGAAGAGAAATTGGTGTTGAAATTATTAAGCTTTGGGAGCTTTGGTTGCTCAGAGGGCAAAAAGGCGCTTGGTAGAGCCAAGGTCACTTCCTACCCTATTTCGGACAAATAGGGGGAAGGAGGCACTACTACAAAATTTGGATACATCCAAGTTCATGGCAGCACATAAAGGGAGTTAAATTAGGACATATTATTGGGAAATCAAGTATTGGGATGAATGGAATGTATCTTATTATTATTTTAATTTTTGATGAGGGGAGGCTTAGAATTAGGAGTTATAAATGTGTCATAGCTAGATAGCTGAATACACTTTGATTAAAAAAAAAAAAGGCGCTTGGACCATACTTTCTCTTGGCAGAAGAAAATTTTTCACTGCCACCAGAATTGGGGGCAGAGATGGGATCAGAACTGGAATCCAGTGGGGAGAATTGCTTTGATTTAGATGATTTGGTAGTAGATGGAAGGTCTGATGGCTGTAGATTTAATTTATCACTCCAAATAGATGAACTTAGCCTAGGCTGAGATGAAAGATCAATGGGTGATGAAGGTGTGGATGAATTGGTGCCTCCAGCATGAGGATCAAGGTCTACACCCATTTTCAGGCCAACCAGCAGGCTGGTAGCAATGAAAATTATATCAAATCAACGCTGAGATTGATGCAACACAGAATATGTATGACAATGAAAATTTGGGGAACGTGGTGGAAAGTTATTGATGAAAAAGCAAATTTGTAACAATTTGTAACATCTGTCAAGCATGATACATGTTGAGAATAGGGCGATCAGAGACAGGTAGCTGCAGCTGTGGGTTCAAGCAAACTGTGAAACATCTACTACTTGACTGTAGGAGGTATAAACAAAATAGGAAGAATATGAAAGTGAAGCTTGGGATAGAGGAGATTAGTCTCAAGGTCCTCCTCCATAGCAACATTGGAATAAAAGCAGTACTGGAATTCTTAAATGACACAAATATATGTACAAGGAAGTGTTATCTAGGAGAGGAAGAAGATCCATTTTGAAAGTAGGATGGGGTTTTAAAGGTTAAATTGTAGTTAAATACTGCACATCCTCTGATAGTCTTAGACTTATATAGGATGTAAATGAATATAAAAAAATAAAAAATAAATGCTATGGACAGACCTTTCAGACACGAGAAGAGCATAATAACCAGCGAGTACATCTGGTTATTGCTGAGAAAATACAAGATGAAACTGGATGGATTGCATTGACTCTAGCGGCAAAAACTGCAACAGAAACTAACGAGGATCCGAGAAACATCGACGAGGCTCTCTCAGGGCCTGATGAACACTATTGGCGTGATGCAGTAAATAAGGAGCTACAATCCTTAAGACAAAATCACACCTGGGATGAAACTGCTCGACCATTAAATCGCAACATTGTTGGATCCAAATGGGTATTTAAAATCAAGCAAAAAGCGGATGGATCTATCGACCGGTACAAAGCGCGATTAGTGGCTGAAGGATTCAGTCAACTTCCTGGTCACAATTTTGACAAAACATTTGCTCCTGTAGCTCTGTATGACAGCCTCTGTATCCTTCTACGGATAGCTTCTCAAAGCCAATGGATTCCCCAACAGACGGACGTAAATTCTGCATACCTTTACGGAAACTTGGAGGAAGAAATTTAAATGGAACTACCCCCTGGATTCCGCACATCCGGAAAATGTGTTAAACTTTGTAAGTGTATCTACGGCCTTAAACAATCAGGTTGTGAATGGTATGCTTGTATCTCGGCCTCCCTTAGACAAAAAGGATTCGAGATAACCAACTTCAATCCATGCGTCTTTCTTCACCCAACAGAAAATGCCTGCGTCACGGTATACGTTGTCGACATTCTAATCTTTGGTCCAGACAACATCTTCCGGCAAGCCCTGAAATTGTCAATTGGAAACAACTTTGACTGCAAAAATTTGGGAAAAGCGAGTTATGTCCTGGGCCTAGAGATTAAACTAGAGAAATCTGGCATCCGGCTCTCTCAACAAGGCTACTCACTAAAGATACTAAAACAATTCGGTTTTGAAAACTCACATAAAGTTAGCACACCTCTTGATCCAAACGTAATCCTCTTCAAAGGATGTGAAGAGGATTGTCTCAAGAAAATTAAGGAATATCAGGCCATTGTCGAATCTTTAATGTACCTTGTCATAGGCAGCCGACCAGACCTAGCCTACACAGTCACACTTTTAAGCCAGTTTGCATCTTGTCCAAATGAAAGTCACTTGCGAGCTGCCAAACGTACCCTTTGATATCTAGCAGGAACCACTGATTGGGATCTAAACTATCCTTTCCGATCAAATGAGCTTCTCGAAGTTTATGCTGATGCCTCCTACGCTGGTGATCCCCATTCTCGGAAATTGACATCTTTTTTTTTTTTTTTTTTTTTAAATCATATTTTATTCAGCTAGCTAGCTATGACAATTTATTTAACATATATTCAAAGCTAATAAAAATCCTTATTATGTTTTCTTTTCTCTCCCATTTTGTTTGTACATATTTAATCTCCTTTATGTGCATTTATGCACCCAGAAGCCTTCAAAAATTCTAATAACGCATCTCTACCTCTCTGTGTTCTGAAAAGAATTGGTAGCTTTAATGGCTCTATATTTTTGGAAAATTCTTACTCTTTCTTTTGTAAAGCTCTTACACTGCAATATTAGGTGTTGCATTGTCTGCTTTTCTGTTTTACAAAGATTGCAGATGTCATCCTTTGATTTTCCAATTTTATGCAATTATGCCCTTGCATTTCCTATGCCAGTCCTGGCTTTTATTTTTTAAAAATTCATAGTATATTCAGCTATATAGCTATGACACAGTTCTAACATACAAAATATATCTAAAAAGTTTCTCCAAGTTTCTTTTTCCCCAGTAGTTTTAGTTTTACTCTATTTCATCTTCTGCATGCCCTAAGGCTTTTAGTGGAATCTAGAAAGCAAAGTAGTGCTGTTTTCCCAATATGTGTCGCAAAAAGAAGTGATAGTTTAAGTGGTGTTATATCTGCAAAATATTTTCTCCTTTCAACCTTGAATTTTTTACAATGAAGGATTAGATGAGGCACTGTCTGTCTTCCTTCCCCACAGTAGTCACACCAACCACTTTCTGATTTTCCAATTTTTTTGAGATAAGCCAGAGTATTCCCAATACCAGTCCTTGCCTGGAAGTATTCAACCTGAGTCCTTCTGCTGTATTTTTTGTAGTTGTAGGGTTTGAGCTTGAAGTCTGGAGTATTCTTTAGTGCAAAGATCCTATCGTATTTTTCAATTCCTTTGGCCTTTCTACCCTCTTCTTCTCGGAACAGCTCTGATTGCCATCTTTGTTTCCAAGAGATGACTAGTTGTTGCCTCATTTATTCTCTTAAGAATGATAGTGTGGTGTATGTGTCTTTCCTCATAGCAGGTCTTTTTTCCCCAGCTTTGGCTAGTTTATCTGCCATTTCATTTTCCTCTATACCCATATGTCCAGGGCACCAATGAAAGTGAAGGCTTAGATGCTTTGCAGAACTTTGTATTTGATGACAGATTTTGGTTGGTCTATTCTGGATCCGAGATAGTGAAGCTTGGCTGTCAGAGAAGATAAAGATATCTCCAGAAATATTGAGTTTCTTGACAGTTTGGATGGCCTTCAGGATGCAATATGTTTCTGTATCAGCAATGCCAATTCTGTTGCCGAGGTTGAAGGAGTAGCATTTGATCTGCCTTGTGACAGGAAGATAGATTATAAAGCCAATGCTGCTGCTTCTCCCTACAGAAAGAGATCCATCTGTGTAAACTGGACAGGTCTCAAGAGATAGATGGGCCAGAAGATTCAAATGCTCTGTTTGAGCCACATCCTTGGGCTGTTGGGAGATAGTTGTTTTGATACTGTTGGTAAGCCAAGGTGGGACCCAGCTTTGTCTAGACTGCTCCATGTTGCCAAATTTTCCCAGCTCCCTCAGTAGTTTGGCCAGTTGGAAAAGCCTAGATGGACACTGATCAACAAATCTAAACATCCCTACATCACCAGTTGTTTGAAGAGGGCTGGTGTCAAGTTTATCCTGCAAAGCCTGATTTAGTTCTTCTAGTATTGGATGGTTGGTTTGGAGTCCCAGTATTCTTAGTGCATAGTTATTCTCTAGCTTCAAATGCCTCACTGGTGTTGGTAATATTGCTGCTTCTACCTGCAGAGCTTGTGCAGGGCTACTTGGATATGCACCAGTAATGTATCTGATAGCTCTGTTCTGGAGTTTTTGGTTTTATTAGTGAGTTGTTGTTTACCATATCTTCCAGATCACATCACAGAGCCATAGTCCAGTACAGATGTGACACAAGATAGATACAGCTGCCTTAAAGCATTTAATTGAAGTCCTTTTGTTGGAGAAGCTAGCCTTACGATCCTCTGAAGAGCTCCATTGGCCAGTTGAAGTCGCTCGTCCACATGGGTCTTGAAGGTTAATTTTCGATCATACCAAATACCAAGCCATCTGACAACCTCCTTTGGATGTAGTAGTATCTGATCTACTTTTAGGGGTGTCAGGATTGGGAATTGCTTATTACAGAAGTGTATAAGTTCTGATTTTTCCTTCTCAAAAGAGACTGAGATTGACTTGGCTGTTGAAAAGATGGTATTGAGTTGGACTTCTAGCTCCCTTACATTTTTGCTGACCGAGGTTGAAGCACAAGATATAGACAGATCATCAATGTAGGAGAGTCGAAGGGTGTTATTAGTGTGAGTGTTGGCAAGTAAGAACCTTATTGAAAGAAGGAATAGTATAGGTGAGACAGGGCTTCCTTGAGATGTTCCAGAGATAGCAAATTCATCACTCAGCTCCCCATTGAAAAGCAGCCTGATGGTCCTGTTAGTAAGGAATGAACCAACCCACTTAACTAGCTGACCCATGACTTGGATAAGCTTTGCTGGCTCAAGTCTGTCAAAAGCTCCGAGGATATCTAAGAACACTGTGCTGACTATTCTACCTCTCTTGGTATTTGATTCAATGAAATGTTGAAGCAGAATTGCAGCATCTATAGCACTACGCTGCTTCCGTCCTCCCATTTGACTGTTGTGGAAAAGATTAGTGGTTGTATTGCCAAGGAATGATAGTCTGTTTGCATAAATCCTCTCCAACAGTTTTGATAGACATGGAAGCAAGGAAATTGGGCGGTATGCCCTCGGCTCTTAGTAGTCTTTCTTATTCTGTTTGGGTAGAATAATTCCAGTTGCTTGCTTCCATCTGCTAGGATGTTGACCACTGTTGAATAGATAGTTGTATGCCTTGAAAAATGTTGTTGGGACACACTCCATGGCAGCTTTGATAATGGCCCAGTCTAGCTGGTCTATACCTGGGGCTGTCTTCTTATTTGGTATTGCTGCTTTTATTTCTCCAATTAATAACCCAGAAAAATCCCTCTTTTGTCCATCAGAGCATGTTCTTCCCAGTGGCAAAGAAGATGAGGCAGTATTGCAGTCAATAGCTGTCAACCCAACATCAGTAGGGTTAAACTGCATTTTGGGAATAATCCTTGCACAAGAGCTTGACACTTGTCCTTGAAAGATATTGCTACTCCAGACTCAGTCTCATTGGTTAGTGGATTAGTCATTTGATATTGAAGGGCCGGGATAAAATGGCGAGGCTGATTGGAAGTTTTAGTGTAGTTGTTAGCTTTAAATATCATCTTCTCTTTGGCAGAGGATAGGAAATTCTTCCCAATGACTGGCTTTTGCATGACTGATGGCTTTGAAGTATGTGTTTCTCACAATTTTGGCTTCCTCCTGCACTGCTGGGGCTGCAAATAGCTTTGCCCTTCGTCTATGCTGATGGTAACTGTGCCTTAAATTTGTTAGCTTTTCAGTCCACCATGATTTTGATCTACTGCATGGCCTTAACTGAGGGATAGAACTGTCAGCTGCTCCTTGAACCATATCTTGAAGAACACCTGCAACAGAGTCACTGTCTGCCAATGCTATAGATGAGTCCAGCAATTGGTTAATATAGTCCTGATTGGTGAGCAAATAATTGTTGAATAAACCCCAGTCTGCTTTCTTCAAGTTGTATCTTGCTGGAAGTAGTTTTGTTGCTGGGCTGGATGTATTCAGTGGTGCAAGGGCCTCGGCTCGGAAGATGATAGCTTCATGATCAGAGCCTGTGCTCTCTGCATATCTCCAATCCTGCCAACTCAGATTGTTGAATCCTGAAACAAATGCTAGATCAATGACTGAAGTATTCACAGTATTGGGCCGATGGAATGTTCCCCCTAGCTCTTCAATGACAAATGGATCCATCAATTGATGTGCATTTATTTTCTCCAGGTAGTTAGCAAACTGGTCTGCTTGTAAGGAAGGCGTCTGCACCAATAGATTCAAGCTAGGATGATGTAAGTTAAAGTCCCCAAGTAGAAGAAATGGCAGGCTAGCTGGTAGTTGAAGATTAAAAAAGCGCTGTACTGTATTTCGATGCTCATGTTGATCCCTGGACCGCTCATTATAGATATGAATTATGAGGAAGCTTTCCTGGGGATGTGATACTTCGAGGATCTGGAAATCTGGGTCTGTTGCAAGGTCATACCTTGGTGTAAGCTGGAATGGACACCCCTGTTGGACGTAGGCTAGAACTATGGGCCGGATGAAGCATTGAATTTCTGGAAGTATTGGAATGAAAGATGGGTGTGAAATTGGAATGAATGAATGTGATGATTGATCTTGTACCAAATATGGTTCTTGAACAAACAGTAATGTGGCCTTCTCCTTTAAAGCAAGTTCAAAGAAGGAATGGAGTATCTCCCTACCCCTTGCAGTGTTGTGTTGAGCAATTTTCATTTGTCCTAACATGTTAGTACTTTGAAAACCTCACAGCTATGCTTTTGGAGGGCGTTGTGAGAAGGTGAATGGCAGTTGACACACTTAACTGCCAAATGGGTACAGCCATGAGATGATTGACATGTTGCACAGTGGTGTTTATCAGTAGCATGTGAGCTTCGACAGATGGCACATACTAGTTGGCTGCGGCAGACTGAAGCATGGTGTCCAAACTTGAGGCAGTTCCTGCACTGTGTTTTATGTGTTGTAGACTGGTAGTTGACCACCCGGAGTAACATGCCCCCAATGATAATACCTGTTTTGTTGAGTAGTTGTCTCTCCTCTTGGTTTTTGACTGTGGAGACCACAGGTGAGTGAGCTTTCTTTTGCTCTTTAAGAAGCCATCTTGGTGCTCCTTGGATTTGCAGGCCAGGGTTGTAATCTTCGGCTTCCTCCTTGAAGCTGGTTATTGGTATGCGTGTTGGAACGCCATGTACAACAAGCTTGGGCCGGTTATTGACCCTCTGGTCCTCTGAAATTGGCAATCCCTCAAAAATTGGCTACCATTGTGTGAGGCTCTCCAGCACCTCATCTGCAGTTGCTTCAAGGCAGGTTAGCACCAAGTTGTGGTGTGGTGAAGTGAATACTCAAGCTATGGCTTTTCTTCCCAGAACCCTGTTCAGCTTGTCCCGTATTTCTGTTGCTTGATAGCGAGGTAATGAACTTCCTCTGACAGTCACAAGTGTGATGATTTTGTCAAGGTTCTGACTGAAAGGAATAGGTGATGCCTGAGCTTTGCCTTTGCTATTGGTAATTATTTGCTGAGTGGTACCTTGAAGTGAGACAGGTTCTGGTTTGGATTGTGATGTTGAGGGAGGAAGTGAGGCCTTCAATTTCTCAGCATAAGTCGGCTGTGCATTTGAAGCTGGGGTAGATTTGGGAGTCAAGGTGGTTGTTGTTTCTGCAGTAATGGCTACAGGTTGAGATTGGGGTGGTTGTTGAGGTTGCGGCTGAGGTAGATCTGCTGATTGATAATTTAGAACAGCTGTAGTTAGTGACCCTAGATGTCCTTTCTCAGTAAACGTGCAAAATATTTCCACAAGATCTAAGAGGTTTGATTGCTCAGCTCTATCCTCAGTAAGTTTGTGGGCCTCAACCAAAAGGTCTCTAGCATCCAAGATATTGCCCATAGAAGTTTTGACCTTTAAAATTGGTGGATTAGCACCTGATTTAGAACTGACCCTTGTGTACTTTGAAGGATGATAGTGAGGATCAGTGAGTGCACTGGAAGTTCTTTTTTTGCTAGTTTTATTGTTTGATTTAATTGCATTTATTCCTGCCAGAAATTCAGTCCCAGCAAGTTGGTCACTACTGAAATCTGAAAAATCAGTCTGGGTTTGGTCTAAATTCCACCTTGAGTCAGATAATCTAGGCTGGTCAGTCAAGTTAATCATTCCTGGAAGCAGTGGTGAAGAGCAGGCTGTTTCTATACTTGAAACTGATTTTGTATCAGGTGGCTGTGATTTTTTAGACTTCTTTATTTTTTATGATTTTTATGATTTTTATGATTTTTATGATTTTTATGATTTTTATGATTTTTATGATTTTTATGATTTTTATGATTTTTATGATTTTTATGATTTTATGATTTTATGATTTTTATGATTTTTATGATTTTTATGATTTTTATGATTTTTATGATTTTTATGATTTTTATGATTTTTATGATTTTTATGATTTTTATGATTTTTATGATTTTTATGATTTTTATGATTTTTATGATTTTTATGATTTTTATGATTTTTATGATTTTTATGATTTTTATGATTTTTATGATTTTTATGATTTTTATGATTTTTATGATTTTTATGATTTTTATGATTTTTATGATTTTTATGATTTTTATGATTTTTATGATTTTATGATTTTATGATTTTTATGATTTTTATGATTTTTATGATTTTTATGATTTTTATGATTTTTATGATTTTTATGATTTTATGTTCTCAAGCTGCTGCATGGATTCCAAGGCTAGTAAAGAGAAAAATTTTCAAGACAAAAAATCGGGTTCTAGTCAAAAGATGTTGGTATTTTGATGCGTGAATGTCGAGAATTATATTGGTGGAATGCTGTGGATGAGGCAAAAACAGAAGTCGAGTTTGTAATTGTGTAGCTGATAATGGGCTGAAGTTGTTGATGAAAAGGCAATTTTCTGAAGTTTTGTCGCAATTTTGTCCGTTTTTGATCGAAAAATATCGGAATAGGTAGATGCTGTAATGAAATTTATATCAGTGGAATACTGCTGAGTAGGTGAAACTGAATATGCTAGTTACAACAGTATAGCTGATGATTGGCAGGGGTTGTTAATGAAATGGCGGTGTAAGAGATTGTGCCAGTCCTGGCTTGAAAGTAGGTAGATTCTGTACTCCTGCTATGTCCTTGAAAATTGATAGGTTTGGTTGAAAATGTTGGGGTTGACATCTGGGCCTCGATCCTATAAAATTTGCCCAGCCCCTTGCTTTTTCTCCCTTCTTCTTCACAGAAGAGCTCAGAAGTCCAATCTTCTGACCATGCTTTTAAGGTGAGTTCTTTTGTCCTTTGCTTTAAAAATGAATTTGTGGTAAAGTGGTTCTTTCTCTAAACCATCTTTTTGCTTGCTCTTTCTGCTAAGCCATCAGCCAGCTTGTTTCCTTCAACTCTAGCATGCCCTGGACACCATGACAAATGGATAGTGCAAGATTCAGCTTCTTTTCCAATCTGATGGGAGAAAAAATTATCCATCTTTTGGATCCTTATTAAGCTAGCCTGACTGTCAGTGAAGATGTGGTAGTTTCCATGTGGTAAGATCTTTTTAAGATTTCTGATGGCTTTGAGTATACAGAATGTTTCTGTGTTTGTTATATCCATAGTTTTTTTTTTTTTTTTAATTCATAGTGTATTCAGCTATCTAGCTATGACATATATCTAACTTGTAAATCTTAAACTCTCTTCCTGACTAATAACTATACATCCATTCCAAATACATTATTTTCCAATTATGTGTCCTATTTTAACTCCCTTTATGTGCTGCCATGTACTTGGATGTATCCAAATATTGTAGTAGAGCCTCCTTCCCCCTTTTTGTCCGAAATAAGGTTGGAAGTGACCTTGGCTCTATGCCCTTGAAGCATTTGTTCCTTTGATCTTTAAATTTTGGACAGGGTAATAACAAGTGCTGTACATTCTGTCTTTCTTTACCACAAAAATTGCAAATATTATTGTGAACTTTTCCTATCATATGAAGGTAGACCCTTGTATTTCCCACATCAAGTCTTGCCTGAAAGAATTCAGATTCTGTTTCCCTGCTGTGTCCTTGGTATCTAAATAATCTGAAAGAGAAATTGGGTTGGTTAGTCTGGGCCTGGAGCCTGTAATACTTGCCAAGTCCTTTGGCCTTTCGACCTTCCTCCTCATGCCAGAGCTCCATGTCCCAATCTTTTTTCCATGCCTCAAGAATCCATTCCCTAGCCTGATGCTTAATGAATGAGTGAGAGGTATAGTGGTCCCTTTTCATTACTGCCTGGTTTCGACCTCCTGCAGCTAGCTTATCAGCCAGCTCATTTCCTTCTATGCCAACATGAGCTGGACACCATTGGAGATGAACTGTGCTTTCATTACATATCATTCTGATCTGGTGACAGAATTGATTGCTATTGTGCCGGATTCGAGGAGCGCTTGCCCGGCTATCAGTAAAAATATGTATATTCTTATTTGAATAATATTTTTAAACATATTTTGCTGCTTTCATGATACGATAGGTTTCCGCATCTGTGATACCAATTGAGTCATCAAGGTTGTAAGAAAAGCATTTCATCTCTCTGGTGACAGGCAGGTAGATCACATAGCCTATGCTGCTTCCAGCTGTCTTTGAAATTGATATCCAAAGTGAATCAGCTCTGATTTTTCCATCTCAAAATTCACTGAAAGATTTCTTGCACCCTCCAATAACTCCTCCGTAATTTCTGTCAGTGTCCTAATATTTTTATTGATTGAAGTGGATGACACTGAAATTGCAATGTCATCCATGTAGGACAGCTGAAGGAAGTTCTTCCTGTGTACTGCTGGAAGAAGATATTTGATGGGAAGGAGACAAAGCATTGGTGATATTGGGCCACCTTGGGGAGTCCCAGTCACTGGAAAAACCTTGCTCAGTTTTCCATTGAAGTGAAGCTGCATTGTCCTTCCAGCTAGAAATGATTTGACCCAATATATAAGACCTAGAGGCAGCTGTAAGGACTGCATTGTTTGGATTAGAGCTGCAGGTTGCAGAGCATCAAAAGCTCCAAGGATGTCCAAGAATATTGTTGATACAAGTTGTTTGCTGGCCAGATTCTGCTCAACTAATTCCTGTAGCAACAAAGCAGCATCAATGGCTGACCTCTGCTTACAACCTCCAAGTTGGCTAGAGTCAAGTATATCTGTTGTATTAGCAATATATGACAATCTGTTGACATATATTCTTTCCAGTAATTTGGATAGGCAGGGTAAGAGGGAAATAGGTCTGTAAGCCATAGGTGCACTGTAGTCCTTTTTGTTTCACTTAGGTATGATGATCCCCACTGCCTGTTTCCATTGCTGAGGATGTTGTCTGTTTTCAAATAAGCATTTGTATGACTTGAAGAAGAAATCCGGAATAGTTGTGATGGCTACATTGATCATGGTCCCATCCAGACAATCAAGCCCTGGGGCAGTCATTCTTATAGGAGCAGCATTAATCATCTCATCAATGGTGAGTTCAGGCCAGTCCCATTGTCTTTCTATTTCTTTCTGTGTTGTTCTATTGTATGAAGTATTGGGAATGAATTCCTCTGCCTCAGCTGATAAGGTTGAAATTGGAAGACTTGGGAAAAGGCTCTGGGCCAGAGCCTCACTTTTATCTTGAAATTTTGATGCTTTAGCCGGCTGAAATTGGTGTCTTGGTATGTAAACCAGGGTGGGAATTATTCTTTACTGATTAATTTCAGGCCTGGAGTAGTTGTAGGCAGTGAATATCAACTTGTCTTAAGCTGAGGCGAGAAAGTCTGTCCAGTGGAGGTGTTTGGTGTGCTGTATGTATTGGAAATATTTATTCCTTGCAGCTCTTGCCTCCTCTAATGCCTCAGGGTTGTTGCCATTCTTCTCCCTGCGTCTTAGCCTGTGAGTTATTTGTCGAAGTACAGCTAAGTCTTTGGTCCACCAAGGCTTTGATCTTGGTGAAATTTTCAACAGTGAAATTGACTCTCGTGCTGCAGTTTGCACTACCTCTTGTAATATGGAGGCAACATAACCTAAATTATTGCTCTTGATGGCCCCTTCCGTTTGTTCTTGCATCTGTCCTTGCTGTTGTAAAAGATGTGCCTTGAATAAGTTCCAGTTGGCTTTTTTGACATTGAATCTGGTAGGGAGTGGGTTAGCAATTCCATTTTAATCCAGCTGTCCTTCTGAATTAGGATTCATCAAACTGGTATCAAAAATTATCACTTCATGGTCTGATCCAGTGGACTCTCCATATTTCCAGTTACTCCACCTATGATGTTTGAATCCTATGGCAAAGGTGAGGTCAATGATGGAGGTGCTTTTGGAATTGGATCTATGAAATGGCCCTCCATACTTTTCAATGATTGATGGAGAGTGTTACAGTTTGACCGTGGTTTATCTTAGGCGGAGACCTAAGTAGAGCTTGGGGGCGTATTCAGGAGAGTGTTACATATTGTCTTTTATCAAGCAACTAAGTTTCACTTGGCCACATTACATTAAAACTAGGAAGGAATGTGAGACGGCGAAGTAAAATTGCCAAGTGAGAGAGTCAGCTAGATGGCAAAGATGACGACGGGCAGTGGTGGAGCAATATGTCATTCTCACCAACAGAGTATGTATTGGATGAGCTAGAAGGATGTACAAAAAGTCATTGCCCGTAGTTGTGATACTTCTCTCTTCATATGGTTTAATCTTTCTAAAAGTACACTACAACCAGCTTGGTTTTGTCACAGAGAGTTAAGGAGCTGGGCATTGGCAGTATCCAAGTACTGGGCCAGCTCGTTGGCAAGAGGTGAGTTGTTCTGGACAAGTGGATTCCAAGATGAATAATGCAAGTTGAAATCTCCGAGAAATAGCATAGGCTTGTCCAGTCTCAACTGTAGATCCAAGAAGCGTTCCACTGTGAGCTTAGTTGAGTAGTGGGAGGTCGGCTTCTCATTGTAGATGTGAACCACATAGAATGATTCACTTGATAGTTCTACCTCCAAAATTTGAAGGTCAGGGTCTGTCACCAAGTCATATCTAGGGGATACTTGAAGCTGGCTAGATTTCTTGACATAGGTAAGCACCCTGGGCCGCAGGTTGGTTGTGAGAACAGGTGGTTTAAGGTTGAATGCAGGATCCCTCGACCCCTTGCAGTATTATGTTGACTAAATTTGAGTGTATCTAGCATGTTAAAGCTTTATAGAATTCACAATCTAATCTTTGAAATGCCAGGTGAGTGTTTGACTTGCAGTTGGCACACTGAACTGCATGGTGGATGCAACTATGGGTTGCACTACAAGTGTTACACTTGTGGCTGATGGTGTATTGTGGCCCAAGACAGATGGCATACACTGGAGATTTCTTGCATCACATAGAGTGATGGCCAAATGTCAGGCATTTTCTGCACTGAGTCTTCTTAGTAGATTGTTGGTAGTTGACAACCTTTAGAAGTTGTCCTCCAATGAGTACCCCTGTCTTGATGAGTCTCGTTTTTTGCTCCTCAGTCCTGACACAAAATGCCACTGAGGCCCTCATTACCTTTGCAGGTGACTTTGTTAGCCATCTTGCATGGCCTTGTGTATTGATCCCATCATTATAGGTCTCAATTTCTTCATTTAATTTTTGAATGGGGATACAGGTTGCAACCCCATGTACCACCATTTTAGGCCAATTGCTAGCCTTTGGGCCTTCTGAACTGGCCATCCTGCAAAGACAACCTCCCATTTTTCCTGATCCAAATTCAGCTCTGTAGGAGAGGCATCCATGCAGCTCAGGACAAGGTTCCCCTTTAGTGAAGTATGGACTCTTGAAATAGCCCTTTTCCCAAGGATTTTGTTGATCCTCTCTCTGATAGTGAAAGCCTGGTATTCTGGTAGACTGCAGCCTGACCTGGTTACAAGGGTAATGACATCCTCATTGTCAATGATTGGTGCAGTTGTGGATGGTGCTGCATTGGTGTTTGAAGAAGAAGTACTGGCTAGAATGATGGGCCAAGTATTTGTGGCTATGGCTGTGATTGTGTTACTTGAAACAGCAGGTTTGCGGCTGAGTACCTTCATGGCTGGCCTGGTTGTAGCAACAACAGCTGGCTTTTCATTTGGGATACCATCCCTGACCTTCTGTGCATATGAAGGTACTGCTGGAGCCACAGGTGGTGGTGGTGGTTGCTTGATATTAGATGACTCTACTGGTTCAGGAGTTGAGACCTGGCATGGTAGTCTAGTGGTTATTACCTTCCCCTTCTCAGTAAAGCTTCGGAAAACCTCAATGAGGTCCAAGACTGCCACTTGCTTTTCTTTGTCTCCTGTAAGGCTGTATGCCTTAACTAGTAAGTCACGTGCCTCGAAAATTGCCGTTTCAAAGGTGTGTTTGATGCTGTGTGGAGCAGTAATTCTTACCATTTTGGATGGTTGAGAGTTGGTGTGGTTGGTGGCTGAAATACCACGTTTCCGAGGCTGTCAGCAAAAGGTGTTTTTACAAATAATTTTGTGGTTCCTAGATCAGTTGAAGTGATTGGGTCACTGCTAAAAATGTCGACTTTGGATGTCAAATTGACAGGTCGAACAGAGGAAAGTAGCCTTGCAGGCTTTGGTGATAAATCTGTATTCCAGATTGAAGATGTGAGCCTTGGCACATCTGACATGTCCATCTCTGGTGAGGATGGCAGACTTGGTAGGCTCCCTTCTGGTGAAGGAGATTTTAAGGCCATTTTGGCCTTGATTTTGGCTGACATAATAAGCTCAAAAGCAAGGATTGAATAAAATTATGGAAAATATTTTTTGATGATTTTAAAAAGAATTGTTTTCAAAAAAGGTCACGTGACCAAGGCATTTGGTCACTTGATAGTGCGTCGAGACGCGTTTTCGCGTCACGCGTCGAGCCTTGGCAAGCCTGGGGCGGAAATTTTTTTGTTCAGAGGGTCGAAAATGGGTTTTTGGCCGAAAAATGTTGCAATTGGTGGATGCAAACGTCGAAAATTGTATCAATAGAATGCCTTTGAGAATGCAAAACCGAATATCGAATTTATAATGGCGTAGCTGATGGTGGGCAAAAGTTGTGGATGAAGTGGCAAATTTCCAGAGTATAGTGACGTGAATGCAAAATGTGTGAACTGCAATGCCCATGGTCACAATGCACTACAAAAACTTGACTGGGAAATTTACAAGGCAATTTTATGTTAGGACACCTTAAAATCTGCCAATACAATACTGCTAGATGTTATGGCTTGGCTGTTGTCTGAGTTTATGTGGATACCTAAGCGTATTGTTGAAGATTCATGTTGTAAGACTGTAAGGAAATGATAGATGAAACTGGAAGATACAGCACTACCAGCCAAGGGGCCAGATCAGTGTCACAGCGTAGTGATTCTTGATAATATGTTGCTGGGTTGCAAATATTCAGCCTAGGGTGAAGAAATCAGTCAAGACAATCACTGAGAGGCTGAATATTATAAAAACCTGTTAATTGTAGCTAGATTTCTCTTTCTTCTTTATACAGTTTATTAAATCAACATTATCATCACCAACTCGGGGTTTCTGTCACACTAGAGGGAGAGAAATCCTTCAATCACTCTTTGAAGTTGCTCTGAAAGAAGATGCACAAATACTCTGTGTTCAAGAGCCTTACCTTTTCTTTCATGAACAAAACAAAACTTACACTCTTTTATCACATCCATATTACATTCCCTTGGTTTCAGTCACCAACTCATTAATCAGACCTAGGGCCATTATTTATATCAAACTCAATTGCAACCTAAATATATAACTAAGACAGGATCTCATCAATGATCCAGACATGCAGATTCTTCAGGTAGACACCTCTGATGAATCATTTTACATACTTAACATCTATAATGAGAAACCTTTACTTGAATCTGAGACTAGAACCACCATGCAAAGATTGATAGAAATGAATTTGCAGTGGGATAAGGCTTTCCTTCTCCATGGAGACATGAACCTCCATCATCCCTTATGGAATCCAGCCATTAGAAACCCAACATCACAGGCTGATACATTTGCCAAATATACTATTTCACAAGGAGCAACCCTCCTAAATAATGCTGCTGTCATGGAGGAGCTTGGAGGTACATTCCACAGATCTAATTCAAGGCAAACTTCTATTATTGATTTGAAATTCTTCACCAAGTTCTGCAACCTTCAATGGCGCAACTGGAAATGTGCTGAAAGCACTGGCTCTGACCATGAAGTCATAAGCTTCGAAACATACTTTAAGCTACCTCATGATAATCAGAACAGACTCAGGCCATCATACAATTTGAATAATGCAGACTGGAATCAGTTTAAGATGAGGCTACTGAGCCTAGAACTTAATGCTACTATAGAGGTCAAGAAACTGATACAGACTAAGCAATACAATGAGATAGCAATCTGTGTCATAGCTAGATAGCTGAATACACTATGAATAAAAAAAAAAAAAAAAAAGAGATAGCTGTCCTCATGAAGGAGATTATACATGAAGCAGCCAAGGAGTCTATTCCACAGTGCAGGCCTTCAAGTAGATCTAAGTCTTGGTGGTCAGTTGAGCTCACCAAACTTTGGCAAATATATCACCATCAAAAAAGATCTGCAAAGAAATTGTTCTGATCAATCCCACTTATAGATCACACAACTTTGTTTTTTTTTTTTTTAATTAATTTTGTATTCAGCTATTTAGCTATGACAATTTATCTAACATTAACACTAAGTAATCAAACTCCCCTGAATAATCTTTCCCATCTTTGTTGTTCCATATATCTGCCCAATGTTTTTTGTTCTATTTATTCTCCCTTGTGTACGCTGATACACCTGGAAGTTTCTAAAAATTCTAGTAATGTCTCCTTCCCCCTTTTTGTTCGAAACAATATGGGCAGTTTGAGTGGTACTATAGATTGAAATGATGCATTCCTTTCCTTAGTAAATTTGCTACACTGAAGAATCAGATGTTGCATTGTCTGACTTCCTCCTGCACAGAAATTGCAGATATCATCTTTTGTCTTTCCAATTTGGTGTAAATATGCTTTCACATTTCCAATACCAGTTCTTGCCTGGAAATATGAGGATTCAGTTAGTCTATTGTGACCCTGGAACTTAAATGGGTGTGTGGAGAATAAAGGTATTGACATCTGAGCCTGAAGCCTGTAAAATTTTCCAAGCCCTTTGCTTTCCTTCCTCCTCTTTGAAGAGCTCTGAAGTCCAATCCTGGCACCAGGCTTGTACTACTAGGTCCTTTGCTCTTTGTTTGAGAAATGAATGAGTGGTAAAGCAATTTCTTTTAAAAACCTTCTTCTTCCTGGCACCCTTGGCCAGGTTATCAGCAAGATCATTTCCCACTATACCAAAATGCCCTGGACACCATGAGAGATTTAACTGGCAATTATATGCCTCTTGTCTAATTTGATAGGATGTATAATTTTCTTTCTTTTGGATTCTAATCAGACTAGCTTGACTATCAGTGAAAATGTGATAGTTGCCACCTGGAATTATCTTTTTTATGTACTTGATTGCTTTGAGGATACAGAAAGTCTCTACATCTGTGATCCCCATTGATTTCCCAAGATTGAAAGAGAAACATTTAATCTCCCTACTGTTTGGTAGGTAAATTACAAAGCCTATACTGCTGCCCTCTCCTTTTGTAAGAGATTCATCAGTGTAAATTATTGTTGTGTCTAATGAAAGATTTTGGATTAGATTGTTGTGCTCCTCCTTTGCTTTATCTTTTGGTAGAGATGAGATAGTCACTGAAATATTGCTCAGATGCCATGGTGGAATCCAAGCAGTATCTTCTTTTTCAAGTTTCCTTTAGTTTGAGAATGGTGTTAGTAAATGACCAATTTTTGTCAGTTGTGTTTGAGTGTTGTCCATGCATTTAAAAAGGCCAAGGTCTAGCTCATTGGATAGTGATAGCTCGTCCCTCAAAGGACTGAGTAACTTGCTTTGGACTGGATGGGATGTCTGGAGTCTTAAAAGCCGAAGTGCAAAGTTGCAGGTCTGTTTTTGATACCAGACTTTTGTCGGTAGAATTCCTGCCTCCACTTCTAGGGCCTTTATTGGACTCTTCTGATATGCCCCAGTCATCATTATAAGAGCTTGGTTTTGTAGAGTTGATGCGATTATATCATCATAGCTTCTATTGGCTGATTGTGTGATGTTTTGTGGAAATAAAGTGTTTGCCAGAGCAACACATTTTTCTTCAAAAGATGAGACTACTGATACCTAGTTACAGTTGTCTACTGGCTGGTATTTGAGGTTTGGTATGTCTTTTGATTGAAAGCAGTCATGGCTGGTATAATTATAAGCCTTGAAAATCATCTTGTCTTTGGCTGAAGCAAGAAACTCAAACCAATGTTGCCTCTTATTGTACTGTATTTGATGAAAATATTTGTTCCCTGCTGACTTTGTATCCTGAATTACCTGTTGACTGAAGGAGAATTTCTGGTACTGCCTTAGCTTGTGAAAAGATTTGCGGAGTTGAGTGAGTTCCTCTGTCCACCATGGCTTTGATCTGCTTGAAGGCTTGGAGTAAGGGATTGATTTGGTGGCAGCTTTATGGATTACTTTCTCAATTAGTGAAGCTATAATGTTAGTATCATTAGTTTTGATAGCTTGGTCCATTTGATCTTGAAACCTTCCCTGCTCTTCCTTGATTGATAATTTAAACTGAGGCCAACTTGCCTTCTTGAGGTTAAATCTTGGTTGAAGGCTGTTCTTTATGATGAGTTCAGCTGTTGACTGGATGGATATTTTAGATTCAAATATGATCAGCTCATGATCTGAACCAGTTGACTCCCCATACCTCCAGTTGCCCCATTTTAATTGTTGAAATCTTGCTGCAAATGCTAGATCAATGATTGAAGTTTTTCTTGAATTAGACCTATTGAATGTTCCCCCATACTCTTCAATTATGGCCGAGTTGATGATGGTTTGAGCTCGAGCACTGTCCAGGTATCTCACTAAATTATTGGCAAGAAGGGTGTTATTCTGAACCTCTGGATTCCATGAAGAATGGTGTACGTTGACATCTCCAAGGAACAAGAATGGCTTATCCATTTGTGGATTAAGGTCCAGGAAGCGCTGTAGTGTCAGCTGGCTCAAAAGATTTGATGTTGGCTTCTCATTGTACATATGTACCACATAGAATACCTCACAGGAAAGTCTTAGTTCCAGAAGTTGATAATCAGGGTCAGAAACCATGTCATATATAGCAGTGATATTGAGTTGACTAGTCCTTTTGACATAGGTTATGACCCTGGCTCGAATTGTATTAGAAATTAAGGGTAGAATAATATTGAAAGCTGAATGAGTGATAGGCTGATAGGCCCCTAAATAATGATTATAGAACACATATGGTTCTTGAATGAAAAGAATGTCTATATCCTCTTTGAGTGCAACCTCAAAAAGGGACTGCAAGATCTCTCGACGCCTTGCAGCATTGTGTTGGCCTATTTTGAGTGTACCTAACATGACAATGTTGAAAATAATCACTCAAGTGCAATTGATTGAAGTATATATCACATGACATACAAAGATTGGATTAATAAGTAATTAGTCACATGATTGAGATAACAGGGGTATTCAATGTGGTAAGGTGATATGGTCAAACTATGCAAACTTAAAAGTCACATGACTTGCTTAGACTAGGTGCACACACCCTCTTATCATGTATATAAACCAGCCATTTCCCACTTAGATAGTCCATCATCATTCATCAATACAACAACACTTCTTGTTCATGATCAACCACTTCTCTTCCACCAACATTCTTCTTTTGTTCAATCTTCATCAGTCTTCTAAAATATAATTCAGGTTTCTATTCTTTGAATATAATTTTAACTGATCAATAGACAATGCTTTGAAGTAGTTGCAATCTTGTCTCTGGAAAGCCAAGTGAGTGTTTGATTTACAGTTGGCACATTGAACTGCATGATGGGTGCAGCTCTGGGTGGCACTGCAAGCGGAACATTTGTGGGCTCTGGTGATATGTTTCCAAGGCAGATAGCACAGACTGGATTCTTGGTGCATCCTATTTGATGGTGTCCAAAGCTAAGATACTTTAGGCATTGGATCTTCTGGGTGGACTGCTGAAAAGACACCACTTTCAATCTGAGGCCTCCAATGAGGACTCCTGAATTGATTAAATTATCTCTTTCCTCTTCAGATGTGACAGAGAAGGTAATTGATGCTCTGAGCCTCTGTTGGTAAGATTTACTTAGCTATCTGGGTTGGCCCTGGGTTTTTGTTCCCTCATTGAAAATCTCAATCTCTTCATTAATGGCATTAATTGGGATTGAGGTTGGTACACCATGAACCACTAGCTTTGGCCAATGACTCACTTTTTGAACTTTATTTATGGGTGTCAGATTGGAGTCTAGACGTTTGAGCTGGAGCGAATTCGAAGGGCTAGAAGATGTTAAATGGACGGCGAAAGATGACTGAAGGTATACTAGAGATAATATGGAGGAAATTGAGGGTTGAAAGATGGTTAATCTAAGTATTTAAAAGGTCTATAGGTTCGAGAGGGTACTAATGATAACTAAAGGTAACTAGAGGTGACTAGAGGTGCTAAAGGTAACTAGAGGCGACTATAGGTGACCAGAGGTGATCCGAAGGTGGTGGTTATGACAGAAGACTAAGCGTAAAGAACTCTATGCCTACAGACCAAACCATTGTATATACACCTGCCCTCCTTTCACTAGCTCATCCTAACATAGACCTTATCATAATATCAACATGATACCATGTGCCAAGAACTGTCCTGTTGTCATAGCAACATATGAAGAAAGGTAAAATTATATCCTAAAGAAAGGATCGGAAGAGGAATCCTTACAATGGGCCATCCTGCAAACACAGTCTCCCATTTTTCTTAATCTAAAAGTAGTTCACTTGTAGGTGAGTCCATGCATGTCAAAACCAGGTTGCCTTTCACTGAGGTATGTACTCTTGAAATGGCACGCTTCCCTAGAATTTTGTTAATCCTCTCTCTGATAGAGAAGGCATCATATGTAGGCAAAATCTCCCCTTGCTTTGTCACTAATGTAACAACATTTTCTCTTGGTAGTGTAGTTGTGATTTGGATAGGTGAAGATTTTGGCACAATATTTTGTATGATAGTTTCAGTGGGGCAGACAGCTGGAGCTGCCTGTCTTGTCAACTTATGTAAGACTTTCAATCCATTTGCTGGATTCTGTGCAGTTGCTGGTGGTAAAATTGTTACATTTCTCCTCAGCATTTGAGCATATGAGGGGAAAGTAGGTTCTGGTACAGCTGGTACCTCATTTGTTGGTGATAACTCACTTGGTGAGGCTGTAGGTTTATTAAAAGAGATTGGTCTAACTCGACCCTCCTCAATGTAATTTCTGAAAATTTCAACAAGATCTAGAACTGCATCTTGCTTCTCTATAGTTTCTGTCAAGCTGTATGCTTTGACCAGTAAATTTCGAGCTTCTTGAATGGCAGATAGAAAGGTCTGTTGTTTGGTAATCTTTGGCTCTTCAATCTGAATTATTTTTCTGGAGTTGATGGTTGGGGGGGTTGAGTCAGGTGACTTTCTTTTGTTTGATTTTTTTGGTAAAAATTATCTTTGGTGTTTTTAGGCTAAAAATTCTGTGCAGTTATAGGGTCACTGCGCATTGAGTCTTCTTCAGCTATTTTTGAAAATATGTTATTAGTTGAAATTGGGGACTTTTCTTTTGTTGCCCTTTTTGAGCACCATATGGAGTCAGAAAGCCTTGCAACATGTTTTAGATTAAAAGATTTCTGTGTTGGTGGTGACAAAGGTAGTTCCATTGGTGAAGAAGGTGGATTTGGACCCATTTCTTCTAAAAATATCGATTTTATGTTTTATATTTTATGTAATAATTTAATTTCGAGTTCTGTTTTTTTTGACAATTCTTTTATAATTACTTTATTTTTATAATTTTATTTAATATATTTTAATTTTGTTTAATAAATTAAAAATGTAAAAAAAAACACGTGACTCGATGTCTGATCACCTGATTGCATGTCAAGAACGCGTCGAGCCTTGGCAAGGCTGGGGTGAAAATATTTTTGTCTAGAGGGTCGAAAATCGGGTTTTGGTCAAAAGATGAAGTTATATGTGGATCTGTATGTCGAAAAGTATATCTGTCGAAAGCTGAAGACGATTCAAAAACAAGTATCAAGTTTATAGAGGCGTAGCTGATAGTGGGCGGAAGTTATGGACGAAATGGCGTGGTGATGTGGTCCAGAGGGTCGAAAATCGGGTTTTTGATTGAAAAAGGTTGCAATATGGGGTCTCAAGTTTAAAAATTACATCAGTTGAATGCTGTTAACAATGCGAAACCGAATATCCAGTTTCTATTGTTGTCGCTGATGTAGGGCGGATGTTGTGGACAAAAAGGCAATTTGATGAAATTCTTGTTGATAAACTTTGGTTGCATGTTTTGAAATCTGGCTGAGAAAATGTATATGCTCCCTTTTGGCTTCTTCTTTATTTGAGCTTGAGATTTGTACTTGGAATTTGGTCCTAAGCCATGGAGGGTTCCAAATGTTATCAGAGGCCTCAAGTCTATGTTTGAAAGAAATATTTGTTAATAGATTTGCAATTTTTTTGATTTGAGATGTCTTATCTTCTTGCCAATTCCATAACCTTGCATCAGGCCAAATGGATGGATTAGATTAGATTAGATGAGATTAGATTTTTATTAAAGTCCTAACTGAGTCAATGACTATAAAGGACTCCTAGAATCTACATATAAGATACTAGCTACATTTTTTTATATTCCAATTTTACAATTTTTAACTATGCTCTTATGGACAGTGAGGGTCGAGCCGTGTTTAATTTTTAAATTTTTTTTGTATTATCTTCCCCATAATCTTTTATTTCAAGATTTTCTTTCTGTTTTCAAAACTAGTTTAATCTTGTTCGAAATTTTCCTCCCTTCTTTCCAGATGCCATGCCCTAGTTGATATTCTAGTGCTGTCAATGAATTCTATCACTTTTTCTATCCCTATTTTAGTATGAAGGAGCAACCTCATTGTTAGATTATTTCCATTCATTTTCTTTATTAGTTCTTTTCTCTTGTGTTTGTAATTACTGCAGCTGATTATAAGATGGTCTGGTGTTTCACGCTTACCACATCTACACTGGTCATTGGTTGTCTTTCCCTGTTTGTAAAGGTAAGCCTTGTTATATCCATGGCCTAGCTTGAGTTGAAAGTAAGCACTGGATACAGCCCTTTTTGCTACTGATGGAACCTGAATCTTATGGTTTACTTTCCAGTGGAATTGTTTTTGATACTTTAGAGATCTAGGATGTATTTTCCTATCAATATTCTGAAGGAGTTCCAGACATTGGTTTTGAAAATTCTTTTTCATTTGAGCTCCTATCATTGCAAAACTTATTTTATTGTTTCTGGGTGCCAGTTTTGATGCGTCTTTTGCCAGTTGATCTGCTATTTCATTACCTTCAATACCCAAATGTCCAGGAATCCAGTGTAATGAAATTGAAGCATTTTTATCTGTTATTTGGTTTGCTGCATTCAAAGCCCTCATCTGGCAGGACTGTCCAGGATAGTCTGAGAGAGATGCCAGCCTTTGTAGTGCTGCCTGGTTATCTGAAAATATTTCAAAATGATGTCCTGGGTTGCACCATGCACTAGAAAATTCCAGTGCTTGCGTAATTGCTTCCAATTCTCCGTTGTAGACTAAATTTTTGTCACCAATATTTGACATTGATTTATATGTAAACTGACCAATGCTATTGGTGGCTACAAATCCAATCCCAATTCCGATGCTTTCCTTATGTGATGAGGAATCTGTATAAATGTGTGTTGTTTTTGCCCAATTAACACTATTGTATTTCAATTTGTAATATTCTGCCAATTTGTCTTTGGTACCCTCTTCTATATGAACTTTGTATGATAGCTTTGAAGTCCATGGTGGGAAGGGTTGGGGAATTCTCTCCTCAGGTTCAGTCCCATCGAGCATCAAACCTTGAAATTATTTTATTCTCATGATTTGGGTTGGTTTTGGAAGAATAAAATCTTTCTCCTGCATCTGAAGGTTTACAGGATGGTTTGTTGGTAACTTTAACATCCTGAAAGCAAACTTTAGATATTAGCTCTCATTCAGATTCTGGGTGATTGTAAACATGATTCGACCTCCATAGGGAGAATTGGTGAAGTCCTAAATACCCCAAGAATTTTCCTCATGGCTAAATTTTGAAGTTTCTGCAGTGATGCCACAATAAACTCCTGTCCCTTCCACCAGACAGCTGATCCATAATCCGCAAAACTTATTACACAAGCAATGTAAATTTGTCTCATTGCTGCTGGTGATAGTCCTCGTTCAGTGTTACCTGATCTAGCCATTCTGAAAAATGCCTGTGTAGCCTGGGCTGTTGTAATGGAGACATGTTCTCGAAATTTGAGTCCTGGGTCAAACCAGATACCCAACTAACGGATGGAATCTCTAGGGATTACTTGATGTCCATCAGGCAAGGTTAATGGGTAGTTTCTTGATGCTTTCTTGTTAGTGAAGTGCATTAATTCTGTCTTTGATGGGTCAAGTTGAATGGAGTTTGATTTAGCTATTTCAAAAAGCTGGTTAACTTCTCTCTCGAGGATTCTGATATTTCGCTTCATACTTGTTGAAGCAGTGGTGATAGCAATATCATCCATGTATGAAAGAACATGGACAAGTCTTGATTTGAGGATGTCTCTGATGTAAATAAGGAATAAAATTGGTGAGATGGGGCTGCCTTGTGGGATTCCAGTCTTGATACCTTTTATTGCCTCTTGTTCCCCATCAAATTTCAGTTGAAGTGTTCTATAGTCTAAAAATGAAGCTACCCAGCATATCAAGCTGACTGGAAGCTTGAGCAGTTGGAGCACCTTCAAAAGTTGGTTCTTAGCTACATGGTCAAATGCTCCTTTGACATCCAGATATATGGTTGATGAGATCAAGTTCATTTGTCGATTGGTCTCAACCTCGTTTGTCAAGAGGAGTGCTGCATCAATTGCTGACTTTTTAAGTCTCCCCCCAATCTGAGAGGACTGCAAGAGATGAGTGGTCTCAGCAAGGTAGTTAAGCCTCTTAGCAAGAATTCGTTCACTTACTTTTCCTAGGCAGTTAAGGAGTGAGATTACATGGTATGCTTTTGGTTGGCTGTAGTCTGGCTTGCCTGGCTTCCTGAGAACTGCTTCTGTAGCTTGTTTCCAGCACTTTGGGTGATATCCCACATCTATGAGTTGGGAATACAACTTGAAGAATATTTCTGGAATTGCTTTGAATGCCATTGTTATTATCTCATGTGTGATTCTATCTGGCCCAGGAGTCCTCCCTTTGATGTTAGTAGAAAAAGCATTTTCCAATTCTCCTTTCGTAAGTTTTGGCCAACTCCAATTCCCAGGCTGGTATCCTTCCCAATCAGGTGGTGTTTCAAAAAGAGTGCTTCGAAAGCTTTTACATTTATCCTCAAATGATTGCATAATAACCCCCTCTTGATTTAAATAGTCATAGACTCAAATAGGATGTAAAAAAAAAAAACCCCTCTTGATTCCTTATAGGTGGAACTTTATAGATCTTACTTTCTTTGGTGTAAGTCATTGCCTTAGAGACTGATTTGTTATCTCCTTTCTCTAAGAATTTGTTCCAATGGGCCTGTTTGGCATTCTTGATAGAAGAGAAGTAAAGGTTTCTTGCTTGTGTCTACCCAGCTTTCAATGCATGATCTTCTTTGTTGCCTTTCAGGGACCTTTGGCACCTGCTCATGTTTTTTCACATCTTTTTCAGCTCAGGTGACCACCAGGGCTTTGATCTCTGTCCATGTTTGACAAGTGGAATACTTGCATAGGAAGCTTCCTGAATGATAGTAGTCAGGGTTTGAGCTGCATCATCAAGTTCCTCTGTGTATTTTGTAGTGCCCAATAATAGATATTGTAACCCCTCATTGGTTCTGGATGGTGTTACAGGCCGATCTTTATTGAGGCAAGTGCTATTCTTTACCATGTGAATTAGAATGGAATTGAACTTATCCCAGTCTGCATGTTTGGTATTGAGTGGAGATTTCTCTATTGGATGCTTTACTGTTATGATAGGTCTATGATTCGGGTGTACATACAATTTGTGGGAGTTTGCTGCTAGTGATCACAGATATGCTGCTGGACCGGATAGGTCAAGAAGAGGAGTGGAGAATGATCTCTGTAGAATGAGGAAAGACTGAATTGCTTGCTCTATCTACTATGGATGAAAGCTCTCTTCTTATAGTCCCTAGACTATTGCTTACTAATTATACTAACTCAACAAAGCAGGAGCAAACAGAGCAAATGCATGCAGTCGCGTGACCATCATATCTGGAGCTGTGCACTGTAGCTATGTGGGTCTAGGCATAACACTCCCCCTGTTGGTAACAACTCCTTAAGTTATTGAATAGCGACTGATGATTTAACCTTGGTCAGTGAGTCAGCTAGTTGATCAGAAGAAGGCACATAGGACACATCAATCCCTTTTGATGCTGCTCCCGACAATAGAAGTTCCAAAGTGAGATATGCTTTGATCTTCTGTGATTGTCGTGATTTTTGATAAGGGAAATTGCCGATTGATTGTCCAGGTACAACTTGGTGCATTTTGCTCCCTCAATGTGATCAGTAATGTTTAACTCTTCCAGAAGCAATTCTGTCCCCTGTAGCTGACAATATGTTTCGGTGGCAACAAGATACTCAACCTCAATTCAAGACAAAACAACTTCCTGCTGAAGATGGGATTGCCAACTTATTGGTCCTGAAGTTAGTATAATCAGCAATACGGAAGTTGATCTGCTTGTTGATGGATCTGCTGCAAAATCTGCGTTTGTGTAAGCTTTAAGTGAGGGTTTACCTATTGATCTGTTGAAGGTGATTCCTCGATCCGTCTCTTTAGAGAGATACCTTAGCACCCTGTGAGCTGCATGCAGATGTTCACCTGAGGGGTTTGTCAAAAATCGCGCCAAGTGGTTGACAGAAAATGCGATATCGGGTCTAGTTCTATTTGCGAGAAACTGCAGGCCACCTATAATGGAGTTGTATCTTGTAATCTCTTCTGGTGTGCTTTCTTTATTGCTTGGAAGCATTAGATGCTCAAGGGGTGTTGAAGCAGGTTTGCAGTCTTTTAAGCCGTGTCGTTCTATCAGTGTGCGTGTGTATTGACCCTGTGATAATGCTAGGGTATCTTTTCTGGGGTAACTGATATGGATGCCTAAAAACAAGTCTGTGCTCACCGATTTTATCTTATATCTCTTGTTTAAAGCTTGCGTCAGCGTTTCTATCTTGCCTAAGTTAGGACCCATCACCTGGAAGTCATCTACATGCATAACCACGAATACATCTTGGTGGGCGTTGGTGTATAGACATACGTCTGATGTAGTTGGGTGGAAACCAAGTCTAGCAAGGGTTGCTTTGGCATCATCATACCACAGAGCTGCTGCCTGCTTGAGACTGTAGAGTCCTTTGCAAAGGAGAATTATGCATCCTTATTTTTCATAGCCCTGGGGCATTTCCATGTAAAGGTCAATGTCAATGTCAGGGTTTAAGAAAGCGGTTGGATCATCATCTTGCCTATGGTGCCAGCCAAATTGGTGGGCTAGCACAAGCATGATTCTACCAGTTTCCGGTCGTGGTGTAGGAGCAAAAGTTTCATGGTAATCAATGCCTTGACGGTGGGTAAAGCCTTTCGCTGTATAACGAGCCTTCCACCTTTCGATGCTGCCATCTGCTCTAAATTTCTTCTTAAATACCCATTTGCATTTCATAGGTTTGCGTCCTTGTGGAAGTTCTGTGCAGCAAATGATTTTTATGGCTCCTTTTTCTTTGAGGGAGCGAACTTCCTCATCTGTAGCCTTTTTCCATTGCACGGCCTCCGGACTAGTCATGGCTTCGCTCCAGGTTTTTGGATTGTTGGAGATTTGTGCTGCCTTGCCATAGTGGAGACGTTTGTAGTCATGTTTCTTAACCTCTCTGCCATACCTAGTTCTTGTGATCTCGTTTTCCGGCGAGTATTCCCTTTCTGGTGAGTGCGCTTGTATTTGTCCAACAATAGAGCGTATAGTGTCCCATCCAGTCATGATCTTGTTGTATGGTATTTCATCTGCTTCTTCTTCAGAACTGGACTCCCCCTCATCTTCTGGCTGCAGGCTAAGCTCCTGTGAATGGCTAGGGAAGGATGATTCTGGGGGGGAGTCTGCTATATCTTTGGAGTGGTACAATTCACTTAATGAACCTTGCTCACTACTTTGGGGACTCACATTTCTGATGTCTGTTGGTGGTAATTGTTCTTCTGATGACGAGAGTGAAGTCACTTCTTGAACTATTGATTTGGGCCAATTGTTTATGTTATTGGCTAATGCGGAATCTTCGGTTGCATCTTGTGTAATAGAGTCCGACTCTAGCGTGGTGGGTGATGAACTCTCCCCCTCAAACAATGCTGGAGTTTGAAGTTCTGGAGTTAAAGGAGGAATACATTGATAATTCATTGTTTCTGTAAATAATGAGTTATCACTGGCCCGGTAGTTTGTTGTTTTCTGCTGATTGATTGGACTTAGCTTGTCACCAAACATTATATCTTCATTGAAAGATGCATGGGGAGTGAAATTTTCTTTCAATTTCCAGCCCTGTGATGTTGTCCAATGGGGATAATAAATGATGAAGTTCTTGTCAGTATTTTCCTAGAAACCCATAAACCATCCTTTTGCTGCTCTGGGCTCAAATTTACCTGGCTTTGGTTGTATTAGTTTATATGCATCACACAACCCCATTTCTCGGAAAAGCTATTTCATCCATAACTTCACCAAATCATCAGTTACCATCATATAAATTTGATATTCGATTTTGCGCAACTCTAAGCTACAATTTGATTATTTTTCAACTATTGCATCACTGTGGTCAAGCCAGTAGAGGTAAAAACGTCGATTTTCACCATTTTGGTGGAAAATTTCCACTTCAGCCTTGCCAAGCATTGGCATATAACTTTTGGTTACGTGACTTTCGAAAATTGACTGACAAGGAATCTTGATTTCAAAGAAATATTTGTTTACAAGGAAGAAAATAAAAATTTTATAAAATAAATAAATAAATAAAAATAGTGAATATTCATTTAAAATTTTTAAAAAAATAGGAAAAAATAGGGGAAAATCCTCAAAATAATAAATTAATAGTTGTGTAACTGTTGGAATAAGTTTTTTGTTTTTCAAAATATTGCCTTAAAAACTTTGTGTGATCCTGAATCACCTAGTATGGAATTAGAAATTTACCAAGGGGAATCTTCTGGCAATCATGCTAGTCAACTTTGCTTACCACATGAGGAGGAATTTTCTCCTTTGCTACCAACTGCTAAGAGAACAAAACTAACTAACATTGATGAGGATATGGAATTCAGTAGTGATCCAATTGCTGGCCCAAACAACATGAAACATTCTCAGACCACCTATGTACCTTACATTGACCCTAACCCAGCAATTAAAGGAAAGGCAAAAGAACCTCTCTCATCATCAAAATATGCCAGCCCCCCAGCAACCTCTGGAAATGATGTAGAAAACACAAAGGATGTTCTCCTGCAAGCAAGAGACCTAATTGTAAAAGCATATTACCTAACCAACAATTGATCTGAACAGTCCAGGCTCCTGGACCTTCTTGAAGTATTTAGGGAGTATACTGAGAAAGGTAATCTATGTAAGGCCTCTACAATTATTGTATCCCAAGTTGCCAATCTGGAGACAGCCACCAGACAAATTGAAACCAAGGCAAGAGCCCTTAACAATTTAGTTACACCAGTATTGCCTGTACCTGGAAATATATCTACAGTCCAAAATCAGCCAGTACAACAATATGCTTCAATGGCCTCAATGGCAGCAAGAGGAGTAGGCCAATCAACAGTCCCCTTGCAATGGACTGTGGTAGGAAAGAAGAATCAAGTTAACCAAACAAAAACCAATCCAAATATTCAGGCTAAAGACAAGGTTATTAGAAGGGCTATTCTGGTTCAAGACCCTGAAGCAAATAACAATTTCACATCCTTCTATGCCAGAAACCAAATCAACCAAATATTTGCATCAAATGGAATAAAGGGACCTGTGGTAAACACAGTGATGAAGACTCAAAACGGAAATATTGCTATTACCACTACAGAAGAATATTCAGCTGATTTCTTTCTTGAAAAAAGATCAATTTGGGAGAAAATAATTCCCTTTACATCAGTCCAGAAAGATGAGCCATGGCTCAAAGTGATAGCTCATGGGAAACTTCTAGCAGACTTTGATAATGAGGACGGGATGGAAATGATCAAATCAGAGATAAAAACATTCAACAAAGGACTAACCCCTATTGGAATGCCACACTGGATTTCAACAAGGGAAAACCGCCAAATTAAGCAAGCAGGATCAGTGGCTATTGCATCTGCCACCCAAGTAGAAGCAGAAAGGGCAATCCGGAATAGGCTGTACATTGCTGGCATCAGTTCCCAGGTTACCAAATTCTACAATGTTGCCCCAACTACCCAATGCAATAAATGCCAAGCTTTTGGCCATGTAGAAAGCTACTGCAGACGAGATGCAGCCTGCCGACTTTGTGGAACTCGAAATCATAGTATACAGCAGCATTACTGTAGTGTCTGTAATGCCAAGGGAGTACAATGCAGTCATCTGGCACCTAAGTGTGTCAACTGCAATGACAATCACACAGCTAATTCAAAGACCTGCCAGGCTTACCTGAGCATTCGAGACAAGGCTGAAGATATTGACCTTTAATGTCTGACACACCAGATATTAAGGTTCTCCAATTAAATGTAAACAAGAATCAATTTGCAACAGAGAGTGCTCTTCAAAGAGCAATAGAACTAAACATTTCACTTATAGCAATACAAGAGCCTTGGCTTCCTCCAAGGCAGTCAGACCAAAATAATTTCCTAAACTGTAGATCTATCAACCATCTAAGTTTTATGCAACTATTTCCTTATTTTCAACTACATCAAAGGCCCCAAACTATGCTCTATGTTTCTCATCAACTAAGCCATAGGATTAAGCTCAATATCAATTCCCCACCAGATCCTGACCTATTAGTCATCAATATCATTGTTGGAACAGGCTCAATTACATTGATCAACATCTACAATCAAATTCGAGATAGTGGACCCACAATCCATACTCTTCCTCACAATCTCTATGGTAATAAGAATACTTTACTTTTAGGCAACTTCAACATGCATCACTCAAGGTGGGAGCCTGACTCTAGAGATCCTCAAGAGTCAGACATGTTCATTGAGTGGCTTGACAATCTTGGTATGGAGCTAATGAATTTACCTGGACAAGGTACATTCTACAGACCACAAATGAATAAGCCATCAGTCATTGATCTTACCTTTGCCTCACAAACAATAGCTGACCAGATTAAAGACTGGCAGACTTTAGAGGACCTAGGATCAGATCACTATGGAATAATGTTCACAATAGAAAGTACACTTGATAGGGTACAACATCCCTTGGAAAGACCATCATTTAATACCAAATATGCTGATTGGAAGAGATTCACATCAACTATTATTGGACTTAGAAATGGCCAGAAGCTTCTTGATGCTGATCATCTAAGATCATTATCAGCTTCTATGGCAGCCACAAACTCATTTATAGCTACAAGTGAACTAACTAAGGAGCTTGACTATGCAGCCTATCAATTAACAGCCATAATTAAGGAAGTGGCAAGTGTGAGTATTCCACTCCATAAATTTGGGAATAAAGCAAAACCCTGGTGGACACCAGAGCTCAAAAGACTGCGGAGAGACATGAGTAGGAGCCAAAGGCATTTCAAAGCTAGTAGGCCACACTTCACCATACTTTCGAAAATCACCATTTCATCCACAACTTCCGCCCACCATCAGCTACGCCCTTAAAAATTCGATATTTGGTTTTGCCTCTTCCACAGCATCCCATTGATATAATTCTCGACATTTGCATCCCTATATTCCAACATTTTTCGACCAAAAACCCCATTTTCAGCATTCTGAGAGAAAATTTTTTCGCTTCAGCCTTGCCAAGGCTTGACGCATGATCAGGTGATTAATTGTAAAGTCACGTGACTTTTATCTCTAATTTTCATTACATTAAAAAAAACACCAGCCTTGGTGCTTAGTCAGATGACCCAAATCAATTGTCACGTGATATTATTATCAATAATTCAATTTTAAATCAGGATAAAATATTTTCGAATTTTTTATTTTGATTTAGTCATTGTTCTGCTTATATCAGCATTAAACAGGTTGAAAATGCCTCAAAAGTCTCCCTCCTCACAGGGGAGTCTCCCAAGTCTACCATCTTCACCTGAAATTGACATGACAAATGCCCCAAGGTTGTCATCATCAATCTGGAATAAAGATGCATCACCAAAGCCATCAAGGCTGTTAACTTCTGTTCGACCTATCAAATTGTCCACCAAAATTGACTTATTTAGCAGTGACCCCATCACTTCTACAGATTTGGGGGCAAAACAACTTTTCAACAAAACACCCTTTTCTGAGCAGCCTCGAAAGCGAGGAGTCTCACCAACAATTCTTTTGGCATCCCAGCCAACAAAAATGGTCAAGATCTCTGCACCTTGCACCATCAAACATACATTTGAAACTACCATTTTTGAGGCACGTGATCTCTTGGTCAAATCATATGGCCTTACAAATGATAAGATCAAGCAAGCAGCTGTCTTAGATCTCATCCAAGTTTTTCGAACCTTCACTGAGGAGGGAAAAGTCAATTCCGAGCCACCAATGAGGCAAGTTCAACCTGAGGTAGAGGTGGTCACAGGATGCATTCCAAAGGGACCCACTGTCCTATCTTATGCACAAAAGCTTCGGGAAGGAATCCCAAGTGTTCAACCAGAAACCAGAGTGGCCACTAAGCCAGGCATGAAAATTCTCAGCCACAAAATCAACAGTTGCAGAAATACATCAACCACTCCAGTTGTAGTGGTACCTTCAACAACTGCAAAAGACCTCCCTATAGATGATGCTGACCCAGAAAAATCTAATAAAATATCAGATCTATTAAATACCAGTTTTGACATAGAAAATGTGGTGACTCTCATCACCAGATCAGGCAGTACACTGCCCACATACCAGCCTTTCTCTATTAGGGAAAATATCAATAAAATACTGGGAAAGAGGGCAATTTCCAGAGTCCATACCTCCACCAAAGGGAATTTGGTCCTTACTTGCTGGGACTCTTCCCCAACTGAACTTCTCCTAGACCAAGAAAAATGGGAGCATGTTTTTATAGATTGGCCAATTAAAAAGGCACAAAAAGTCACCCACTGGCCTAAACTAGTGGTACATGGTGTGCCAACCTGCATCCCCATCCAACATATCAATGAAGAAATTGAAGTCTTCAATGAAAATATTGTAACACAAGGTCAACCTAGATGGCTTAGCCGAACTTATAAACAGAGAGTCAAAGCCTCTATAACATTCTCAGTCACCACTGAGCAAGAAAAAGAACACCTTCTCAAAGTAGGTGTCTACATTGAAGGACGTCTGCTTAAGGTAGTAAATTATCAACTGTCAACTCAAAGGACCCAGTGCAAGAAGTGTCTTGCATTTGGACATCACCAGATAGGTTGCAAAAAGACACCTGCTTGTGCCATCTGTTTGGGTGCACACACAACCATGGATCACAAATGTGTTACATGCAAGGCAACCCAAAGCTGCGTGCACCATGCAATTCAATGTGCAAATTGCGAGGAACACCAAACTTCTGCAAATCGCCTTTTCGTACACAGCTTCGGCCCATCACCAGATACAACAATATAAATTCAATATTCTGTATTGCTAGATCAGTAGCTTTCGAATGATAGTATTATCTACACAGGATAACTAATATTCCAGGATTTCTCGACCAAAACACGATTTTTTGGCCCACCAATTCCCAATTTCTCACCATTTCATCAACAACTTCCCACAACCACAAGCTACAACAATATAATTTTAATATTCGTTTTTGCCTAATCAGCAGCTTTCCTATGATATCATTTTTAAGCTCTGTACACCATTAATTCAAGATCTTTTGATGAAAACTTGATTTTTCCAGCTTGAAGAAAATTTTTCGCACCACTGCTGCCAAGCCTTGGCAAGCCTTGGTAATAATTCAGGTGATCCAGTTGCCAGCATCACGTGATTTTAACATTATCATACGCAAATACATTAATTTCACAATTTTCATAAAAATTCCAAGCTTTCATAAACTTCCATAAAAAAATACTTCAAAAAAAATAGGGAAATATAATAAAAATAATTAATAAATAAATAATAAATCATTTGTTTCAAACTATGGAATCTGTCTCTACATCCTCAAATGAGGGCCTTCCATCCTCACCACCAACCCAAAAGTCTTTCAGTATGAAAAATGTCCCAAGGCTTTCTGACTCAAGGTGGAATACCAAAAAGCAGACAAGCTCAAATGTGCCAAAGAACATAAAACCACCAAAATCCAAACCAACCATTTTTTCACCCACTATTTCAAACAACCTGTTCAGCAGTGACCCAATCACTTCTCAGGATTTTGAACACCAGTCAAATACAAAAAAATTTCAACAATCCATTCCCAAAAAAAGGAAATCAACAGAGGAAACTCCTGCTCCTCTTTCACACAGAAAAGTAATCCTGACTTCAGAACCAGGGATCACAAAACAATATTCATACTCAGCTGCCATCCAAGAAGCTAGAGATCTTCTTGTCAAAGCATACTATCTCACTGAAGATAAAGGGAAGCAGGATGCAGTACTAGATCTTGTTGAAGTGTTCCGGAATTTCACTGAGGAAGGAAGAACTAATATGAAGGGCATGATAAATACCACTAATAAGCCATCTGAGGCTGTTAATTTCAGTAATGCAGCCCCAGAAATCAAAGCAACAGTTCCATCTTATGCTCAAATTTTGAAGAGCAGCACCCAGTCTGAAATAACTTCCATCTTACCATTGAAGTCAAATAGAATGAAGGTTTTAGGCAAAGGAACCAGCCAACAACCTGGGAATAATATAGCAGCAGCAAGAAAAAAATCAATTACACCAACAGTAGAAACAGCAACAGCAACAACAACCTCTCCACCACCGCCATTCCATCATGCAAATGTGATCACCCTAGTCACAAAGTCAGGTGGTGTCCTCCCTTTATACCAACCTTTCTCTGTAAGAGAGAGAATCAACAAAATCTTGGGAAAGAGGGCTATATCCAGGGTTCACACATCTGTGAAAGGAAATGTGGTCCTAACCTGTATGGATTCCTCTTCATCAGAGCTTCTGTTGGATCAGCAAAAATGGGAACCTGTATTTGAAGGATGGCCCATTCACAAAGCCCAAAAAGTGAGCCACTGGCCTAAATTAGTGGTGCATGGAGTTCCTAAATGCATTCCAATTGAGGCATTGAATGAAGAGATAGAAGTGTTCAATGAGGGAGTTACAACCCAAGGTCAGCTAAGATGGATTGGCAAGACTTACAGTCAGTCCCTTAGAGGTTCAGTTACATTCTCAGTCACCACAGAGGAGGAGAAAGTCAATTACTAGGCTCAGGGGTACTAATTGGAGGTCTATGGTTGAAAGTAGTTCCATTCCTACAGTCAACTCAAAAGATACAATGCAGAAGGTGTCTCACTTATGGTCATCATCAATCTACCTGCATAAAGGTTCCGGTCTGTGCTTTTTGCCTGGGAGAACATGAGACATCACATCATAAATGCAACACATGTCAATCCACCCAATCTTGCATCCACCATGCAGTGCATTGCGCTAACTGCAAATCAAACACTCATTTAGCTTTTCAAAAACAAGACTGTGATTACTATAAAGCATTGTCATGTTAGGCACACTCAAAATAGGCCAACACAATGCTGCAAGGGGTCGAGTGATCTTGCAGTCCCTTTTTGAGGTCGCCCTCAAGGAGGACTTGGATATCCTTTTTATTCAAGAGCCATATATATTCTATAATAATTCTTTACAGGCTTATCAGCCAATCCATCACCCATCATTTTACACCATTCTTCCATCTTACACCTATTCAATTCGACCAAGGGCTATCACATATGTCAGAAAAGCCAGCCAAATCCAAGTATCTTCTAGATATGACATAGTCTCTGACCCAGATTTTCAAATTTTTGATGTGGAACTTTCCAGTGAGAAATTCTCTCTGGTCAATATTTACAATGAAAAACCAACAACAAGTTTAATTAGCCAGCTTACTGTTGAATGCTTTCTGGCACTGAATCCAACCCTCAATAAGCCATTCTTATTTCTAGGAGATATCAACCTTCACCACCCAGCCTAGAATCAAGAAGTTCACAATAGCTCTACTGTTGCTAACAGCTTAATCATATACCTAGAAAATGCCAAAGCAGAGCTCCTTATTGACTCAGCTGTTATTGAGGAGTTTGGAGGCACATTTCACAGGTCCAATTCCAAGAGAACATCAATCATTGACATCACCTATCAAGCTGGCTTTCAACAACTAAAGTGGGGGAACTGGAGATATGGGGAATCAACTGGATCTGACCATGAACTGATTATTTTTGAAACAGCATTACCAACTTCAACATCTAATAACAGCCAGGCAAAAAGTAGTCTTCATCCAAGGTTTAACCTCAAGAAAGTAGATTGGAATTTGTTCAATACTATAGTCCTAGAGGAGAAAAGAAGGCATCAAATACAGATGGACACAGCCATCACAACAAACAATATTGAATGTGTTGCATCAAAAATCCAAGTGGTCATTCAGAAAGCTGCAGAGATATCAATCCCTCACTTAAGACCATCAAGCAAATATAAGCCTTGGTGGACTGAGGAGCTAACCTATCTCCACAGAGAATTTCACAGGCTTAGACGTATCCACAAAATGCACCCATGCCCAACTATAGATCAAGATGCAAGGTTGGCTCGGAACAAATACTTCCATTGCATCAAAAAGGTTAAAAAGCTGCACTGATTTGAATTTCTGGCCTCAGCAAAAGAGAAAATGATCTACAGGGCCTATAACTACTCAAATCCAAATAATTATCAACCACAGACTATTCTAACACTGCGCTACCAACCAAGTACTAATGATGAGGAAGTTGTTGCCTCATGTCACTCAGAAAAGTGCCATGCGCTAGCACAAGCCCTATTTCCTCAGTCAACAGTTCCTATGGTAGACAACTTGATGCCAACAGACATCATCCCAGACCCCATAATCAACAAATCTTTCAGTCACAGCTATGGATGCAAATGGGAGTGGCCAGAGTTGACAGTGGATGAGATAAAAAATGCTGTTCCAAGTAAATCTACTGCACCTGGTAGGGATCAACTTGATTGGACCATAATCAAAGCAGCCATCTCAGTTATTCCTGACTTCTTTTACCAAGCTTACTCATATCTATTTACTTGTGGACAGCATCTTAGCCAGTGGAAGCAGGCAATAGGAATCATCATACCAAAAAGGAATATAAAGGGCTATAGTGCTCCCAAGGCATACCGACCTATTTCCTTACTTCCATGCCTTTCAAAGCTACTAGAGAGAATATATGCCAATAGACTTGCCTACATGGCCAATTCAACTGATCATTTGCTTCATCCAAGTCAAATGGGGGGTCGTAAACAGAGGTCAACCCTTGATGCAGCTCTACTCCTTCAAAACTTTGTGGAGAAAAATACAAAGAGCCGGAAAATAGTATCCACAGTTTTCTTGGATATATTAGGGGCCTTTGATCGACTAAAGTCAGACGCCCTTATCCAGGTACTAAGAAAATTACAGCTTCCAATCAGCTTCATCTCTTGGGTTTCCTCTTTCTTGAAGGGTAGGACAATTCAGCTTTATTTTAATGGACAGTTGAGCCAGGAAATACCAGTCACAGGCACACCACAAGGCAGTCCCATATCTCCCATGCTCTTTCTACTTTCAATTCGAAATCTTCACCCAAAAGAGACTCAGTGCAACTTCCTTCAGCTATCTTACATTGATGACATTGCTATTTCTGTGGCATCAACTTCAGTTGAGAAAAACCTTCGATCTTTGAGGAAGTTAACTGAAGAGTTGATGATACAAGCAAATAATCTTTCAGTTACATTTGAGATGGAGAAGTCTGATCTCATTCATTTTTCAAACCAAAAAAAGCCAATTACATCAACACTTTTCTTCAAAATGGTAACCTACTAGAGCCAAGTGAGACAGTGAAATGGTTAGGGATATGGTTTGACAGGAAGCTAACTTTCAAATATCACACTGATAAAAGAATCCAGCTTGCCCATGGTGCACTTCGAAGAGTCAAACAGCTGGTATCAGCTTCCAAAGGACTCCACTTCCACTAATTGAGAGAGCTCTACATTACATGTGTCACCTCTGTTATGGACTATGGATCTGTGCTATGGCAGGGATAGAGGGGGTCCATTGGACTAAATAACAGATTTCAGAAGCTTCAAAACCAGGCAGTAGTTTATATCACAGGAGCGTTCCCAAAGAGCCCTATCAAGGCCCTTGAAGTGGAGGCAGCTATCATGCCATCAAAAATACGACATATTAAGCATGAGTTCAACTACACCTTGGATTACTAAAATTACAGCAGAGCCACCCAGTCCAGCAACAACTAATTGACCCACTTCAGGATGAGCTAAATGCAAGTACATGTCCAGACCTGGGAATATTCAATATGTTAGACAAGCAACAGACACAACTATCAAGGTTGAGGGCATTGCTACAACCCTTTTCTTCACTCAGAAAGTTAGAAGCAAATAATTCAATGTGGATGGCACCTTGGAATATACCATCAATCAGTATCAACATTTCTACCAAACCAAAGGAGTTGGCCTGCATTGAACATCAAACCTTCATCAAAGAAATTCCATTAGATGTTGCCATTGTTTACACAGATGGTTCTTTATCAAAGGATAATATTAGCAGCATAGGGTTTGTCATTTACCTACCATTCACAAGGGAGATAAAATGCATTTCTTACAACCTAGGAAAATCAATTGGGATAACAGATGCTGAAACTTATTGCATCCTTAAAGCTATTCAATACTTGAAGAAATTAATTCCAGCTGCTCCATACCAGATCTTCACAGACAGCCAAGCAAGCCTACAAAGGATTTTGGGGAAAACTAATCATCAAGCACATCAGATTCGGAATAGTGCTAAAGAGTGTTCCCTTAAAATAGATTGGTGTCCAGCCCACTTAGGAATTGAGGGCAATGAGCTTGCAGACTCACTAGCCAAAGGGGCAGCAAAAAAGAAAGCTTTCAAGAAAGACATGTTCACCTCACATTCTTTTCTAAAACAAAAGTCAAAAGAATATATAGTCAAGGAATGGCAAAAATACTGGGAAACAGAATTGCTAAGGGAAGAGGAAGGAAGAATGTGCAGGGGGCTCGGCAAATATTATAGGACCCAAGCTCAACTTCACACACCAAATATTACTCTAAGACCATTTGACTTTCATGGCCACAACAGGCTAGAAGAATCTGGATATTTTCAAGTCCTAACTGGAATAGGCAATACAAGAGCATATTTAAACATGATTGGAAAGGTGAAAGATCATTGGTGTAATTTCTGCCATTCCAGAAAGCAGACAACAAAGCACCTAGTTCTCCACTGCACCAAATTTCGAAGAGAAAGGGACATTGCATTTGCTGGCATTGAGCCTAGAATATTACCAATAATACTCAGAACCAAAAGAGGAAGGGAAGCCTTACTTAAATTTTTAAAAACTTCTCAGTGTATATCAAAATACAAAGGAGATATATAAGGCAAAAAAATAATAGAAATGAGTAATAGTTATGGTTAGAGAAGTCTGATAGGATGAGACATGGCATCCAAAATGTAATCTGATGTTAGTGGTTTTTGTGTTGTTAAATTTTTGATTTGCTTTTGATTTTGATTAAACTGTTAAATATACCAAATTGTCATAGCTATATAGATGAATACAATATGAATTAAAAAAAAAAAAAGTGTAAATTGCAAGTCAAATACTCATTTGGCTTTTCAAAGACAAGACTGTGATTATTACAAAGCATTGGCATGCTGAGTCACATCAAATTCAGCCAATACAACACTGCAAGGGGTCGAGAGATCTTGCAGTCCCTCTTTGATGTGTCCATCAAAGGGGAAACAGACATTCTTTTAGTACAGGAACCATATATGTTCCATCACACTCATTTACAAACTTACCAACCCATTTTACATTCAGCTTTTCAAGCAATTTCGCCTCTTACCCACCAGTATCTTCGCCCAAGGGTCATGACCTATGTCAAGAAGGCAAGCCAGATCCAGGTAATGCCCAGGTATGACTTGGTATCAGATCCAGATTTTCAGATCCTGGAGGTTGACCTTCCAGGGGAGCCATTTTACATCATTCATATCTACAATGAGAAGCCACTTACACCTGCACTTTCTCACCACACTGTCTGACGCTTTCTTAACTTAGACTTGCGGCTTGACAAACCATTTGTTCTCCTCGGAGACTTTAATCTGCACCACCTACTATGGAATCCATTAGTGCAAATTAACAACACACTTGTAAACTCTTTGGTTGAATATATTGAGAAAACCAATGCCCAACTACTCAATTGTCCTTTGGTAATTGAAGGGTTTGGAGGCACCTTTCATAGATCAAATTCAAAGAGCACATCAATCATTGATCTAACTTTTGCAGCTGGTTTGAACCACATCAGATGGCAGGACTGGAGCTATGGTCAAGCAACTGGATCAGACCATGAGCTAGTAATCTTTGAAGCAGATCCACAACAACTGATCAGGCTATGAATACTATGAATACTTCAAGTCTTCAAGCAAGATTTAATCTCAAAAAGGCTGATAGGAAACTGTTCTATCATAAGCTACAAGTCAACCAAGTAGAGCAACAATTACAACTAGAAACAGCAATTCAATCACAAGATTTTGATCAGATAGCCTCCTTACTACAGCAAATGGTTCTAGATGCTGCTAAGGTCTCCATCCCAGCTATCAAAATTGTGCCAAGATCTAAACCTTGGTGGACAGAAAAATTGACAAATTTAAGGATGGGATACCATAGATTATGCCGCCATTCAAAAATATTCCAAAATCCTCAGCTAGAAAGGGATACCAAAGCTGCCAGGAACCACTACTTTCATCAAATTCAATTTTTAAAAAAACAGCATTGGATCAGATTTCTGGAAGCAGCTAAGGATAAATCAGTCTTCACAGCATATCAGTATTTAAATACAGAAAGAACACAATCAACACTCATCCCAGCCTTGAAATTCAAACTAAAGGAAAGCAATAAGGACAAAATTGCAAACAGTTTTGAGGATAAATGTGATGCATTGGTCCAAAATCTATTTCCAATTTCCACTAATTCAGGTCCTATTCCAAGAGAATCAACTGTTGATACCACAATTGTTCCACCCGAAAAAATGAGGGGCCATTGAGTATCATTCATGGTAATCCTGGCATCAGTGGTATAAAAAAATGGGACTGGCCAGCTCTAACATTGGAAGAAATCAAAAATGCAGCCTCTGTCAAGGCAACTGCCCCAGGATTGGACCAAATTGACTGGATAATAATGAAGGCCGCAATTTCAGCCATCCCTGACTTCTTCTTTCAAGCTTACAATGCCTTATTCAATAGTGGATACCATCCTAGACAGTGGAGACAGGCAGTGGGAATCATTAATCCCAAGAGGAACAAAAAGGACTACAGCTCTCCAAAAGCCTACCGGCCAATTTCTCTACTCCCTTGTCTATCAAAACTATTGGAAAGAATATTTGCCAACAGACTTGCCTATCTTGCTAACAACAGTAATGATCTACTACATAAGAGTCAAATGGGTGGGCGTAAGCAGAGATCTGCCATTGATGCTGCACTACTCCTGCAAGATTTTGTTGAACAAAATAGGTTGAAGCACAGGGTTGTATCAACAGTGTTTCTTGACAAATTAGGAGCATTTGATAGATTGCAACCAGAGGCTCTAATTCATGTGTTGAGAAGGCTCCAGCTTCCTTTAACATTCATTACATGGGTACAATCATTCTTGAGCAAAAGAACCATCCAGCTTAGATTCAATGGTCAGCTTAGTACAGTATATCCTGTTACTGGTACCCCTCAGGGAAGTCCCATATCACCAATACTTTTTCTACTTTCAATCAGGTTCCTCTTCCCTCTGGAAGAAAAAATAAGCAATCTTCAACTGTCATACATTGATGATATCTCCATCTCTGTTTCATCAATATCAGTTAATAAGAATATAAAAGAAATGCAAAATATCATCCACAGATTAATAGTTAGAGCAAAGGAACTATCAGTCACATTTGAGATGGACAAGACTGATCTTATTCATTTTTCACAACATAGAAAGCCTCTACTAACCCCTCTAATACTAGATAGCCAGTTCACCATGCAACCTAAAGAAGTTGTTAGATGGCTTGGCATCTGGTTTGACAGGAAGCTAACTTTTAAGACCCATGTTGAGAAGCGGCTGCAGTTGGCTAATGGAGCTCTAAGTAGGGTTAAGCAGCTGGCTTCATCAACAAAAGGTCTTCCATTCCATGCTCTAAGGCAACTTTATCTCAGCTGTGTTACTACTATCTTAGACTATGGTGCAATACTATGGTATGGGAAGTATGGTACAGGTGCATTGAGCTCAAGATGCCAAAGGCTACAGAACCAGGCCCTTATCATGATCACAGGAGCATATTAAGGTAGTCCAATTAAAGCACTAGAAGTGGAAGCAGAAATTCTACCAACAAAGGTCCGGCATCTAAAGCAGACATACAACTTTGCACTTCGACTTTTAAGGCTTCAATCATCACACCCAGTCCAGCACAAGCTTCTCAGCCCTTTGATGGATGAGCTGTCATTATCAACTAAGCTAGACCTAGGGGTCTTTGGGAACTTGGACAACTTGCCACCTCAATTATTAAGAATTGGCAGCTTAATTAAGCCCTTTGCAAATCTCACCAATCTAGAAAAAATAGACACTAACTGGATCTCACCTTGGCATCAAACCAATATTCCAATTGTCATCTCAACTCTGTCAAAGGACAAGGCAAAGAAAGAACATGCAGAAATAGTCAACATTATAGCACCAGAAACAGCAATAGTTTATACTGATGGATCGCTTACCAAGGGAAAGGGGAGCAGCATTGGTTTTATAATATATCTTCCAGTCAGTAGAGAGATGAAGAGCTTTTCATTCAACCTTGGGGAGACCATAGGAATCACTGCTACAGAAACCTTTTGCATCCTCAAAGCCATCAGATGTCTGAGAAAGATCATTCCACATGGTTCTTACCACATCTTTACTGACAGTCAAGCAAGCTTAATGAGGATCAAAAATAAAGAGAATAAATTTTCATACTAGATTAGACAAGAAGCATTTAATTGCTCATTAAGCCTCTCTTGATGTCCAGGGCATGTTGGTATAGTTGGTAATGAGCTTGCTGACAGCTTAGCCAGAGGGGCCAGCAAAAAAATGGTTATTAAAAAGAATGTATCAACATCACATTCATTCCTTAAACTAGGTTCCAAAGAGTTTATTATAGAAGCATGGTACCAGGAGTGGACCTCGGAGCTCTTCCAAGAGGAAGAAGGGAGGAAAAGCAAGGGCCTTGGAAAGTTTTACAGAATCCAGGCTCAAATGACCACTTCAGTATTCTCAACAAAGCCAATCAAATTTTGAGGTCATAACAGATTGACAGAGTCCTCATATTTCCAGGCAAGGACAGGTATAGGGAATGTGAAGGCACATTTTTACCAAATTGGAAAATCAAAAGATGAAACCTGCAATTTCTGTGCAAATGGAAAGCAGACAATGAGCCATCTCATACTGCAATGCAGAAAATTTAAAGAAGAGAGACAGAATATTCTCAAAGATATATTACCACTTAATCTAGCAATTCTATTCCGGAATAACAGGGGAAAGGAAGCATTGCTAGAATTTTTAAAGACTTCTAGGTGCATAAGTGTACACAAGGGAGATTGATAAGATTGACAATAAGTAGACATTAATAGAAGGGATCAAGGAAAAGGTGGAAAGATATTATTCAGAATAATATTTGCTGTAAATTAGAACCAAATTGTCATAGCTATATAGCTCAATACAATATGAATTAAAAAAAAAAAAAAAATAATAATCCAGGACAGGGAGGACGCAACTGAGAAAAAGCTGGCTTAAGGCTTGGAATGGAAGGCCCTTTGTGTTGAAAGCAAGCTGCTGTAGCCTCTTTAGTGCACCATGTGCAAGCTGGAGTCGTTTTTCTACAAGGGTCATGAACTTCATTTTCCTATCAAACCAGATCCCCAGCCATCTTACTGCCTCTTTTGGCTCTATGACAGTTTGATTTTCAAGTATTATTTGATTGGTAAGTGGTGTTTTGTGGTATGAGACATGAATCATTTCGGTCTTTTCCATCTCAAATGTGACTGACAGTTTACTTGCCCTTTCCATTAGTTCCTTTAGGGTTTGTTGTAGTTGGTCAGTGTTTTTCTTGATTGAGGTGGAGGCAACTGAGATGCAGATGTCATCCATGTATGAGAGTTGAAGATGATTCATTTCCTGCTTTGCTGGAAAAAGGAATCTGATGGATATTAAGAATAGAATTGGAGAAATTGGGCTGCCTTGAGGTGTTCCTGTGACTGGGAATACCTCACTTAGCTGGCCATTGAATTGAAGCCTCATAGTCCTTCTGGTCAAGAAAGATTTAACCCATGAGATTAGTGAGGCAGGCAGCTGGAGTGTCCTCATGACTGATAATAGAGCTTCTGACTGTAGTCTATCAAATGCACCCATGATATCAAGGAGAACTGTTGATACTATTCTGTGTTTGAGCCTGTTCTGCTCCACAAAATCTTGTAGTAAAAGTGCTGCATCAATAGCAGATCTCTGCTTGCGTCCACCCATTTGGGTCTCATGTAGAAGGCAATTAGTAGTGTTAGCAAGGTAAGCTAGCCTGTTGGCAAAGATTCTTTCCAACAGTTTTGATAGGCAGGGGAGAAGAGAAATAGGCCGATATGCTTTTGGATTGCTATAGTCCTTTTTATTCCTCTTAGGAATGATAATTCCCACTGCCTGTCTCCATATTATTGGATGATAGCCACTATTGAATAAGCTTGTAAAAGCATCAAAAAATATTTCAGGTATGGCTGTGATTGCTGCCTTGATTATGGTCCAGTCAATCTGGTCCATACCTGGTGCTGTTGATTTATTTTGTACTGCATCAGCAATTTCTTCCATGGTTAAGTCAGGCCAGTTCCACTTGCTTGTGTTAGCTCCATCATAGCTAGGTAGGATGACATTTCGAGGTGCTGTTAGAAGGTGATGCTGATGACATAGAGTCAGGCTTATAGATTCCTTTGATGCAGTTGCTAATGTTGGTGTTGGTGTGGAAGATTCTGGGAAAAGATTTTGAATTAGTGCCTTGCATTTGTCCTTAAAGCTAATAGCTACTCTGTCCGGAATATTTTCCCTATTGCTGTACATCAAGTTAGGAATAAGAGTTGACTGAGTCCTTCCTGGCCTGGAGTAGTTGTAGGCAGTAAATACTTTTGTCCTTAGCATTTTCGAGGAATTTGATCCAGTGCTGCTTCTTATTGTATTGAATCATGTGAAAGTATTGATTTCTTGCAGCCCTGGCATCATTTGCTGACCCAAGATTTGGGTTTTTTTTGAAGCAGCGTCTTATCCTATGAAACCTTATCCTCAACTGGGTCAACTCTGTTATCCACCATGGTTTTGATCTTGGTGTGATTTTCATTGTTGGGATGGATACATGGGCAGCATTTTCGACAATTTTTTGGAGCAGACTAGCAATCTGGTCATAATCTTTTGAATGGATGGCATTATCAAGAAGTTACTGGTATAATTCTTCTTTTGCTTGCAGTTCCAGATTAAATAGCTTCCAATCTGCTTTTTTGATATTTAATCTTGATGGAAGTGAATAGTCATTGTTGCTGGCAGAATTGACAATTTGAGGAATAAATTTCTTAAAGGTAATAAGCTCATGATCCGACCCAGTTGATTCTCCATAGTTCCAGTCCTGCCATCTTAATTGTTTAAACCCTGCAACAAATGTTAGGTCAATGATAGATGTATTCTTTGAATTTGCCCTATGGAAGGTGCCTCCATAGTTCTCAATTACAGAAGAGCAATTGATTAGCTGAGCATTGGTTTTCTCAGGGTAATCAACCAGAGAATTAGTAAGAGTGTTATTAGTTTGAACCAGTGGGTTCCACAATGGGTGGTGTAAATTGAAATCCCCGAGAAGTACAAAGGGTTTGTCCAACTGCAGTTGTAAATTAAGAAATCACTGTACAGTATAATGAGAAAATGAAGGTGTAAGAGGCTTCTCATTGTAAATTTGTATGATGTAAAAAGACTCTTCGGGAAGATCAACCTCCAGGATTTGAAAATCTGGGTCAGAAACCAGGTCATATCTGGGCATTACCTGGATCTGGCTTACTCTCTTGACATAGGTCATGACCCTTGGCCGAAGGAATTGTAGGGTGATTGGTGGAATGATTTGGTAAGCTGAATGTAATATTGGTTGGTATATTTGCAAATGAGTGTCATAGAACAAATAAGGTTCCTGAACTAAAAGAATGTCTGTTTCCCTTTTGATAGAGACATCAAAGAGGGACTGCAGGATCTCACGACCCCTTGCAGTGTTGTGCTGATTAAATGTGATGTGACTTAGCATGCCAATGCTTTGAAGAAGTCGCAATCTTGACTTTGAAATTTCAAATGGGTATTTGACTTGCAATTAGCACACTGTACAGCATGATGAATACAGCTTTGAGTTGAGCTACATTTGTTACATTTGTGATCTGAAGTAATATGGTGGCCTAAGCAGATTGCACACACTGGTGGCTTAATGCACGAAGTATGTTGGTGTCTATATGCAAGGCATTTTTGGCATTGGGTTCTCTGGGTAGCTAGTTGAAAGTTTACCACCTTGAGATAGAGACCTCCAATAAGGACACCTTCCTTGATTAGCTGGTCTTTTTCCTCTTCAGTAGTAACTGAAAAAGTGATGGAGGCTTTTGATCTTTGCTGAAATGTTCTAGTGAGCCATCTTGGTTGACCCTGAGTTTTAATCCCAGTGTTGTATATCTCTATTTCCTCAGTTATTGCCTCAATAGGGATGCAAGTTGGCACCCCATGCACCACTACTTTAGGCCAGTTGGTGATCTTCTGGGCTTTCTGAATTGGCCACACATCAAATGCTTCTTCCCATTTTTCTTGGTCAAGAAGAAGTTCTGATGGAGATGAATCCATGCATGTTAGGACAACATTACCCTTGATGGAGTTATGTACCCTTGAGATTGCTCTCTTTCCTAGGATCTTGTTGATTTTTTCTCTGATAATGAATGGCTGGTAGATTGGAAGTTTTCCATCTGGTCTAGTGACCAATGTGATCACATTTTCACTATTGAACTGACTTGTTCCTGTAGTCTCTGTTTTTTTTTTTTTTTAATTCATAGTGTATTCAGCTATCCAGCTATGACACATTTCAAATATTCTAAATTTAAGCTTTCCCCCCAAATTCATCTATTTTCCCTCAAATCCCAATAAACTGTATCCCAATCACTTATCCTAATTTAATTCCCTTTGTGTGCTGCCATGCACTTGGATATATCCAAATATTTAGGTAAAGCTTCCTTCCCCATTTTTGTACAAAATAAGATTGGAAGCTTTGTTGGTTCTAAACCTTTGAAGCAAATATTCCTCTGGTCTCTGAAATTTTGACAGTGTAACAAGTGTTGCACATTTTGTCTTTCTTTCCCACAAAAATTGCACATAAAATCTGTTACCTTCCCTACCATGTGCAGGTATACCCTGGTATTGCCTATTCCAAGCCTTGCCTGGAAAAATCCGGACTCAGTTTCCCTGCTATGTCCTCCAAATCCATGTAGTTTATAAGAAAAGTTAGGCTGATTAGATTGAGCCTGAAGGCTGTAATACTTTCCGAGTCCCTTGGCCTTTCGACGCTCCTCTTCATGCCAGAGCTCCAAGTCCCAATCTTTTTTCCATGCCTCGAGCACCCACTCTTTAGCCTTCTGCTTGATGAAAGAGTGAGAGGTATATTGATCACTTTTCATTGCCTGTTTCTTCCAACCTCCTTTGGCAAGCTTATCAGCCAGCTCATTTCCTTCTATGCCAACATGAGCTGGACACCATTGAAGATGAACTGTGCAACTTTGACAAATCTTCCTGATCTGATGAGAAAATTGATTGCTGCAATTCTGGATTCGAAGAATACTAGCTTGGCTATCAGTAAAAATGTGTATGGTCTTATTAGCAAAGTATTTCTTCACATATTTGGCTGCCTTAAGGATACAGTAGGTTTCAGCATCTGTGATACCCATAGTATCACCTAGGTTGTATGATAAACATTTTATCTCTCTGGTGATTGGTTGGTAGATCACAAAGCCAATGCTGCTTCCACCTCCCTGTGAAAGTGATGCATCAGTATAAACTATGACATCACTTATATTGATGTCCTTCATTTGATGGATGTGGGATAGTTTAGCTGTTGCCTTTGGATGATTTAAAATGGTGGTTTTAACATCTGATTGACACCATGGTGGGACCCAGAGGGCATTTAACTGCTCCAGATTCTTCAGGGTAGCAAATGGCTTTAGCCTGCTTCCCATCCTCATCAACTGGGTCAATGGATTATTGATGTAGTTAATTAATCCGAGATTAATCTGACTGCTGCTGGCCAATTCATCTTTAAGAGGACTAAATAAATGTTCCTGGATAGGGTGGTTCCTTTGAAGTCGAAGCATCTTTAGTCTATAGTAGATCACTTGCTTCTCATGTCAAACATTTGCTGGTAAGATTGATGACTTGACTTCCAAGGCTTTTATTGGACTACCTCGGAAAGCCCCAGTGATCAATGGCAGTGCCTGATTCTGAAGCCTTTGACATCTGTTGGTTAGTATTCCACTGCCCCTCTTGCCATGCGAGAGAACTGAGCCATAATCAAGTACTGAAGTGACACAGGCTAGGTAGAGTTGTCGAAGGGCAGTACAATGTAGTCCCCTTGTAGTTGAGGCTAGGTTCCGGATCCTTCTGAGTACCCCATGGGCTAGCTGCAGTCTCTTATCTACGTGTGTCCTGAAATTGAGCTTCCTATCAAACCAAATACCTAACCATCTGACCATCTCCTTTGGCTCTATTGTGGCCAGGCCTTGTAGGTCCACAGATGTTGTAGGTCTTTAAAATTGACGTCCAAAGTGAATCAGCTCTGATTTTTCCATCTCAAAATTTACTGATAGCTTTCTTGCACCCTTCAATAGCTCCTCCGTAATTTCCTTCAGGGTCCTAATGTTCTTATTCATTGAAGTTGATGATACTGAAACTACAATGTCATCCATGTAGGACAGCTGAAGGAAGTTCTTCCTGTGTACAGCTGGGATAAGAAATCTGATAGATAGAAGAAATAGCATTGGTGATACTGGGCTACCTTGGGGAGTCCCAGTCACTGGAAACACCTTGCTAAGTTGTCCATTGAAGTGAAGCTGCATTGTCCTTCCAGCTAGAAATGATTTGACCCAAGATACAAGACCTAGAGGCAGCTGTAAGGACCGCATTGTTTGGATTAGAGCTGCAGGTTGCAGCCTATCAAAAGCTCCAAGGATGTCCAATAAGATTGTTGATACAAGTCGTTTGCTGTCCAGATTCTGCTCCACAAATTCTTGAAGCAAGAGGGCAGCATCAATAGCTGACCTTTGCTTACAACCTCCCAGTTGGCTAGAATCTAAAAGATCAGTTGTGTTAGCAATATATGACAATCTGTTGGCATTAATTCTTTCCAGCAATTTAGACAGGCAGGGCAGTAGCGAGATTGGTCTATAGGCTTTTGGTGCACTGTAGTTCTTTTTGTTTCTTTTAGGAATGATGATACCCACTGTCTGTTTCCATTGTTGGGGATGTTGTCTGTTTTCAAACAGGCATTTGTAATCCTTGAAGAAGAAGTCCGGAATAGTTGTCATGGCTGCCTTGATAATGGTCCAATCCAGACAATCATGACCTGGGGCTGTCATTTTTATAGGATCAGCATTTACCATCTCATCAATGGTGAGTTCAGGCCAGTCCCAATGTCTTTCTCTGTCATCCCTTGTTGTTCTATTACAGGAGGTATTGGGAATGAATTCCTCTGCCTCAGCTGATAAGGTTGAAGTTAGAAGACTTGGAAAAAGGATCTGTGCTAGAGCCTCACTTTTGTCTTGAAATGATGTTGCTTTAGTTGGCTGAGATTGGTGCTTTGGAATGTGAACCAGGGCTGGAATTATTCTTGACTGGTGAATTTCAGGCCTGGAGTAATTGCAGGCAGTGAATATCATTCTGTCCTTAGCTGAGGCTAAAAAGTTCATCCAGTGTTGTTGCTTGGTGTGCTGGATATGTTGAAAATATTTATTCCTTGCAGCACTAGCCATGTCCATTATTTCAGTGTCATAGTCCTTCTTCCCTAGTCGTCGAAGCTTATGGAATGAATGCCGAAGTAAAGCAAGGTCATTGGTCGACCATGGCTTTGATCTTGGTGTGACTTTGAATAGTGAAATTGATTCTTGAGCAGCAAACTGTACTACCTGTTGTAAGATTGAAGCAATACCATCAACATCTTGTCTATGTATGGCAGTTTCAAGTGTTTGCTGCATCAATTCTTGCTTTTGAAGAATATGAAACTTAAATAATTCCCAGTCAGCTTTTTTGACATTGAACCTGGTAGGAAGTGGGTTAGTATTTCTGTTAGTATTCAGTGATTCATCCAGGCTAAGTTCAATTAAACAAGTGTCAAAGAGTATCACTTCATGGTCTGATACAGTTGATTCCCAATATTTCCAGTTGCCTCTCAAGGATGAGGGTTTGATAGTGTTCCACGGGGTGCGTTGAATAGCCTAGTAAAGATCTAGGTGGTAAGTGAAGGTTGTAAATGGATCAAAGGGATGACAGGTCTTCTCTAGGAAGAGATGAATGGGCAACTAGTTGCAGTAGATGTTACACTTGGGTCTTGCTGATGATGAACTGGGCAATGAATAAATGGTCTTCCCGAAGAAGAGATGGGTAAACAAATGTATTGTAAATGGTAGATAAAGAAGACGTTGTGTGAGGTGTAAATCTCTCTCAAGCTGAACTATTATATACAATAGTAGAAGCATTTGCCAGCCGGAATTAATCATAATCAATTCTTGCCAATATCTTCTCATTAATGGCTGTGTTCTTGTCCTTCTCTTCATGACTCCCTTGTATATCCTTACATGACATTTTACATGACTAATTGTATAGGGGAAGCTATTATTAAATTGATGGTTTTAATTAACTACCCCTTCATCTTATCACGAATTAATATTAGTATTAAAATTCTATTTACGGATCCGTGAAATTGCCCTACCAAAGGTGTTTAAATCCTATGGCAAAGGTAAGGTCAATGGTGGAGGTGCTTTTTGAATTGGATCTGTGAAATGTCCCTCCATACTGTTCAATGATTGATGGCGAGTGGAGGAGCTGGGCATTGGCATTATCCAAATACTGGGCCAGCTCGTTGGCAAGAGGTGAGTTGCTCTGGACAAGTGGATTCTAAGATGAATGATGCAAGTTGAAATCTCCAAGAAACAGCATAGGCTTGTCCAGTCTCAACTGTAGATCCAAGAAGCGTTCCACTGTGAGCTTAGTTGAGTAGTGGGAGGTCGGCTTCTCATTGTAGATGTGAACCACATAGAATGATTCACTGGTCAGTTCTACCTCCAAAATTTGAAGGTCAGGGTCTGTCACCAAGTCATATCTAGGGGATACTTGAAGCTGGCTAGATTTCTTGACATAGGTAAGGACCCTGGGCCGCAAGTTGGTTGTGAGAACAGGCGGCATAAGGTTGAATGCTGAGTGGTGGATAGGTCGAAAAGATTGAGTTGGTAGGTGATGGAACATGTATGGTTCCTGCACAAAATTAAAGTCTGATTCCTCCTTGAGGGCTACCTCAAAGAGTGACTGCAGGATCTCTCGACCCCTAGCAGTATTATGTTGACTAAATTTGAGTGTATCTAGCATGTTAAAGCTTTATAGAATTCACAATCTAATCTTTGAAATGCCAGGTGAGTGTTTGACTTGCAGTTGGCACACTGAACTGCATGGTGGATGCAACTATGAGTTGCACTACAAGTGTTACACTTGTGGCTGATGGTGTAATGTGGTCCAAGACAGATGGCACTCACTGGAGATTTCTTGCACCACATGGAGTGGTGGCCAAATTTCAGGCTTTTTCTGCACTGAGTCTTCTGAGTTGATTGTTGGTAGCTAACTACCTTCAAAAGTTGTCCTCCAATGAGTACTTCAGTCTTTATCAATCTTATCTTCTGCTCCTCAGTCTTCACACAAAATGCCACTGAGGCTCTCACTAATTTACTTGGTGATTTGGTAAGCCATCTCGCCTGGACCTGTGTATGGATCCCAATATTATACGTCTCAATTTTTTCATTTAATTATTGAATGGGGATACAGGTTGCAACCCCATGTACCACCATTTTAGGCCAATTACTAACCTTCTGGGCCTTCTGAACTGGCCATTCTACAAAGACAACCTCCCATTTTTCCTGGTCCAGAATCATCTCTGTGGGTGAGGCATCCATACAACTGGGGACCAGGTTCCCCTTTGGTGAAGTATGGACCCTTGAGATAGACCTTTTCCCTAGGATCTTGTTGATCCTTTCTCTAATGGTGAAAGCCTGGTAATCTGGCAGGCTGCAGCCTGACCTGGCTACCAGGGTGATATAATTCTCAGCATTAATTATTTGTGCAGTTGTGAGTGGGGCTGCATTGGTGGTTGAAGAAGTAGCTGTTTGAGTGATAGGCTTAGTATGTGTAACTTGGCCTGTGCTGCTGATAGTTGGTGCAGCAGGTTTTCGACTAAGCACCTTCATGACTGGCCTAGCTGGAGTAACAGTGGCTGGCTTATTGTTTGGGATCCCCTCCCTGACCTTCTGTGCATAGGAAGGGACTGCTGGCGCCACAGGCTGGATTTGTGGTCTTGGTGGGGTTGGAATTGGTACTGAGTTTATTGGTTCAGCAGTGGAGACCTGGAGTGGTGGTCTAGTGGTTATCACTTTCCCCTCCTCAGTAAAGCTTCGAAAAACCTCAATGAGGTCCAAGACTGCCACTTGCTTTTCTTTGTCTCCAGTATGGCTGTATGCCTTAACTAGTAAGTCACGTGCCTCGAGAATTGCTGTTTCAAAAGTATGTTTAATGCTGTGTGGTGCAGCAATTTTGACCATTTTGGATGGCTGAGGGTTAGTGTGGTTGGCTGCTGAAATACCCCGTTTCCGAGGTTGATCAGCAAATGGTGTTTTAATGAATAAGGTTTTTATGCCCAAATCAGTTGATGTGATTGGGTCACTGCTAAAAATGTCAACCTTAGATATCAAATTGACAGGTCGAACAGAAGTAAGTAGCCTTGAAGGCTTTGGTGATATACCTATATTTCAAATTGATGAAGATAGTCTAGAGACATCTGTCATGTCCATTTCTGGTGATGATGGAGACTTTTTAGCCATATTTTTGTTGTTTATTGCTGACATGAATAGTCGGAAATTGAATAAAGAATAAAATTTAAAAAAAGAATTTAATTCAATATTTAATGAGATTAAATTGAGAAAGATCACGTGACTTCGGATCTGGTCACGAGACAGCGCGTCGAGCCTTGGCAAGGCTGGGGCGAAAAATTTTCGTCCAATGGGTCGAAAGTCGCGTTTTGGTCGAAAAATAATGTAATTAGTGGATGCAGATATTGAAAAATATATCAATCAGAAGCTAAAGACGATTCGAAAATGAATATCAAATTTATATTGCCGTAGCTGACAGTCGGCGGAAGTTATGGATAAAATGGTGTGATGAAATGATCCAGAGGATCGAAAATCGAGTTTTTGGTCGAAAAAGGTTGCAAATTTGGGACTTTGGTGTCGAAACTTAGATCAATCAAATGCTGATAACTATGCGAAATCGAATATCGAGTTTATATAGTCGTAGCTGATGGAGGGCGTAAGGTGTGGGCGAAAAAGCGTTTTCCAAAGTTTGTTGTTTGTGTGTGTAGTCTCTGTTGTTGCTGTTGTTGTTTCTGCTGCTGCTGTGGCCGTGGTTATATGGCCACCTATTTGATGATTTGAGCTTTGTTGAACATCCATAGCATCTGGATGTCTTGTTGTTTTCCCCAACACCTTCATGGCATGGCTGGCTCTAGGTAATATTTCTGTAGGGGCTGTTGGTGTATTGCTCTTCAACATATCTGCATAAGATTTGGCTGGTGGCATGTTGTTGATGATTGTACTTATGGCTGTTATTGGTATGGTTGGTGCTATTGGTTGTAATGATGATGATGGAGTTGATGGGACAGCGGATTTGGAAATAGATGTCTCTGTTTGCATCAAATTAACTCTACCAGACTCAGTAAAGTTTTGAAACACCTCAACCAAGTCCAGGACAGCATCTTGTTTTTGTTTATTATCTGTCAGATGGTAGGCTTTGACAATTAAGTCCCTTGCTTCTTGTATAGCAGATGCATATGTGTGTTAAAGTGTAATTTTTGGTGCAACAATCCTCTTTTTTTTTTTTTTTTTGAACCATATTGTATTCAGCTATCTAGCTATGATAATTAAACACATCACCATACTTTCGAAAATTGCAAATTCATCCACAAATTCCGCCCACCATCAGCTACGCCCTTAAAAATTCGATATACGGTTTTGCCTCTTCCACAGCATCACATTGATATATTTCTCGACATTTGCATCCCTTTATTCCGACATTTTTCGACCAAAAACCCAATTTTCAGCATTCTGAGAGAAAATTTTTTCGCTTCAGCCTTGCCAAGGCTCGACGCGTCACGCGTTACGCGTTCCAGATGCGTAATCAGGTGATTAAAATCACAGTCACGTGACCTTTTTCTCTAATTCTTATTATATTTAAAAAAGAATTAAAAAAAAATACACCAGCCTTGGAACTTGGTCAGGTGACTCAAATCCATTGTCACGTGATATTATTCTCAAAAATGTATTTTTAAATCAGGATAAAATATTTTCGAATTTTTTATTTTGATTTAGTCATTGTTCTGCTTATATCAGCATTAAACAGGTTGAAAATGCCTCAAAAGTCTCCCTCCTCACAGGGGAGTCTCCCAAGTCTACCATCTTCACCTGAAATTGACATGACAAATGCCCCAAGGTTGTCATCATCAATCTGGAATAAAGATGCATCACCAAAGCCATCAAGGCTGTTAACTTCTGTTCGACCTATCAAATTGTCCACCAAAATTGACTTATTTAGCAGTGACCCCATCACTTCTACAGATTTGGGGGCAAAACAACTTTTCAACAAAACACCCTTTTCTGAGCAGCCTCGAAAGCGAGGAGTCTCACCAACAATTCTTTTGGCATCCCAGCCAACAAAAATGGTCAAGATCTCTGCACCTTGCACCATTAAACACACATTTGAAACTGCCATTTTCGAGGCTCGAGACCTTTTGGTGAAAGCATATGGTCTAACAAATGACAAGACTAAGCAAGCAGCAGTCTTGGATCTTGTCCAAGTTTTTCGCTCTTTTACTGAGGAGGGGAAGGTTATCACCATGGTACCAAAAAGCAATGAAGGGCCAGATGAGCCAAATCATGAGAAAGTTGTTGTCTTAGAGGCCCCAAAGCCTCCATCTTATGCACAGAAACTTCAGGAGGGTATTCCACAAATGCCAACAACCAAAGGACTCCCTTCAAAGCCAGGGATGAAGGTATTGGGCCACAAAGCACCATTTCAAGATACAGCACCAGCTGCCTCACCAACCAAGACCCCTATTACCAACAACAATTCTGTTCTACAAACTGCAGCCAGGGTCATGCCCATAGCTATTGCCACAAATTCGACCATTGAAAATGTCATCACTCTGGTCACCAAATAAGGCTGCACTCTGCCAAACTACCAAGCCTTCACTATCAGAGAAAAAATCAATAAGATCCTTGGTAAAAGGGCAGTTTCCAGAGTTCATACCTCCATTAAGGGTAATGTTGTTCTGACCTGCATGGAATCATCTCCATCAGAACTTCTGCTTGACCAAGACAAATGGGAGTCTGTATTTGAAGGATGGCCCATTCAAAGAGTCCAAAAAGTCTCCCATTGGCCAAAGGTAGTGGTACATGGCGCGTCCACCTGTATCCCTATTGAAGCAATCAATGAAGAAATAGAAATCTATAATAACAGTATCAAGACTAAGGGTCAGCCCAGATGGCTCAGCCGGACCTATCAACAGAGAACCAAAGCTTCTCTAACATTTTCTGTCGCAAATAATGCTGAAAAAGAACATCTTTTAAAGTCAGGGATCCTCATTGGAGGTCAATATCTCAAAGTAGTTGAGTACCAAATAGCTACCCAAAGGACTCAATTTAGAAAATGCCTAGCCTATGGACATCACCAGATGTCATGCAATAAAACACCAGTATGTGCCATTTGCTTAGGACAACATATTACATCAGACCATAGATGTAAGACATGCAACTCCAACCAGAGTTGTGTTCATCATGCTGTACAATGTGCAAACTGCAGGTCAAACACCCATTTGGCCTTTCAAAGACAAGACTGCGACTTTTTCAAAGCATTGGCATGCCAAGTCACATCAAATTTAATCAACATAATACTGCAAGGGGTCGAGAGATCCTGCAGTCCCTCTTTGATGTGTCCATCAAAGGGGAATCCGACATTCTCTTAATACAGGAACCTTATTTGTTCCATGACACTCATTTACAGATTTATCAACCAATATTTCATTCAGCTTATCAACTAATACCACCAATTACCCACCAATTCTTTCGACCAAGAGTACTGACCTATGTCAAAAAAGCTAGCCAGATCCAGGTGATGCCAAGATATGACTTGGTGTCTGATCCAGACTATCAAATCCTGAAAGTTGATCTTCCAGGAGAGTCATTCTATATTATTCACATTTATAATGAGAAGCCACTGACACCTGCATTTTCTCACTACACAGTTCAACGCTTTCTGACCTTAAACCTGCAGCTTGACAAGCCATTTCTTCTTCTGGGGGACTTCAATCTGCATCATACACTTTGGAATCCACTTATTCATTCAACTAACCCTCAAGCAAATGCCTTTGTTAAATATCTGGAACATACAAATGCTCAATTAATCAACTGCTCATCTGTAATTGAGAACTAGGGAGGAACCTTCCCTAGGGCAAATTCAAAGAGCACATCAATTATTGATCTAACATTTATTGCAGGATTTAAACAACTAAAGTGGCAAGACTGGAACTATGGGGAGTCTACTGGGTCTGATCATGAACTAATCACCTTTAAGGCATTTCTACCTCAGTTCAATGATATCATCATAGACAACCAAGTCCCATCATTACCACCAAGATTAAATACAAAAAAGGCTGACTGGAAGCTCTTTCAACAGGAACTGCAAGCAAAAGAGGAACTCTTCCAGAATCTTCTAGAAAATGTCATTCAATCAAAAGATTATGAACAGATAGCCAGTTTACTTCAACAAGTTGTCGAGAATGCTGCCCATATCTCCATCCCAGCAATGAAAATCACAGCAAGATCCAAACCATGGTGGACAGCAGAGTTGACCAAGTTGAGGATGAGGTTTCATAGGATAAGGCAATGCTTCAAGAAATATCCAGACTCCGAGTTAGCAGATGATGCCAGGGCTGCAAGAAACCAATATTTTCACAAGATCCAACACAACAAGAGGGAACATTGGATTAAATTCCTGGAAAAAGCTCAAGACAAAACAGTCTTTACTTCCTACAGCTACCCTAGGCCAGAAAGGACTCAATCAACTCTGATTCCTACCTTAAGATGCAGTGCCCTTGATAATGGTCAGAATAGAAGTGCATACAGCTTCAAAGAAAAGTGTGACGCTCTGATTCACACCCTCTTTCCAAGAACACTACCATCCATATCTGCATCACAAGAGACCATCAACCACAACATATTTGATCAGCCAAATATCACAGTCTCTACCTTCAATACTAACCCAGATGACAGCAACAAAGCTGGTCCAAATAAATGGGATTGGCCAGCACCAACGATGGAGGTGATCAACAATGCAGTACCTAACAAGTCAACAGCACCAGGTCTTGACCAGATTGACTGGGTCATAACAAAGGCAGCAATCATAGCCATCCCTAAATTTTTCTTCCAGGCATATTCAACCCTATTTAACAGTGGCTTTTATCCAGAAAGATGGAAGCAAGCCGTGTGAATAATCATTCCAAAGAGAAACAAGGAAGACTTTAGCAATCCCAAAGCCTATTGGCCAATCTCTCTTCTCCCATGTCTTTCCAAGCTGTTGGAAAGAATTATTGCTAACAGACTTGCTTTCCTTGCCAATACAACTAACAATCTTTTACATCAGACCCAAATGGGTGGACGAAAGCAAAGGTCTGCAATTGACACAGCACTTCTCCTTCAAGATTTTATAGAGCAGAACAGGCTCAAGCATAAAGTAGTCTCAACAGTCCTCCTTGATATCATGGGGGCATTTGATCGACTTCAGCCTGACTCTTTAATATCAGTCATGAGGACTCTCCAGCTACCCATCTCATTAATCTCATGGGTTAAATCCTTCTTGACTGGAAGGACCATGAGACTTCAATTCAATGGCCAGCTAAGTGAGGTGTTCCCAGTAACAGGCACACCTCAAGGCAGCCTAATTTCACCAATTCTCTTCTTGATATCAATCAGGTTCCTCTTTCTCCCACAACAGGAAGTGAATTACCTTCAACTCTCGTACATGGATGACATCTCTATCTCAGTTGCCTCCACCTCAATCAAGAAAAATACTGACCAACTTCAACAAATCCTCAAAGGACTAATGGAAAGGGCTAACAAGCTATCAGTCACATATGAGATGGAGAAGACCGAGATGATACATTTTTCACACCACAAATCACCCCTGACAAACCACCTTACCCTCAGCCATCAAACTACTTTAGCACCTAAGGAGGTGGTAAGATGGTTAGGGATCTGGTTTGACAGAAAGTAAACATTCAAGTCTCATGTAGAGAAACGCCTCCATCTTGCACATGGTGCACTCAAGAGGGTAAAGCAAATTTCCTCCAATACAAAGGGCCTTCCATTTCATGCCCTACGACAACTATACCTCAGCTTTGTCCTTCCAGTCCTGGACTATGGCTCAGTGCTTTGGTTTAGGAAAAGAGGCTGTGTTACATCAAGTGCCAAGTGCCAGAGGCTACAAAATCAGGCATTAATTATGATCACTGGAGCATATCACAATAGTCCAATCAAGGCCTTGGAAGTCGAGGCAGCAATTCTCCCAACTAAAGTTAGGCAGCTCAAGCAGACATTTAATTATGCTCTTTGTCTACTGAGACTACAACATACACATCCAGTGAAAGATAAACTGCTTTCCCCCCTGCAAGATGAGCTATCTCTGACAACAGAAGTGGACCTCGGGGTTTTGGAGTACCTAGACATAGAACAGACCCAGATCACAAGGATTGGCCAATGATTGAAGTCATTCATGATGCATACCAACCTTGAACAATTAGACGCCAGCTGGGTACCTCCTTGGCTTCAAGCTCAATTAAAAATAACTATTTCACCATTGCCAAAGGAACAAGTTGCTCTGAGCCACAAAAATTTAACTGACAAAATACCACTAACAACAGCCATTGTCTATACTGATGGTTCCTTCACCAAAGGAGAAGTCAGCAGCATAGGATTTGTTATCTATCTTCCAGTCACAAGGCAAATGAAATGCATCTCTTTCAATCTTGGCAAAACAATGGGTATCACAGATACAGAAACTTTCTGCATCCTGAAAGCAATTAAATACCTCAAAAAGATATCACCACGAGGCAACTACCATATCTTTAGTGATAGCCAAGCCAGTCTTATGAGAATAAAGAACAAAGATAATTCCTTTTCACACCAGATCAGACAAAAGGCAGAGAACTGCTCAATACAGCTCTCCTGGTGCCCTGGCCATGTTGGTATAGTAGGTAATGAGCTTGCTGACAACCTAGCCAAAGGTGCCAGCAAAAAGAAGGTGCTGAGAAGGAATCAATTTACATCACATGCTTTTCTCAAGCAAAGGGCAAAAGAACTAGTACTAGAAGCCTGGGCAAAAGAGTGGACATAAGAACTTTTCCATGAGCAAGAAGGAAAAAAAGCTCTGGTCTTGGCAAGTTCTATAGGATCCAAGCCCAGATGTCAACCCCAACATTTTCAACCAAACCTATCAATTTTCACGGACATAGCAGATTAACAGAGTCCTCGTACTTTCAAGCCAGGACTGGCATAGGAAATGTGAGGGCATATTTACACAAAATTGGAAAGACAAAAGATGGTAACTGTAATTTTTGCCATAACCAGAAGCAGACCATGCAACATTTGATACTTCATTGTCAGATGTTTAAAACTGAAAGAAAAGAATCATTCAAAAAAATAGAGCCTTTTACACTACCAATCTTATTCAGAACAAATAGAGGAAAACAAGCATTGCTTGAATTTTTGAAAACTTCGAGGTGTATATCTTTACACAAAGGAGAATAATAGGATAAAACATGGTAGAAATAAAGGGAGGATGATGGAGGAAAGGAGTTATAATGAGGATATATATCTGCTTTGTATGTATGTTAAATAAATTGTCATAGCTAGCTAGCTGAATACAATATGATTAAAAAAAAAAAAGATCCTGGACCAGGAAAAATGGGAGGTTTTCTTTGCAGGATGGCCAATTCAGAAGGCCCAGAAGGTTAGCAATTAGCCTAAAATGGTGGTACATGGGGTTGCAACCTGTATCCCCATTCAACAATTAAATGAAGAAATTGAGGCCTATAATGATGGGATCAATACACAAGGCCATGCAAGATGGCTAACAAAGTCACCAGCAAAGGTAATGAGGGCCTCAGTGGCATTTTGTGTCAGGACTGAGGAGCGAAAAACGAGACTCATCAAGACAGGGGTACTCATTGGAGGACAACTTCTAAAGGTTGTCAACTACCAACAATCTACTCAGAAGTCTCAGTGCAGAAAATGCCTGACATTTGGCCATCACTCTATGTGGTGCAAGAAATCACCAGTGTGTGCCATCTGTCTTGGGACACATTACACCAACAGCCACAAGTGTAACACTTGTAGTGCAACCCATAGTTGCATCCACCATGCAGTTCAGTGTGCCAACTGCAAGTCAAACACCCACCTGGCATTTCAAAGATTAGATTGTGAATTCTATAAAGCTTTAACATGCTAGATACACTCAAATTTAGTCAACATAATACTGCTAGGGGTCGAGGGATCCTGCAGTCACTCTTTGAGGTAGCCCTCAAGGAGGAATCAGGCTCTATTTTTGTGCAGGAACCATACATGTTCCATCACCTACCAACTCAATCTTTTCGACCTATCCACCATTCTGCATTCAACCTTATACCACCTGTTTTCACAACCAACCTGCGGCCCAGGGTGCTTACCTATGTCAAGAAATCTAGCCAGCTTCAAGTATCCCCTAGATATGACTTGGTGACAGACCCTGACCTTCAAATTTTGGAGGTAGAACTGACCAGTGAATCATTCTATGTGGTTCACATCTACAATGAGAAGCCGACCTCCCACTACTCAACTAAGCTCACAGTGGAACGCTTCTTGGATCTACAGTTGAGACTGGACAAGCCTATGCTGTTTCTTGGAGATTTCAACTTGCATCATTCATCTTAGAATCCACTTGTCCAGAGCAACTCACCTCTTGCCAACGAGCTGGCCCAGTATTTGGATAATGCCAATGCCCAGCTCCTCCACTCGCCATCAATCATTGAACAGTATGGAGGGACATTTCACAGATCCAATTCAAAAAGCACCTCCATCATTGACCTTACCTTTGCCATAGGATTCAAACACCTTAGGTGGGGCAACTGGAAATATGGAGAATCTACAGGATCAGATCATGAAGTGATACTCTTTGACACTTGTTTAATTGACCCTTGCCTGGATGAATCACTGAATACTAACAGAAATACTAACCCACTTCCTACCAGGTTCAATGTTAAAAAAGCTGACTGGCAATTATCTAAGGCTCATATTCTTCAACAGCAAGAATTGATGCAGCAAACACTTGAAACTGCCATACATAGACAAGATGTTGATGGTATTGCTTCAATCTTACAACAGGTAGTACAGTCTGCTGCTCAAGAATCAATGTCACTATTCAAAGTCACACCAAGATCAAAGCCATGGTCGACCAATGACCTTGCTTTACTTCGGCATTCATTCCATAAGCTTCGACGCCAAGGGAAGAAGGACTATGACACTGAAATAATGGACATGGCTAGTGCTGCAAGGAATAAATATTTTCAACATATCCAGCACACCAAGCAACAACACTGGATGAACTTTTTAGCCTCAGCTAAGGACAGAATGATATTCACTGCCTACAATTACTCCAGGCCTGAAAATTATCAATCAAGAATAATCCCAACTCTGGTCTATACACCAAAGCACTAATCTCAGCCAACAAAAGCAACATCATTTGAAGCCAAAAGTGAGGCTCTGGCTCAGACCCTATTCCCAAGTCTTCCAACTTCAACTGTATCAGCTGAGGCAGAGGAATTTATTCCTTCAACCGCTTTCAATATAACAGCTAGGAACGAAATAGAAAGACATTGGGACTGGCCTGAACTCATTATTGATGAGATAATAAATGCTGCACCAAAAAAGATGACTGCCCCAGGTTATGATTGTCTGGATTGGACCATTATCAAGGCAGCCATGACAACTATTCCGGACTTCTTCTTCAAGGCTTACAAATGCTTATTTGAATGCGGACAACATTCTCAGCAATGGAAATAGGCTGTGGGTATCATCATCCCTTAGAGGAACAAAATGGACTACAGTGCACCTAAGGCTTACAGACCTATTTCCCTCTTGCCCTGCCTGTCCAAATTGCTAGAAAGAATTTATGCCAACAGACTGTCATATAGCTAACACAACTGATCTTTTATCTGCCATCAGTTAAGAGCTGCTGCGCAAAACCTAACACTACATTTACTCTGGTGCCCAGGACACATGGGAATGGAAGGAAAAGAGATGGCAGACAACCTGGCCAGAGAAGGACAAAAAAAGACAGCCTTAAGAAAGGACAAATTCATCACCTTGTCATTCCTAAGAGAATTACTGAGGGAAAAAACTTTGGAGACATGGAGACAGATATGGGATCAAGGACTGTTTCGAGAAGAGGAAGGGAGAAAAGCAGGAGGGTTGGGCAAATATTATAGATTAATGGCACATAGGAACCAGCCCAACTTTCAACTTAAACCCTTCCAGTACAACAAATACAGCCGAGGAACACAGTTTGAATATATACAGGCAAGGACAGGTATTGGAAATACCCTAACACATCTTAAGAAAATTGGAAAGGTAGACAATGACTGGTGTAATCATTGTGGAATAGCAGGACAAACAATACCACATCTAATCTTACACTGTTGTAAATTTAGGGGGGAGAGGAAAAAGGGGTTTGGGGGACTTGAACCACTTTCACTACCTATGCTTTTTGGAACACAGAAAGGCAAGACAGCATTATTCTATTTTCTTTGGTCTACTAAGTGCCTTGGGGGACAAAATAGATGAAAAAGGGGTAGAACTAAAAACACTATTTAAAATACCATGGAGTGTGGGATGCAAAGGATTTTGTATATTAGAGACTATGTCATAGCTATATAGCTGAATACACTATGAATTTAAAAAAAAAAAAAACTGATTTTTAGATTCTAGCCAACTTGGAGGTCATAAGCAAAGGTCAGCTATTGATGCTGCCTTCTTGCTTCAAGAATTTGTGGAGTGGAATCTGGCCAGTAAACAACTTGTATCAACAATCTTCTTGGACATCCTTGGAGCTTTTGATAGGCTGTAACCTGCAGCTTTAATCCAAACAATGCGGTCCATACAACTGCCTCTAGGTCTTATATCCTGGGTCAAATCATTTCTAGCGAGAAGAACAATGCAGCTTCTCTTTAATGGACAACTTAGCAAGGTGTTTCCAGTGACTGGGACTCCCCAGGGTAGCCCAATATCACCAATACTTTTTCTCCTTTCCATCAAATATCTTCTTCCAGCTGTACACAGGAAGAACTTTCTTCAGCTGTCCTACATGGATGACATTGCAAGTTCAGTGTCATCAACTTCAATCAATAAGAACATTAGGACCCTGAAGGAAATTACGGAGGAGCTATTGAAGGGTGCAAGAAAGCTATCAGTAAATTTTGAGATGGAAAAATCAGAGCTGATTCACTTTGGACGTCAATTTCAAAGACCTACAACATCTTTTGACCTACAAGGCCTGGCCACAATAGAGCCAAAGGAGATGGTCAGACGGTTAGGTATTTGGTTTGATAGGAAGCTCAATTTCAGGACACATGTAGATAAGAGACTGCAGCTAGCCCATGGGGCACCCAGAAGGATCCGGAACCTAGCCTCAACTACAAGGGGACTACATTGTATTGCCCTTCGACAACTCTACCTAGCCTGTGTCACTTCAGTACTTGATTATGGCTCAGTTCTCTGGCATGGCAAGAGGGGCAGTGGAATACTAACCAACAGATGTCAGAAGCTTCAGAATCAGGCACTGCCATTGATCACTGGGGCTTTCCGAGGTAGTCCAATAAAAGCCTTGGAAGTCAAGTCATCAATCTTACCAGCAAAAGTACGGTATGAGAAGCAAGTGATCTACTATGAACTATGGATGCTTCGACTTCAAAGGAACCACCTTATCCAGGAACATTTATTTAGTCCTCTTGAAGATGAATTGGCCAGCAGCAGTCAGATTGATCTCGGATTAATTAACTACATCAATAATCCATTGACCCAGGGTGTGTCCCTCACTGTCCATAAGAGCACAGCATAAAGTTAACAAGTAGGAACTTACAACATGTAGCTAGTATCTTATTTGTAGATTCTAGGAGTCCTCAATAGTCATTGACTCAGTTAGGATTATAATACAAATCTAATCTAAATCTAATCTAATCTAATCCATTGACCCAGTTGATGAGGATCGGAAGCAGGCTAAAGCCATTGGCTTCCCTGAAGAATCTGGAGCAGCTAAATGCCCTCTGGGTCCTACCATGGTATCAATCAGATGTTAAAACCACCATTCTAAATCATCCAAAGGCAACAGCTAAACTATCCCACATCCATCAAATGAAGGACATCAATTTAACTGATGTCATAGTTTATACTGATGCATCACTTTCACAGGGAAGTGGAAGCAGCATTGGCTTTGTGATCTACCAACTGTTAAAGTTATGAGCTTGAGCAAAGATGGAGGTTGTAGCAGAATCAGTGTTGGCGGTTAGACCAATGCAGTAAGTCTCGTATGAGGTTGTGAGAGGAAGATCCGAGTGGAAACAATTGTATTTTGATGTATGGTTCAGAGTAAAACTGAGATAATAAGAGTGAGATTGCGTGTTTGCATATCTTATCAACTGTGGTTTTTGACCAGTATTTATCAATCTCCATGGATCGTAAGTTATGATCCATGTAGATGTAGATCTATGTACATACACATATATGTGTCAGGAATATAAAGCTAAATACATGTGTGTTGGTAATAGATACGAGAAAACTATAACCTGCATTTGAGACATACTCATCCGCTGGAATGCTAGTGTGAAATAAACGCTAATGCGCATTAAACTTTTGGTGAATGATGTATTGATAACAGTGATATAGAATGGGGAATTTGATAGTCAAATTAGCCGGACTTACTAAAAAGTTATTCTTGGCATTCCAAGATATATCATATTTCAACACCAACCAATCACCAGAGAGATAAAATGTTTTTCATACAACCTAGGTGATACTATGGGTATCACAGATGCCGAAACCTATTGTATTTTAAGGGCTACCCAATATATGAAGAAATATTTTGCAAAAAAAACTATACATATTTTCACTGATAGCCAGGCAAGCATTCTGCGAATCCAACACAATAGCAATCAGTTTTCTCATCAGATTAGGAAGATTTGTCAAAGTTGCGCAGTTCATCTTCAATTGTGTCCAGCACATGTTGGCATAGAAGGAAATGAGCTGGCTGATAAGCTTGCCAAAGGAGGTTGGAAGAAACAGGCAATGAAAAGTGATCAATATACCTCTCACTCTTTCATCAAGCAGAAGGCTAAAGAGTGGGTGCTCGAGGCATGGAAAAGAGATTGGGACTTGGAGCTATGGCATGAAGAGGAGCGTCGAAAGGCCAAGGGACTCGGAAAGTATTACAGGCTTCAGGCTCAATCTTATCAGCCTAACTTTTCTTATAAACTACATGGATTTGGAGGACGTAGCAGGGAAACTGAATCCGGATTTTTCCAGGCAAGGCTTGGAATTGGCAATACCAGGGTATACCTGCACATGGTAGGGAAGGTAACAGATTTTATGTGCAATTTTTGTAGGAAAGAAAGACAAAATGTGCAACACTTGTTACACTGTCAAAAATTCAGAGACCAAAGGAATATTTGCTTCAAAGGTTTAGAACCAACAACACTTCCAATCTTATTTTGTACAAAAATGGGGAAGGAAGCATTACTTAAATATTTGGATATATCCAAGTGCATAGCAGCACACAAAGGGAATTAAATTAGGATAAGTGATTGGGATACAGTTTATTGGGATTTGAGGGAAAATAGATGAATTTGGGGGGAAAGCTTAAATTTAGAATATTTGAAATTTGTCATAGCTAGATAGCTGAATACACTATGAATTAAAAAAAAAAAAAAAATTATAGTTGGCTGGGAGTCAATTTTGGTTGGTCATTAGTGAAAATTGTGAATTTGCTTCAAAGCTGATCTCTTCATGATCAGACCCTGTACTTTCTAGATATCTCCAGTTATACCTTTGGGGGATCTTAAAAATGGTTTCAAAAGTCAGATCAATTATAGATGTATTTTTCGAGTTGGACCTGTGAAATGTTCCACCCATCTCTTCAATTACAGTAAAATCATTTACAAGTTTTGCCTGACATTTCTACAAGTATGTTGTAAACTCTTGTGAGCTAGATGATGGTGATTTGACAGCTGGATTCCAAGATGGATGATGAAGGTTCAGATCACCCAATAGCAGCAGTGGCCTGTCCCACTCTATATTTGATTGGTACAAGCGTGAAACAGTTGATATAGGTGTTGAAGATGTTAGTGACTTTTCATTATAAATATTTAAAAGATGGAAAGATTCTCCAGGTGCATCTATCTGGAGGAGCTGCATGTCTGGGTCTTGAATGAGGTCTAGTCTTGAAGAAATGTTGATTGTACAATGTTGCCTGATGTAAGTGATAACTCTAGGCCGAATAGAGTCATTTTGGTGTGATACAATTGGAATATAAGAGGGGTGAGAAAGAGGTGTGTATTTTTTGGTGATTATATTATAATATAGGTATGGCTCTTGAATGCAAAGAATTAATGCATCTTCCTTCAGAGCCACCTCGAAGAATGATTGAAGGATTTCTCTCCCTCTGGCAGTATTGTGCTGGCAGATTTTGATGTGATCTATCATAAAAGTGCCTTCTAAAATTTTTTTTTTTTTGCATCAGATTTTAATTGCGTATGCAGCTATCTAGCTATGACACAATATCAAAGAAAAGTACAGAATAGATGATTCATTGTTAAGGAAGAGCACTCATGCCTCAGATTTCATTTGCAAGTACCACTGCAAAGTTATGGTGGCTTTTTCTTCACCCCAAGTCAACCCTCATCCGTGAATACCCATCCAGGGGAACGTCTCAAAAACCCTGAGTTATCCAGACATGCCTCCATCATCTTTCAAATTTTCTCTGCGCAAAATATGGTCTGAGATATCTCCTTCCCAAGTGGAGTAGATGCCCAGGCTACTCAAACCATACCAGAGAACAACACCAGGAGGCAGACCACAACAACTTCCATCATCGGCTTGTTTTTATAGTGTCAGCTGCACTCTCGCAAGCGAAGTCTTGGCGCGCACAAAGCCCATTCGAAAAACTCCTTGCCAAAATTCGGAATCTCATGCCCTTTGAGGCTATATCCGTCCTTTGCATCATCTTGTCAACTTGTCCAGATCCCTCTCACATCCATCCCAAAGAACTGTCTACCAGATTTGTGCGCCACGCTTTCCTTCCTCTGTCGGGTATAAATATCAGGGTGGGGGTGTATTTGGTGACCAGCTGAGGCCAGAGAAGGTCGAAGAGTGATGTGGTCATTGGAATGAGGATGTACTTGGCCGTACTTGTAGATTTGGTGAGACAAAGATAGGAGTCAAAGTCGTTGTGAGCAAGATAAAGACGTGGATGAGTCATTTGGATTTTTGCCTCATGGGCCAACTTCTTTGATATTGCGAAATTTGACTGAACTTGGCTCTGGGAGAATATTTCACTCCCAGGTTTGTAGTGGACACCGCGTACAGGTGTTCAGTCTTGCCCTCCCTTGTAAATTTCGCAGCTGTGTTTCTGAAGAGCTGTGTGGCTCCGAGAGTTGCAGTTGGCACACTTCACCAGGTGGTGTGTGCAGTTGTCCGAGGTTGCACAAGTGTTGCACTTGTGCTCAGTGGTGAGGTGACAGCCCGTGCAGTCTGCACAAACAGGTTCCCTCTTGCAGGTTAAGAAGAGGTGACCATATTTCAGGCACTTCTTGCACTGAGTTCGGTTGGTAGTTTGCTTGTATTTGGAAACTTTAAGAAGTAGTCCTCCAACAAATATTCCCCTGTTTAGAATTTTAATCTTCTCTTCCTCAGAGGTGATGCTGAAGATGACAGGACAAGTTGGGCCATTAGGATTGTTTGTTAGCCATCTTGGACTGACAATCAGTTCCACACCCAGGTTAAAATCTTGTACTTCCTCTTGAAAGGAAGTGATTGGGAGGCTAGTTGGCACCCCATAGGCTACCAGTTTCGGAAAGTGTTGGAATTTTGCACCAGTTGCTTACTCTAGAGCTACACAATTGTCGGTGATTATAGGCAAGGCTGCTTAGGAATAACTTGGCGCACAATTGCACTAGACTGAAATTGGTTTTAGCGTCAGACAAAGAACACGAGTAATTTGTAGAAACCTAGATGTAGCATTCTTTAATATTCTGACCAAAAAAAAATAATAATATAATAATAAGAACAATTTACGTGAATAATTTATTTGATTGAACTACTACGAAGTACTTTGAAGCTGTGCCTATATTCTTTGAGTGAGTTTCCTCTTAGAGCCCATACACACTTTACAACAGAAAGTTATTCAATTTTTGAATGGTGTCCATAGGCCATTTTCCAAAGAGCATTATGTACTTGTCCTGTGAAGATAGAAGCTTATCAGGGGTGGAGTCAAAGCAGGTGAGAACAAGGTTATTCCGAGGGGAGGTATGGACTCTTGCCACAGCTTTCTTGCCAAGAAGTCTGTTGATGTTGTCCCTAACACTAATAGCATTGTAGGCAGGAACAGATGCACCCTTTATCAAGACAAGAACAAGAAGTGTGTCAGCATCAGGAGCATTATTGACAGTTTTCGGGGTAGTGGCAGCTGTGGAGCTTGGTGGAGGTTGTTGGGCTGGTTTAGTGAGAGGTAGCCTGGTCTTTTTGCTGATGACTTTGGTCCATTTTTGGTCTGATGCTGCAGTGGTGTGAGGTGTGTCTGTGGCTGCCACACTAGAATAGCTGGCAAACTTGGTTGGCTGACTAGATGAGCTGGCAAAATTGGTGGTGGCCAAAGGTGCAGGTCCACTGGAAGAGGTTGGTTCGGAAATAAATTGAACAGATTTTTTTTCCACTATTTTTGGTGCGGTGGTAGTCCCCTTGACTTTATCTCCAGGCAGAAAGTTATTCTCAGTAAATTCTCGAAATATTTGGAGCAAGTCGAGAATTCTAGTCTGTCTATCCCTATCAAAAGTTAATTTATAGGCCTCCAGAATTTTATCCCTGGCTGCATAAATTGCTTCATCAGCTGAGAGTGCAAAAGAATAGTTGGTAATGGGTCTGTTCAGCTTAGGAGGCTTTGGGTACTCAGTTGGATCACTAAAGCTTTGACCAATTTTTCGCTTGTTGAGTGAAAATTTTTTCCTGTCACATGACACAGAAGCAGAAATGGGATCAGAACTGGTCTCCATGGCTGTAGGAATGTTGGATGATGATGAGATTGATCTTAATGGATCTGTAGAGGTAGGTAGTTTTAGACTACTGCTCCAGATTGATTGATTGAGTCGTGGTCGGGATGGTAGGTCAATAAAGGGTGGTGGTGAGGAGGATATTTTTTTTTTTTTTTTTAATTCATAGTGTATTCAGCTTTCTAGCTATGACACATTTAAAATACATACATCTTGCCTTCCCCTCCTTATAAGTCACTATCCCTTCATTCCAAATTTATTATTTCCCAATTATTTGTCCTAATTTAACTCCCTTTATGTGCTGCCATGCACTTGGATGTATCCAAATATATTAATAGTGCTTCCTTCCCTCTTTTTGTACAAAACAAGGTCGGAAATGTTCTTGGATCTATGCCCTTGAAGCATCTGCTTCTCTGGTCTTTGAATTTTGGACAGTGTAACAACAGGTGCTGCACATTTTGCCTTTCTTTCCCACAAAAATTACATGACTTATCTTGAACCTTTCCTATCATGTGTAAGTAGACCCTGGTATTGCCTACTCCTAGCCTGGCCTGGAAAAATCCGGATTCTGTCTCCCTACTGTGTCCTTGAAATCCATCTAGTTTGTAAGAAATTTTGGATGATTAGTCTGAGCCTGGAGCCTGTAGTACTTGCCAAGTCCTTTGGCCTTTCGGCCCTCCTCCTCGTGCCATAGCTCCAAGTCCCAGTCTTTTTGCCATGCCTCTAGCACCTATTCTCTTGCCTTATGCTTAATGAAGGAGTGAGAGGTATGCTGATCCCTTTTCATGGCCTGTTTCTTTCCACCTCCTCTAGCCAGCTTGTCAGCTAGCTCATTTCCTTCTATGCCAACATGAGCTGGACACCAGTGTAGGTGAACTTTGCATCCTTGACATATCATTCTGATCTGGTGAGAAAACTGATTGCTATTGTGTTGGATTCGCAGGATGCTTGCCTGGCAATCAGTGAAAATATGTATAGTATTTTTTGTAAAATTTTTCTTCATATATTGGGTAGCCCCTAAAATACAATAGGTTTCGGCATCTGTGATACCCATTGCATCACCAAGATGGTAGGAGAAGCATTTCAACTCTCTGGTAAAAGGCAAGTACACCGCAAAGCCTAAGCCACTCCCTTCTCCCACTGAAAGTGATGCATCTGTGTAAACTATGACATCTTCCAAACGGATATTTTTGATTTGCTTGATGTGAGATACTTTAGTTGTAGCCTTTGAGCAATTAGAGATAGAAGTGTGAATGTCAGTTTGATGCAACGGTGGAACCCATAGGGCATTTAGCTGCTCCAAATTGTTCAGAGAAGCCACTGGTTTAAGAGTACTCCCAATCCTCATTAACTGGGTTGCTGGCTTGTTGATGTAATTTAACAGTCAAAGGTCAATCTGATTGATGCTTGACAGTTCATCTTCTAGAGGACTAAAGAGATGCTCCTGAATAGGGTGGTCCCTTTGAAGTCGAAGTAACCTTGGTCCATAGTAAATAACCTGCTTCTCATGCCGTACTTTTGTTGGTAAGATGGAGGCCTCAACCTCTAAAGCCTTGACAGGACTGCCTCGGTAGGCTCCAGTAATCAATGGTAGTGCCTGATTCTGAAGCCTTTAACATCTGTTGGTTAGTATTCCACTGCCCCTCTTACCATGCCAAAGAACTGAACCGTAATCAAGTACTGAAGTGACACAGGCCAGGTAGAGTTGTCGAAGGACATGACAGTGGAGCCCTCGAGTTGCAAGGGGCAAGGTTCCGGATCCTACTGAGAGCCCCATGGGCTAGCTGCAGTCTCTTTTCCACATGTATCTTGAAATTGAGCTTCCTATCAAACCAGATACCTAACCATCTGACCACCTCCTTTGGCTCTATTGTAGCTAGGCCTTCCAAGTAAAATGATGTAGTGGGCCTTTGATATTGACGTCCAAAATGAATCAGCTCGGATTTTTCCATCTCAAAATTCACTGAAAGCTTTCTTGCACCCCCCAATAACTCTTCAGTAATTCCCTTCAATGTCCTTATATTTTTACTGATTGAAGTTGATGACACTGAAATGGCAATGTCATCCATATAGGACAGCTGGGGGAAGTTATCTTTCTGTATTGCAGGGAGGAGATTCCTGATAGAAAGCAGGAATAGCATTGGTGAAATTGGGCTGCCTTGAGGAGTTCCAGTCACTGGGAACACCTTGCTTAGTTGTCCATTAAAGTGTAGTTGTATGGTCCTTCCAGCAAGAAATGATTGGACCCATGATATGAGACCTTGGGGTAGCTGAAGTGACTGCATTGTTTTTATAAGTGCTGCTGGCTTTAGTCTATCAAAAGCTCCAAGAATGTCCAAGAAGATTGTTGATACCAGCCGCTTCCTGTTCATGTTTTGCTCTACAAATTCCTGTAGCAACAAAGCAGCATCAATGGCTGATCTCTGCTTGCGCCCTCCGAATTGACTAGGGTGTAGGAGGTCTGTTGTGTTAGCAATAAATGACAGTCACTTGGCATATATTCTTTCTAGCAATTTGGACAGGCAGGGTAGAAGAGAAATAGGTCTATAAGCTTTGGGTGCACTATAGTCCTTCTTATTCCTCTTCGGGATGATGATACCAACTGCCTGTTTCCATTGCTGAGGATGTTGTCCACTTTCAAATAAGCATTTGTAATCCCTGAAGAAGAAGTCCGGAATAGTTGAGATTGCTTCTCTTATAATTGTCCAGTCCAGACAGTCAAGACCTGGGGCAGTCATTTTTTTGGGAGCTGCACTTATCATTTCATGAATTGTGAGTTCCGGCCATTCCCATTGTCACTCAATTTCTTTCATTGTTGTTGTACTGCATGAGGTTGAAGGAATAAATTCCTGTGCCTCAGCTGAATGGGATGAAGTTTGGAAACTTGATAAAAGAGTCTGGGCCAGAGCCTCACTTTTATCCTCAAATTTTGTTGCTTTTGCAGGCTAAAATTGGTATCCTGGTGTATAGACAAAAGTCGGAATTATTCTTGACAGGCAATTTTCAGGCCTGAAGTAGTTGTAGGCAGTGAAGATCATCTTGTATTTAGCTGAGGCGAGAAAGTCTGTCCAGTGGAGGTGTTTGGTGTGCTGTATATGTTGGAAATATTTGTTCCTGGCAGCTCTTGCCTTCTCTGATGTCTCATGTTTGTTGTCCTTCTCCCTGCGTCTCAGCCTGTGAAATATTTGTCGAAGTACAGCAAGGTCCTTGGTCCACCAAGGCTTAGATCTTGGTGTAATTTTGAACAGTGGAATTGACTCTTGTGCTGCAGTTTGCACTACCTCTTGTAATATGGAGGCAATATAATCTACATTAGTGCTCTTGATGGCCTCTTCCATTTGTTGTTGCATCAATCCTTGCTGTTGTAAAAGGTGTGCCTTGAATAGATTCCAGTCGGCTTTTTTGACATTAAATCTGGTGGGTAGTAGGTTAGTATTAATGTTGCCATTCATCACCCCTCCTAGGTAAGAATCTATTAAACAGGTATCAAAAATTATCACTTCATGATCTGATCCAGTAGACTCTCCATATTTCCAGTTAACCCACCTAAGGTGTTTGAATCCTATGGCAAAGGTGAGGTCAATGATGGAGGTGCTTTTTGAATTGGATCTGTGAAATGTCCCTCCATACTGTTCAATAATTGCTGGAGAGTTGAGGAGCTGGGCATTGGCATTATCCAAGTACTGGGCCAGCTCGTTGGCAAGAGGTAAGTTGTTCTGGACAAGTGGATTCCAAGATGAATGATGCAAGTTGAAATCTCCGAGAAATAGCATAGGCTTGTCCAGTCTCAACTGTAGATCTAAGAAGCGTTCCACTGTGAGCTTAGTTGAGTAGTGGGAGGTCGGCTTCTCATTGTAGATGTGAACCACATAGAATGATTCACTGGTCAGTTCTACCTCCAAAATTTGAAGGTCAGGGTCTGTCACCAAGTCATATCTAGGGGATACTTGAAGCTGGCTAGATTTCTTAACATAGGTAAGGACCCTGGGCCGCAGATTGGAGTTGAAAATAGGTGGTATAAGATTAAAAGCTGAGTGGTTTATAGGTCAAAAAGAGAGTGTTGGTTGGTGATGGAACATGTATGGTTCCTGCACAAAAATAAAGTCTGATTCCTCCTTGAGGACTACCTCAAAGAGTGACTGCAGGATCTCGCGACCCCTTGCAGTATGATGTTGACTAAATTTGAGTGTATCTAGCATGTTAAAGCTTTATAGAATTCACAATCTAATCTTTGAAATGCCTGGTGAGTATTTAACTTGCAGTTGGCACACTGAACTGCATGGTGGATGCAACTTTGGGTTGCACTACAAGTGTTACACTTGTGGCTGTTGGTGTAATGTGTCCCAAGACAGATGGCACACACTGGAGATTTCTTGCACCACATAGAGTGATGGCCAAATGTCAGGCATTTTCTGCACTGAGACTTCTGAGTAGATTGTTGGTAGTTGAAAACCTTTGGAAGTTGTCCTCCAATGAGTACCCCTGTCTTGATGAGTCTCGATTTTCGCTCCTCAGTCCTGACACAAAATGCCACTGAGGCCCTCATTACCTTTGCTGGTGACTTTGTTAGCCATCTTGCATGGCCTTGTGTATTGATCCCATCATTATAGGTCTCAATTTCTTCATTTAATTATTGAATGGGGATACAGGTTGCAACCCCATGTACCACCATTTTAGGCCAATTGCTAAACTTTTGGGCCTTCTGAATTGGCCATCCTGCAAAGACAACCTCCCATTTTTTCTGATCCAAAATCAGCTCTGTAGGAGAGGCATCCATGCAGCTCAGGACAAGGTTCCCCTTTGGTGAAGTATGGACTCTTGAAATAGCCCTTTTCCCAAGGATTTTGTTGATCCTCTCTCTGATAGTGAAATCCTGGTATTCTGGCAGACTGCAGCCTGACCCGGTTACCAGGGAAATGACATTCTCATTGTCAACAATTTTTTTTTTTTTTTTTTTCATCATTGAGTGTATGCAGCCCAACTAGCTATGACACAATATACATATATATCCTTCTGAATCCTCATATCATCTCATACCATGTCAGGCGCAGGTTCACTAGGCGCAAGACTCGAGACGTCGGAGAGGGCGTAGCGTACAATGTACTGAGGAAGGACGCCTCGTGGGAAGGCGGAGGGCTTTCTAGAGAAGTGGTAATTGGGAAAGCGGGGAGTCGTTCTGGATAAAGGGGCCGGAGGTGACGGTAGGTCACTATGTTTGGCAGAGGACGAGAGTGAGGCGTGATTAGAATAATATAACTATTCCTAAAGACAGAAAACAAAGCGTGAAGATCTCAGTCTCGGAAATGGAAACTACATAGGTGCCCTCGCTAAGCAATAAAGACTAGTGGGATTAAACAAGGGACCCATAAATCCTGCCTGAGGCATTTCTCAAGAATTCTTACATACCACCATTTTATGCATATTACAATAGGAAGAAAATTCTTGACAAGTAAACCATATTTAATTAGTTGGTATATTTCTATCTTCCTCAACCTTTCCCCAAGATAGGTAGCTAGTTATTGAAAGATATTTTAGAAGCGAAGTTTTCCCCACATTTGTGTTGAATATAATTGGAAGAGTAAATGGTGAAAGGTTTTTGAACACTTTCCTCCTCTGTTTCTTGAAGAATGAACAGTGAAGTATTAAATGTTCAATTGTTTGAACACTTTTTGTGCAGTAGTTGCAGATATTAGTATTGCTTTTCCCAATCTTATTCATATATGCCAGATGGCTTCCTATGCCTGTTCTAGCTTGAATATATGCTGACTGGGTTTTCCGAGAAAATTTGGTCATATTGAATGGTTTGAATTTGAAGTTGGGTATGTGGCATTTGGCCTGGGCTCTGTATAGTTTGCCCAATCCTATAGCTCTTTTCCCTTCCTCCTCACGAAATATTTGAGATGTCCAATCCTCAGACCAGGCATCCATGATAGATTTTCTCACCTCTTGTTTAATGAAGCTAATTGTTGTGTAGAGATGTTTTTTGTATGGCTTTTCATTTGCAGCCCTTCTAGCAAGTGAGTCTGCTAACTCATTACCTTCAATTTTCATGTGGCCTGGGTACCATGCAAGTATGATCTTTGCACCTTTTCCTTTGAGACGGATTTGGTGGGAGAATTGGTTAGAGCCTTTTTCAATCATTTTTAATGAAGCTTGGCTTTCTGTGAAAACATAGATGGTTTCTGAGGTAGATAATTGTACTGCATGTTGAATAGCCTTCAGAATGCAGAAGGTTTCTGCATCTGTGATACCCATGCCATGTTCAAGATTAAGTGATACACATTTGACTGGCCCAGAATGTGGAGGATATATCACATACCCAATACTACTTCCTTTGCCTTCAGTTAGTGATCCATCTGTGTAGACTTTTGTTGAGCAGTCTGAGACTTGTCTCAGGAATTGATTGTGCTCCTTGACTTCTACTTCTTTTGATGAGCAAGATATTAGTACTTTGAGGGATGTTTCAAGCCATCGAAGATTCCACTTATTGTCAATAGACTTCAGCTTATGATTTATATTAAGTTTGCCCAATAGATTTCCGAGCCTTGCAATTTGTGATGATATGATAGTAAGGTCATGTAAGTCCCTTGGGTCTGGTTGGTTGAAAAGACTCAGCTCATCTTCAACAGGGCTATATAGAAGCTTGGAGACTGGATGTGTCTTTTGGAGCCTGAGAATCCTTAGGGCTTTTTTTTTATTTTTTTTATAACTAAATCATAATGTATTCAGCTATCTAGCTATGACAATTTTGTAACATACATTAAAATCAAATACAAACCCCCATTACTACTCAATTCTTCCTGTCTCCTCTCTTATTTTTTATTATGTTTTGTCCTAATTCAATTCCTTTGTACATAGATATACACCTCGAAGTTTTTAAAAATTCAAGCAATGCTTGTTTTCCTCTTTTTGTTCTGAATAAGATTGGTAGGGTGAAAGGCTCTTTATTTTTAAATGATTTTTTTCTTTCAGTTTTAAACATCTGACAATGAAGTATCAAATGTTGCATGATCTGCTTCTGGTTATGGCGAAAATTACAGTTACCATCTTTTGTCTTTCAAATTTTGTGTAAATATGCCCTCACATTTCCTATGCCAGTTCTTGCCTGGAAATATGAAGATTCTGTCAACCTGCTGTGGCCCTGAAAACTGGATAGGTGAGTTGAAAATATTGGTGTTGATATTTGGGCTTGGATCCTATAGAACTTGCCAAGACCAGAGCTTTTTCTTCCTTCTTCCTCATGGAAAAGTTCTTATGTCCACTCTTTTGCCCAGGCTTCTAGTACTAGTTCTTTTGCCCTTTGCTTGAGAAAAGCATGTGATGTAAATTGATTCCTTCTCAGCACCATCTTTTTGCCAGCTCCTTTGGCTAAGTTGTCAGCAAGCTCATTGCCTACTATCCCAACATGTCCAGGGCACCAGGAGAACTGTATTGAGCAGTTTTCTGCCTCTTGTCTGATCTGGTGTGAAAAGGAATTTTCTTTGATCTTTATTCTCATAAAACTGGCTTGGCTATCACTAAAGATATGGTAATTGCCTTGAGATGATATCTTTTTGAGGTATTTAATTGCTTTTAAGATGCAAAAAGTTTCTGTATCTGTAATACCCATAGTTTGACCAAGGTTGAAAGACAAGCATTTCATTTGTCTTGTCATCGGGAGATAGACAACAAATCCTATACTGCTGCCTTTTCCTTGGGTGAAGGAGCCATCAGTGTAGACAATAGTTGTTGATAAAGGTATATCTTCAAAGTAGATTTTGTGACTCTGAGCAGCTTGTTCCTTTGGCAATGCTGAAATATTAATTTTCAATTGGGTATGAAGCCAAGGGGGCACCCAGATGGCATCTAAATGCTCGAGGTTAATACATCTTATGAATAACTTTAATACTTGGCCTATTCTTGTGAGCTGGGTTGATTCCTTGTCTAGGTACTCAAAAACCCCAAGGGCCACATCAGTTGTTAGAGATAACTCATCTTGGAGTGGGGAGAGTAGTTTTTCCTTTACTGGATGTGTGTATTGTAGTCTAAGAATTCGGAGTGCAAAATTGAATGCTTGCTTTTGTTGTCTCACTTTTGCTGGGAGAAAAGCTGCCTCAACCTCCAAGGCTTTTATTGGGCTATTATGGTATGCTCCAGTAATCATGATTATTGACTGGTTTTGGAACCTCTGGCACTTGGCACTTAATGCACCACAACCCCTTTTCCTAAACCAAAGTACTGATCCATAGTCCAGGACAGGGAGGACATAACTGAGATATAGCTGTCATAAAGCATTAAATGGAAGGCCCTTAGTGTTAGAAGCAAGTTGTTTAACTCTTTTTAGTGCACCATGTGCAAGCTGGAGTCGTTTTTCCACATGAGTTTTGAATGTCAACTTCCTATCAAACCAGATCCCTAGCCATCTTACCACCTCTTTAGGTGCTATGGCAGTTTGATTGCTGAGAGTCAGCTGGTTGGTAAGGGGTGTTTTATGATGTGAGAAATGTATCATTTCAGTCTTTCCATCTCAAATGTGACTGACAGTTTACTTGCCCTTTCCATTGGTCCCTTGAGGATTTGTTGAAGTTGGTCAGTATTTTTCTTGATTGAGGTGGAGGCAACTGAGATAGAGATGTCATCCATGTATGAGAGTTGTAGGTAATTCACTTCCTGTTGTGGGAGAAAGAGGAACCTGATGGATATCAAGAAGAGTATTGGTGAAATTGGGTTGCCTTGAGGTGTTCCTGTGACTGGAAACTCCTCACTTAGCTGGCCATTGAATAGAAGCCTCATTGTCCTTCCAGTCAAGAAAGATTGAACCCATGAGATTAACAGACTGGCAGCTGGTGCCCACTCATGACTGATATTAAAGCTTTTGGTTGCAGCCTATCAAATGCCCCTAGAATATCAAGGAGAACTGTTGAGACTATTCTGTGCTTGAGCCTGTTCTGCTCCACAAAATCTTGCAGAAGGAGTGCTGTGTCTATTGCAGATCTTTGTTTGCATCCGCCCATTTGGGTCTCATGTAGAAGTTCATTAGTAGTATTTGCAATGAAAGCAAGTCTGTTAGCAAATAATCTCTCAAGCAGCTTGGAGAGGCATGGAAGAAGAGAGATTGGTCTATAGGCTTTTGGATTGCTATAATCCTTCTTGTTTCTCTTTGGAATAATTATTCCCACTGCCTGCTTCCATATTGTTGGATGATATCCATTGTTGAATAGTGTTGAATATATCTGGAAAAATATTTTAAGTATGGCTGTGATGGCTGCCTTTATTATAGGCCAATCAATCTGATCAAAGCCTGGAGCTGTTGATTTATTTGGTGCTGCATTAATTATTTCCTCCATGGTTAAAGCTGGCCACTCCAATTTCCTGGGAGCTGTTTTATTACAGCTATTAGAATTAAGATTGAATGGATGGTTGACAATGTGTTGCTGATCAATTAAATTCTGTTTGACAGCTTCCTCTGATGCAGAAATTGATGGTATACTTGTTGGAAAAAGAGTTTGAATTAGTGCCTCACATTTATCTTGGAAGCTTATTGCAACTCCTTCCTGGCTAGCATTTGAATGACTGCATTTCAAGGTTGGAACAAGTGATGATTGGGTTCTCTCTGGCCTGGAGTAGCTGTAGGCATCAAAGACTGATTTGCTTTTGGCTTGTTCAAGGAATTTAATCCAATGTTCCTTTTATTGAAAGGCTATGCTGAGCTGGAATGACGTACTGTTAGGATGAAGGTATGGAAGGAGGTAGCTTTGGCTTTAAGAGAAGTAAAGTTCGTGAGTTATACTCTTAGGACTTGGATCAATGGACGAACTTGAGGATATTCCCTAGTATTCTCAAGTGTATAAATAATATGGAGATTATTTGAATTTCCTATTGTATGAATTGCTTAATTTAACTATGTGACAGGACCTTCTTCTATATACATGAATAAGGGGGCTCTTCACACTAGTGGATGTTCCAACATCTGTCCTTGTCTAACCGAGAAAGGAAGGATGTGAGAGATCCTAGCGCCAATAGATACCATTAGGAATCTATTGGGAAATACTATGTCATACCAATGAGTGATGATTTAGGTCAATCATATCCCATGGCGCATGTGCACATTATTCTAATGTGAACAGTTTATTGTAATGCAGTCATGTTACTCCCTTAATTACAACACCTTTTTGTTGTCTTGAATTTTGTGGAAGTCTTTATTCCTTGCAACTTTGGCATCTTGCCCTAACTCCTGATTTTGATATTTCTTCCAGAAACAACGTAATTTGTGGAACTTCATTCTTAGCTGGGTCAATTCTGCTGTCCACCATGGTTTAGATCTTGCTGTAACCCTCATAACTGGGATGGATACTTTAGCAGCTCTCTCAATTGTTTGTTGAAGCAAGCTAGCAATGAGCTCGTAATCTTTTGATTGAATAGCATTCTCAACAAGGTCCAAGATGAGTTCCTCTTTGGCTTGTAGTTCCAGGTGAAAGTGCTTCCAATCAGCCTTTTTGGTATTAAATCTAGTTGGTGAAGGTGGGATTTGGCTGTCTACTATAAGATCATCAACCTGAGGAAGCAATGCCTTGAAGGTGATAAGTTCATGGTCGGATCCAGTTGATTCCCCATAGTTCCAATCTTGCCATTTCAGCTGTTTAAAACCTGCAACAAATGTTAGATCAATAATAGATGTACTCTTAGAATTTGCTCTATTGAAGGTGCCTCCATATTTCTCAATAACAGATGAAGAGTTTATTAGGTGAGCATTTGACTGTTCCAGATATTCAACTAAGTTGTTGGCAAGAGCATTGTAAGATTGAATCAGGGGATTCCACAGTTGATGGTGTAGATTAAAATCTCCAAGTAGTAAAAATGGTTTATCAAGCTTTAGTTGAAGATGAAGGAATCGCTTGACAGAATAATCAGAAAATGCAGGTGTCAGAGGTTTCTCATTGTACATGTGAATAATATAAAAGGCCTCCCCTGGAAGATCAACTTCCAGGATCTGAAAATCTGGGTCAGACACCAAGTCATATCTGGGCATTACCCTTATCTGGCTTGCTTTCTTTACATAGGCCATAACCCTTGGGCGGAGGTATTGATGTGTGATTGGTGGTATTAGTTGGTAAGATGAATGTATAATGGGTTTAAAAGTTTGTGAATGAGTGTCATGGAACAGATAAGGTTCTTGAATTAAAAGTATGTCTGTTCCCCCTTTGATGGACACATCAAAGAGGGACTGCAGGATCTCACGACCCCTTGCAGTGTTGTGCTGATTAAATGTGATGTGACTTAGCATGCCAATGCTTTGAAGAAGTTGCAATCTTGTCTTTGAAATGCCAAGTGGGTGTTTGACTTGCAATTTGCACACTATACAGCATGATGAATGCAGCTTTGAGTGGAGCTGCATTTAGTACACTTGTGGTCTGATGTGATATGGTGACCTAAGCAAATGGCACAGACCGGCTGCTTATTGCAGGAGATATAATGGTGTCCATATATAAGGCATTTTCGGCATTGTGTTCTCTGGGTTGCCAATTGGAAGTTTACTACCTTGAGGTATTGGCCTCCAATAAGAACACCTGACTTCAAAAGCTGGTCCTTTTCCTCCTCAGTAGTAACTGAGAATGTGATGGATACTTTTGGCCTCTGTTGATATGTTCTGCTGAGCCATCTTGGTTGCCCCTGAGTTTTTATACCTTTATTGTAAATTTCTATTTCTTCATTTATGGCTTCAATTGGGATGCAGGTTGGTACCCCATGTACCACCACTTTTGGCCAGTTAGTGATCTTCTGAGCTTTCTGAATGGGCCATCCTTCAAAAGCTTGTTCCCATTTTTCTTGGTCTAGTAGAAGTTCTGTTGGGGAAGAGTCCATACATGTCAGGACAATATTGCCTTTGATTGAGGTATGTACTCTAGATATTGCCCTTTTTCCTAGGATCTTATTGATGTTTTCCCTAACTGTGAAAGGCTGGTAGTTGGGAAGGGTTCCACCTGACTTTGTGACCAAAGTTATCACATTTTCACTGTTGATTTGAATTGAAGCCAAAGGCTCCATGGTTGGTGCTGGTCTTTTGATTTTCATTTGATTAATGGCTGTTTCCTCACAATCTACAGTGACTGATTGTTGCAAAGTTCTACTCAAGACTTTCAGTGCATTGCTGGCTCTTGGCAATACAATTGCAGTGGCTGTTGGTGCCTTACTCTTTACAATATCTGCATATGATGTGATTGTTGATGTATTTGTGTTTGAAGATGTTGCCATTGGAATAGATGGTGGGGTATTGGCTGTGTGTGCCGCTTGGTTGGTGGATGTCTTATCAGCGTTAATTAAATTTACTCTACCAGATTCGGTAAAATTTCGGAATACTTCAACCAAATCTAGAGCTGCGTCCTGTTTTTCTTTACAGTTGATCAAATGGTAGGATTTGACAATCAAATCCCTTGCTTCTTGTATTGCAGATAGGTAAGTGTAGTGATTGGTTATTTTAGGTACAGCAATCCTCATAACTTTAGTAGCTTGGATAACTGTTGGATTAATTTCAATACACTTTCTCTTTTTTTGAGTTATGGGCATCAGTTTAGTTTTCGAGATTTCAGGAATTAGGCTTTGTGCAGTAATTGGGTCACTGCTGAAAGGGCCTTCCAGTGATTTTTTTGTGAAATTATTCTGAGTTGATTTAAGCAGGTTGGCTTTTGTTGATCTTTTTGAGCTCCAGATTGAGTCAGACAGCCTTGCAAAAATTTTAAAATCAAAAGAATTTTTTGTTGTTGGAGAAGATGGAATATCTACAGAAGAAGATCGAGGATTTGAACTCATTCTCAATTGAATAACTGAAATAAATATTGATTAATATTTTGAAAATTTCTGATGGTATTTATTTTAAAGTTTAATTTTCTTTTGTTAAATCTTTTTTAATATATTTTTTATAATTGCTTTTTTTTATAATTACTTTTTTATAATTGCTTTTTTTATAATTGCTTTTTTATAATTGCTTTTTTATAATTGCTTTTTTAAATTTTTCTTTTTGAGATGGAATGATATTTTCGATTTATTTATTTATTTTCAAAAAAAAAAAAATGAAGAAATCAAAAATGAAAGAGAAAGATTGGATCACGTGTCTTGATTTTAGATCACCTGATCACACGTCCTGAACGCTTCGCACGTCACGCGTCGAGCCTTGGCAAGGCCGGGTGAAAACTTTTTGTCCAGAGGGTAGAAAATCGCGTTTTGGTCGAAAAATAATGTAATTAGTGGATTCAGATATCAAAATAAATATCAATCAAAAGCTATAGACTATGCGAAACCGAATATCGAATTTATAGAGTTGTAGCTGATTTTAGGCGGAAGTTATGGATGAAATGGTGTGGTAATGTGGTTCAGAGGGTCCAAAATCGGGGGTTTGATCGAAAAATGTCGCAATATTGGGATTTAGGTGTCAAAAATTTAATCGATCGAAAGCTGTTAACGATGCAAAACCGAATATGCAGTTGATAATGTCGTAGCTGATGGAGGGCGGAAGTTATGTACGAAAAGCCAATTTTCGAAAGTGTGGTGACGTGAATCCTTAGGGCATATAGACTAGCATTTTTGAGGTGACGTATTTTTGTAGGTAAGATGGCTGCCTCCACCTCAAGAGCCTTCCTTGGGGCCTGGGGGAATGCCCCTGTGATGGCAACCAGAGCTCTATTCTGTATCTTGTCATATTGATAGGTTAGTGATATGGACCCAGGCTGATTGAACCATAGAATAGATCCATAGTCCATGACTGAGGTTACACATGAAAGATATAATTGACGAACAGAGTTGAGTTTCATGCCCCTAGATGGCCTTGCCAGCCTTCTGAGTTGTTCCCAGACTGCATTGCCAAGTTGGAGTCGCTTCTGTACATGGCATTTGAAGTTAAGTTTTCGATCAAACCAGATACTGAGCCATCTTACTACCTCTATGGGTTGAAGTATTGTATTTTGTACTCTCAAAGAGTTGGTGATAGGCTGCCGGTGTCGATAGAAGAGTATCAGCTCTGATTTATCCACTTCAAAGATGATCTGATGATTGCTGGCCTTTTGAAGTAGGGAAGTAGTACAATCCTCAAGGACTGAAATATTCTTTTCTATAGATGTGGAGGCTGTTGAGATAGCTATATCATCTACATAAGATATTTATAGATAATTATTGCTGCTTACTTCAGGTAGAAGGTATTTTATTGAGATAAGAAAAAGAATGGGTGAGATAGGGCTCCCTTGAGGTGTACCTGAGACTTAGTGCATTCTGCTCATCTGGCCATTGAATGATAGGCAAATTTTCCGCTGGGTTAAGAAAAACTGGCACCAGGATATAAAGCTATCTGGTAGGTTTAAGTGATGTAGGATGCTAATCAATTTTGATGGGTCAAGTCGATCAAATGTCCCCATGATATCCAGGAATATTGTGCTGACCATTTTTCTTTTAGCATGCTTTTCTTCAACAAATGCTTGTAGTAGTAGATCAGCATCAATAGCAGATCTCTGCTTTCGTCCACCCATTTGACTCGGGTCCAAGAGGTCATCTGAGATGTTGGCCATGTAGGAAAGTCGGTTGGCAAATAATTTCTCCAGCAATTTTGACATGCAGGGTAACAGAGAGATGGGTCTATATGCCTTGGGTGCAGAATAGTCCTTCTTGTTTCTTTTTGGAATAATAATTCCAATAGCTTCCTTCCAAGAGTCAGGATGGTGACCACCCTGAAATAGGACTTGATAAGCTTTGAAGAAAAAGTTTGGTAGAGTCTGAACAGCATACTTCAGCATTTGCCATCCAATTTGATCCACCCCTGGTGCAGTTGACTTGGTTGGAATAGCTCGAAAGAATTCCTCTTGGTTAAGTTCTGGCCACTTCCATGTCATCTTGGGCCTGGTAACAGACGGAATCTGAGATAAGCTGGTAGGGGCAATATGGTATTGATAGTTTGACTTTGGAAAAAGGTTTTAGATTAAGGCCTCTGATTTTTCTGCAAAAGATGATGCCATTGATATTTTGCTGCTCTCAGGTCCAGTATTTCTCAAAGTGGGTATCAGAGGACTTTGCTGGTGAGTAGGATTTGAATATTGAAATGCAGCATAAGCTGTTTTCCCTTGTGCCTGTTCCATGAAAGTTTCCCAGTGCTGAGCTTTGTGTTGGGAAATGGCTCGAAAGTATTTGTTTCTTGCCCTTTTTGCTTGTTCTGTGATCTCGGGTATCAGGGTCATTTTAGCTAGTCTTTGAAAGTAGTGGAAATTTTTCCGAAGGTCAGTTAATTCATTCATCCACCATGATTTTGACCTTGGACAAGTCCAGCATCTTGAAATTGATGTTTCTGCTGCTTGATTAATTATTTCCTTCATTAAAAGGGCTATTCCATCATAGTTATTGGTGTGTATCAGTTGTTCTAACTGTGCATTTGCCTCGCTTTCAAGTGCTGCAAGATTATTTGCAAAGAGATCCCAGTTAGCTTTTTTCAAATTGAAATTTGAAGGTTGATTTGATTCAGCATCTAGGGTTGGTTGAATAAGAGAGGTCTCAAAACTGATCACTTCATGGTCTGACCCTGTACACTCCTCATATCTCCAGTTGTGCCATTGAAGTTGTTGAAAGCCAGAGACATAGGTCAGGTCTATAATTGATGTTGTCTGGGTATTGGATTGGTGGAAGGTTCCACCAAACTCCTCTATGATGGTGAAATTGTTCAGGAGAGTGGCATGGTTTTTCTCCATATAGCTAGCAAAAGCTTCTGCATTTTGTGTAGGTGAGTTGATGGCTGGATTCCAGGATGGGTGGTGGAGGTTGAGGTCTCCAAGAAGTAAGAAAGGTCTGTCCCAATTTACATCCAGCTGTAAGAGGCGTTCTATAGTAAGTGTTGATTCAGTTAAATGATGGGATTTTTCATTATAAATATTCAAAAGATAGAATGATTCTCCAGGTGTGTCTATCTGATGAATCTGCATATCTGGATCTTCAAAAATGTCCCGTCTTGGTGAAACATTAACTGTACAGTGCCGTCTGATGTATGTTATAACTCTAGGCCGAATGGAAGCATCTTGGTGTGGTTCAATAGGGATGTAGGAGGGGTGAGAAAGAGCTGAGTATTTTTTTGTTATTTTATTATAATATAGGTATGGCTCTTGAATGCAAAGAATTAATGCATCTTCCTTCAGAGCCACCTCGAAGAATGATTGAAGGATTTCTCTCCCTCTTGCAGTATTGTGCTGGCAGATTTTGATGTGATCTATCATAAGAGTGCCTTATAAATTTCGCAGCTATGTTTCTGAAGAGCTGTGTGGCTCCCAGAGTTGCAGTTGGCACACTTCACTGGGTGATGGGTGCAGTTATCCGAGGTTGAACAAGTGGTGCATTTGTGCTCAGTGGTGAGGTGACAGCCCTTGCAGACTGCACAAATAGGTTCCCTCTTGCAGGTCAAGAAGAGGTGACCATACTTCAGGCACTTCTTGCACTGAGCTCGGCTGGTAGTTTGCTTATAGTTGGATACTTTAAGAAGCAGTCCTCCAACTAATATTCCCCTGTTTAGAATTTTAATCTTCTCTTCCTCAGAGGTGATGCTGAAGATGACAGGACAAGTTGGGCCATTAGGATTGTTTGTTAGCCATCTTGGACTGACAATCAGTTCCACACCCAGGTTAAAATCTTGTACTTCCTCTTGAAAGGAAGTGATTGGGAGGCTAGTTGGCACCCCATAGGCTACCAGTTTCGGAAAGTGTTGGAATTTTGCACCAGTTGCTTACTCTAGAGCTACACAATTGTCGGTGATTATAGGCAAGGCTGCTTAGGAATAACTTGGCGCACAATTGCACTAGACTGAAATTGGTTTTAGCGTCAGACAAAGAACACGAGTAATTTGTAGAAACCTAGATGTAGCATTCTTTAATATTCTGACCAAAAAAAAATAATAATATAATAATAAGAACAATTTACGTGAATAATTTATTTGATTGAACTACTACGAAGTACTTTGAAGCTGTGCCTATATTCTTTGAGTGAGTTTCCTCTTAGAGCCCATACACACTTTACAACAGATTATGAGACCAAGTTAGCTACCAAACTACTTGAGTTTAATATATTACATCAAATAAATAAATCCGACTTTTAATATTATTATAAAATTATTTCTTTGCCATGTCAGCCGCAGATATCCTCAAGTCTATGAAGTGTGCGCCAAAGCTATCAACTTTAACATACAATAGATGGAGTATTCATTTTCAAGATGCTTTGTCTTTATATGAAATCGATGATTACCTTCTCGTCAACAAAATTACTGAAGGAGATTTAAAAGCTAAGGACTCAATCATTTCAGACATCAGAAAGCAGGATAAAAATATTCGTGTTGCCATGTCTCAACTTGTTCCCGACATTGTGTTCCACCTTGTTGGTCCTTCCTTTACCGCCAAACAATGCTGGGATAACTTATGGGAGTTTTATTCTCCAAGTTCGGGTGAAGATGTTGATGACTTGATGCAAGAGTTTTGGAGTTTCGATATTGAAGATGGAGTGGATGTTAATGAGTTGGTACAAAAGTTGGCCGAGATTCGAGGTCGAGTGAACTTGATTTATGGTGCAACCATATCTGATTCCAGCATGAAGAAGCGTCTTCTAAACCACTTCATTAAATGCTGTAATGGATTCTACATGTCGACGGTGATTTTGTTAAAGGATCCCTCAATCAGTTTTCAATCAGCTGTCACTTTGATTTGCGCGTCCCAAATTGTCTATCGAGATTTGCACCCAACACCAATGATTGCCCTATTAAATAATGATTGTCTAAGCAGTTCAACTTTGTCACCATCGACAATTGATAACAAAAAGACATGTGCTTACTGTAAGCGTCGAGGTCATTTGCGTGAGGGCTGTTTTCTCTGGATGGATACTCCAGACGGGTCAAAGTGGGCGTCAAAAAATCCCGAGAAGGCAAAGAAGGCCATGATGATACAGGAGAAAATTAAGCGGCGCAGGGTTAAACCAAGGGCTGAAAGTCAATTACCCAATAAAAATAACGATAATCCCAAGGAAGGGGCTTGGATAATGGAGGAACTTATTTTAGTATCAGAAGATTGCCAAAAGAATGATAATGTAGTTCTCGATACCGGTGCTACACATCACATATTTCACGACCGTTCGATGTTTCATGGTATCTCACCCATTGACAAGTCTATCTGTACTGCATCGGGCCAATCTATTCCTGTTTCGGGTGTCAGAACTGTAAAGCTAAGGGTTTTTACCTATGACAAAAGAAGAGCCAGCAAGATTATTGAGATCGAAAACGTGTGGTATGTCCCGACATGTACCAGAAACCTTGTCTCAGGAGTCCAGCTTCTTTCGAAAGGCTTTGAAATGTGCTCCTCGAGCGGCGGAATTAGTGTGCTGTCATGCTCTGGAGAAACTATTGCCACAGCGAGACCCAAGGGCGGGCTGCTCTGTTTCAACACTTCTTCAGAGTCCACTCACCATTATCCTGAAGGTAAAACAGATGCATTGTTCTCCTATGACGTACAGAGATCACCAACAGAAATCTTACATCATAAATTTGGGCATGTTGGTCCTCGACTTCTCGAGAATATCAAGGTGTCCAAATTTAAGCCTCCGATTGCTAAGGCCGGACAGATAGATGATTTTCATGTCAATAAAAAAGATCTACAAAATTGTGACGTCTGCAATCTGTGTAAAAAAGTCGAGAAAATCAACCGTGTACCTCAACCAAAATCCTTGATTAAATTAGAGTTAATCCACAGTGATACATGGGGTAAATGCCGAGCTCCTGGAATTTTTGGAAGTCTTTATTTTGTCACATTTACTGATGACTGTTCTCGCGAGGTTATGCTTTATCTGATGAAAAGCAAGTCCGACGTTCCCCACTATTTCCGAGATTACAAGGAGAAAAAGGAACTCCAGACAGGTGAGAAAATAAAGGCAATGCGTTTCAATGGTGGTACAGAGTACAAGACTATTGGTTTTGCTGGTATTTCGAAGCAGATCTGCGCGCCTTTTACTCAACATCAGAATGGAGTATCTGAAAGATTAAATAGGACATTAGTCACAATGGCCAGGTGCATGCTTTCTCATGCTCGACTTCCCCTTCGTTTTTGGGATGCAGCTGTTCTTACGGCATGCTACTTACGCAATAGGCTCCCTATCCACCAGAATAAGTTGACGCCGTTTGAAGCTATGAACGGTCATCAGCCTAATATATCTCACTTGAAAGTCTGGGGTTGCGTATGTTATGCGCTTATTGACAAAAAAGATCCTCAGCAATATAAATTGAAGGAGACATCCCTGAAAGGCATTTTCGTGGGTTATTGTGAATCAGCAACACAATACCGAGTCTGTATTCCCTCGAAACCAGAAAGAGACGGAAATATATTTGCACCGACTGATAGCTTATCAGCTGCCGATGAAAGCGAAAATGTGGATGTAACAAATCCTCCAGGTCCATCTAAAACTCAGGATGTCTCTAATACCCCAGAAGCTGCCCTGGAACCTAACCTTCGGAGGAGTTCACGCTTACAAAATCCAATCGAGCCTAGGTCTGATCGGCAGCCGAGGCCTCATGCTCTGCATGTAGGAAAAGGTAGCCCTATCCCTGGAAGCTTTCGGGATGCATCAAATGGACCAGATAAAACTAAGTGGAAAGCCGCGATCGATGAAAAGCTTAAATCATTGAAAGAAAAAGAGGTATTTAAGCCTATAACTCCCGTCCCTCGTGGAAAGAAGATCGTTGGCTCTAGATGGATCTTTACAGTTAAGTCTGATGGAAGATACAAAGCTCGCTTGGTTGCAAAGGGCTTTAGCCAGATCCATGGAATCAATTACTTTGACACATATTCCCCGACCTTGCGAATGGACTCTTTAAGGATACTTCTTGCCGTTAGTGCCTTCTACGATTGGGAAATTCATCAAAATTGATGTTAGGACAGCCTATCTTGAAGGAGACTTAGAGGAGGATGTGTACATGAAATGTCCGGAGGGAATTCAAGGCACTAACTATGTCAAGGTCGATAAAGCCCTATACGGATTAAAACAGTCTGGATGGGCATGGTACAAGAAACTGGACGCAAAACTTTCTTTGATAAAGTTCAAGAGATCAGTAAGTGACCAATGTATTTACATACATCCGGAACTACAGATAGTAATTGGCGTGTACGTTGACAATCTTGTCGTGTGTGGTAAGGTTCTCAGTCAAGTTGTCAGGGCAAAACAACAGCTCTCGTCGTATTTCCCGATCAAAGACTTAGGGGAACTAGATGTTATCATCGGCTGGAAAATCACTCGAGAAAGATCAACAAGGACATTACAAATCTCCCAAGCTCATTACATAGCTGAAAAGATAGAATCCTTCGGTCTACAGCAGGCGAGGGAATACACTTCTCCTCTGGATGGCTACAATGGGATTCTACCAGGCCGTGAGGATGAGTCCCCTGCAGATGAATCAGCTTACGCCAGTGCGGTTGGAAGCTTAGGGTATGCATCACACAGCACCAGACCAGACATATCTTTTGCAGTCTCACAATTAGGAAAATATAATTCCTGCCCTGTGATAAGACATTGGAACACTGTTTGTAGGGTGTTCAGATATCTAAAAGGTTCTTCCGACTTCTCTATAACCTATTGTTTTGGTCCTTCCTCACCCGAAAATCTTAAATCACACAAAGTACTCATGAATTCTGATTCTGATTACGCTGGGGATGTTGTAACACGTCGCTCAGTCAGTGGCTATGTCGTGATGCTTGGAGATGGTCCTATATGCTGGCAGTCGAAGCAACAAAAAACAGTTTCTACCTCAACAGCTGAAGCAGAATATATCGCCCTGTCAGAGGCAGCCAAACAAGCTGTGTGGGTGATTTGTCTTCTTAGGGAACTTCACGTTGGAAATGCACTTATGAGCGATGATGGTCTATTAACTCTAAGTGATAATCAGAGTGCGCTGTCAATTGCCGGAGGAACAAACTCTGCTAAGACCAAACACATCGACGTCGCATACCATTTTATTAGGGAATGTATTGAAGATAAAAAGATGAGAGTAAAGTATACTCCCACTAACATGATGTTAGCCGATTTATTGACCAAACCACTGCCTCAATCGAAGGCAAAGCCTTTGTGCTGTCAATTGTTCCAGCTTGTGTAGATTTATCCGGCAAACTAACTGCTCAGAAGGAGTGTTGGAATTTTGCACCAGTTGCTTACTCTAGAGCTACACAATTGTCGGTGATTATAGGCAAGGCTGCTTAGGAATAACTTGGCGCACAATTGCACTAGACTGAAATTGGTTTTAGCGTCAGACAAAGAACACGAGTAATTTGTAGAAACCTAGATGTAGCATTCTTTAATATTCTGACCAAAAAAAAATAATAATATAATAATAAGAACAATTTACGTGAATAATTTATTTGATTGAACTACTACGAAGTACTTTGAAGCTGTGCCTATATTCTTTGAGTGAGTTTCCTCTTAGAGCCCATACACACTTTACAACAGAAAGTTATTCAATTTTTGAATGGTGTCCATAGGCCATTTTCCAAAGAGCATTATGTACTTGTCCTGTGAAGATAGAAGCTTATCAGGGGTGGAGTCAAAGCAAGTGAGAACAAGGTTATTCCGAGGGGAGGTGTGGATTCTTGCCACAGCTTTCTTGCCTAGAAGTCTGTTGATGTTGTCCCTGACACTAATAGCATTGTAGGCAGGAACAGATGCACCCTTTGTCAAGACAAGAACAAGAAGTGTGTCAGCATCAGGAGCATTAGTGACAGCTTTTGGGGTAATAGCTGCTGTAGAGCTTGGTGGAGATTGTTGGGCTGGTTTAGTGAGAGGTAGCCTGGTCTTTTTGTTGATGACTTTCGTCCAGTTTTGGCTTGATGGTGCAGTGGTATTAGAGGTGGGTTGGGCTACCACACTAGAATAGCTGGCAATCTTGGTTGACTGACTAGATGAGCTAGGAAAGTTGTTGGTGGCCAAAGGTGCAGGTCCACTGGAAGAGGTTGGTTTCACAATAAATTGAACAGATTTTTTTTCAACAATTTTTGGTGCAGTGGTAGTCCCCTTGACTTTATCTCCAGGCAGAAAGTTATTCTCAGTAAATTCTCGAAATATTTGTAGCAAGTCGAGAATTCTAGTCTGTCTATCCCTGTCAAAACTTAATTTATAGGCCTCCAGAATTTTATCCCTGGCTGCATAAATTGCATCATCAGCTGAGAGTGCAAAGGAATAGTTGGTAGTAGGTCTGTTCAGCTTGGGAGGCTTTGGGTACTCAGTTGGATCACTAGAGCTTTGACCAATTTTTCGTTTGTTGAGTGAGAATTTTTTCCCGTCACATGACACAGAAGCAGAAATGGGATCAGAACTGGTCTCCATGGCTGTAGGAATGTTGGATGATGATGAGATTGATCTTAATGGATCTGTAGAGGTTGGTAGTTTTAGACTACAGCTCCAGATTGATTGATTGAGCCGTGGTTGGGATGTTAAGTCAATAAAGGGTGGTGGTGAGGAGGATAATGAGCCTCCAGATGGAGGATCAGAGTCAATTTCCATTTTCTTTACCCACCAGTATGCTAGAAGGGTCGAAAATTAAATGCAAATGTAGCTGTGAGTGATGTGAAAAGGAATCTGTTAAGTAATTGAAATTTGGACGATTTGATCAAAAGTTGTGGTCGAAAAGGTGGATTCAAAGTTTGATGGTGTTGTCGTTTTTGATATTGAACCTGGTAGGAAGTGGGTTAGTATTTCTGTTAGTATTCAGTGATTCATTCAGGCTAGGGTCAATTAAAAAAGTGTCAAAGAATATCACTTCATGATCTGATCCAGTAGACTCTCCTTATTTTCAGTTGCCCCAAAAGCTTATCACAACCCCCACATTTCTCATCAATCTATTTCATCCATTACTGTTGACAACCACCTCCAAATTTCAATTACTCAGCAGATTCAGTTTCGCATCATTGAGAGCTACACATTGGTATAATTTTATGCCATTACATCCCAGTAGATAAGACAATAAATGCGAAAGAGTCAATTTGATAGCAACTTGGCAGGGAAGGCTGCCTCCCCAGCTGGAGTATTTCATCTATACCACCTCACCATCACACAAAAATATCAAATAACCATTAGATTCACATTCAGTATGTTCAGAGCTATACACTGATATAATTTTCTACTCCCGCATCACTATGGATCACCAAATTGAGGTTAAAAATCAAATTTTGTCAGAGTAGTGCCAAGAGGAATCACGTGACTTAAGTCGGCTGTTTTGATTTCAAATCACGTGACTTTTGATTTTTCCAGTTATTACCTAATCATATTTTTAGAAAAAAAAAAAAAAAAAGCTCGAATATAAATATCTTATTTAAAAATATAATAAAATTAAAAACAAAAGTATTTTTCAATTTTTTCGAAATGGGTCAAAGTTCTTACTATGACCCCGCTTCCCCAAATATTGAAAACTTGAGTCCTTATGATCCCAAGTCACCAGGAAGCAGTAAAAACATAACATATGACCCAGCTTCACCTAACCTGGACATGTTCCAAGCTAGGCTTGGAATTGGAAATACTCGAGTATATTTGCACATGATAGGAAAAGTTGAAGATGACATATGCAGTTTTTGTTCAAAACAAAGGCAGACTGTGCAGCATTTATTGTTACATTGTCCAAAATTTAAAAACCAAAGAAACAGATGTTTTAAGGACATAGAACCAAGAACCCTACCTATATTATTTTGAACAAGAAGAGGAAAAGAAGCACTTCTTAAATATTTGGACACATCCAAGTGCATGGCAGCACATAAAGGGAGTTGAACTAGGATAATTAAATTGGGAAATTAAAAAGTATTATGAAGATTGTATTTCAGAAAGGAGTTTTGGGGAATTTAATTATGTAAATTACGTGTCATAGCTAGATTGATGAATACACTATGAATAAAAAAAAAAAAAAAAAAAAAAATAACCTGGACATGGAAGTCCCTGATTCCTCACAACCAGGCTCACCTAACATTCAATCATCAGACATTGACATAAATGAAGAACTAGCAGACCTTCCTTCAATTGAATTCATTCAAAACCCAAATACAATTGATACAGTTATGGAACTGAGTAGTGACCCCATTGCTGGTCCCTCAACAACTTATAGATACTCATAACAAAAATTAGCTAAAAAAAATCATATCAAAGCCTGTTAAGCTAAACAAAGGGGCTGAATACAGGAACACCTAACTTTTCGAATTTTGAAATTTCAGAATTTCATCAATTTGAATACACCATTGTATGCAGAATAATTTGCTGATTACAAATATCGCTTCTAAATTTTGATCCGACATCTAGTTGTTGAGTTATTGAGCAAGAAAGATTCTGTTGCTGTTGAGTGTGGAAATCTTGGTGGAAGATCACCCAAGTCCATCAACAAGCAGCATCAACCATCATTTATCCCTGCTAACAATATATCATTACAAGCAGAAAATTACCACAGAGTAGCACACAAATTTTGAAAGTCATTAGACCAAAATTCATTGAGTTATTTGGTTTACAGTTTCCTAAAATTCTTTTTGGGATAGAGTTGCACTTCTGGTTTTAACGGGCCACCATTAACCGAGGTGTTGTGAATATCATCATTCAACTACGAAAATTTAGGAGATTAGTCAGGTGACCTCAGAAAAATTTTGTTGTGTTTGTAAAGGGAAAGAAACATTGAAGTATTAAAAACAAAAAAAAATAAAAAAGATATCAAAAAAAAGGAACAAAATAAAAAGATCAATATCAGAACAGAGAAATAGCTTTACTATTATCAGCTACCATGACCAGATCAGAGTCCCCAGATCCACTGACCAGAGTGTCAGGAGATACAATAATGGAGAGAGATTTAGATGAAAGGGAAATGGAAATGGAAATAGAAAAGCTATTGCCAGAAGAAGAAGAGTCTTTTGAACCTGGAGGTTACAGAAAAGGACCAAAAAGCCTACCAAAGAGACTACAAATTATGGATTCAATCTATTCTGAGCCAGATGGAGAATGGTCTTCTGCCTATAACCAAGCTCCCATAAATATGGACTCAATTACCTATGAAGCTAGTAAGGGACCCAAAAGATCATTTGAAACATCTCAATTGCCAGCCAAAAAGAATAAAGGAAAAGGCCCAGCAATATGGCTTGATCAAATTGAAGAATCTGATGAGTGCATAGCAGCAGCTAGGGATTTATTGATCAAGGCAGCGCATCTTACTGATTCCAGATCAAAGCAAACTAAGATCTTGGACCTGCTGAATATATTTAGGGAATACATTGAGAGAGATGGAAATCTACCAAGAGATGCTTCTGTACTTACAGCACAACTACAAAGACTTGAACAAACAGCCCAGGTATTGCAGACAACAGCTCGGCAAGCAAAAAGCAACAATTCAACAGGTAATAATATTCAAGGACAACAGAGATTGCCAACCACAATGAACATGAAAAGTACAACTAGCCAAGCACCAGGGCCTGTAGCAACATCTAGCAACAACCAACATGGTAACCCTATGCCACAGAAGAGAACATGGGCAGATATAGCAGGTTCATCACAAAATCAAGGGAGTAAAAAGGAGTGGACAGTAGTGCAACCCAAGAATAAATCAAGTGGTCCCAAGACAAGGTCAATAAATAGACTAATATTAATCCAAGATGTGCAGACTAGACAACCATTCTCTCCGCTACAGACAAGAGACTGGATCAACCAAGCATTTAGGTCTAGAGGAGTTGAAGGACCAGTGGTAGCTATTGTGTTGCAGACAAGGAGGGAAAATATTGCTTTAACAACTACTGAGCCCTACTCTGCTGACTTACTTCTTGAAAAGGTCGACATTTGGAAGAACATAGCCCCTCATGAACTTGCCATGAAAGATGAAGCATGGTATAAAGTAATCATCCATGGTATTCCAACAGCTGAATTCCCCACAATGGAAGACCTAAGAACAATTCCAGAAGAAATCTCGACCTTCAACCAAGGTCTCAAAGTCATTGGACAACCTTATTGGATCACACCAGAAGAGAAGAGAGGTGCTCAAGTAGCTGGATCAATAGTAGTGGCATTTGAGACTGAGGAACAAGCTAGACAAGCTATCTCTAAAAACTTGATTGTAGCAGGAAGATCCCTGAGGGTTGAAAAATACTTGAACATTCCAGCAACTACACAGTGCAATCAGTGTCAAGGATATGGACACATTAGTACCAAGTGTAGGTGGGATGCAAAATGCCAGTTTTGTGCAGGACAACACAATACTAAGCAACATGTTTGCACCCAATGCAATATAATTGGAAAGAAATGTGTGCACTTGATTCCAAAATGCACTAACTGCGGAGAAGCTCATACAGATGACAAAGAGACCTGCCAAGTCAGAGTGGCTATCCAAGCCAGGATATCAGCTGCCAATGAGGCACAAACTAGAGGTGAATCAAATGAAATGCTATGACTGGACAAATAAAAATGCTCCAGTGTAACTTGAACAGATCAATACAGGCCACAGAAAATGCTCTACAACTCGGAGTAGAGCTAAATATTGATATAATAGCAGTGCAAGAACCATGGCTTCCATCAAGACAAGGGGAGTCAAACTATGAGGACGTCCAGTCAATAAGGCACACGTCATACAGCCAGATATTCCCATGCTCTTCAGATTATAATCTTCGTCCAAGGACAATGTTTTATATCTCTAGGGGCATGGAAAAAAGTACAAAAAAAGATGAAGAACATTCAAAAGATCCTGATCTCTTGACAGTGATTATCTCAGGTTTAGGATATAACTTGAGTATAGTCAACATATATAATCAGAAAAACCAAGGCTTTGAAAATAATTCCATGGCTATTGATAGAATCAAAGACAACCTAAGTCTCTCTCCATATTGCATAGTGGTTGGAGACTTCAATGAACATCATCCTGACTAGGACCCATACCATCCTAGGTCTACAAATGCTGATACTTTAGAGACTTGGATTCAAGAGCAGGGATTATCAATTATGAATATCATTGGAAAAGGAACCTTCTTTAGGTCTGGTATGAAGCGTCCTTCTGTTATTGATCTCACTCTGGCAACAAAGTTGTCAGAGAATCTGATAGAAGATTGGCAGACTCTCAATACAGGATCTGATCATGAAGGGATCCTATTCAATATTCATAATATAAAGAACAATGAACAACAAGATGGGACCGCTAAATGTGGTAGATTCAACACAGATAAAGCTAAATGAGAAAGTTTTGAAAAGAGCACTCAAGAATTATTCAATGAATCCAGTATCCTAAGTGCCAATCATCTTCTTTCTCTCAGTAAGAGATGTACAAAGGAGATTATTGATGGAGATAATCTGCTAATAGATCAACTTGATAAAGTGGGTGAGGAACTTACATTGATCATTCTAAGGGCTGCAGAAGGTACTATTCCAAGAAATAGACTTGGAGCCAAAATCAAGCCTTGGTGAACAGGGGAGCTGAAAGCTCTTCGAAATCACATGATGAGGGCACAGAGAAATATGAACAATGCTTATGATCAGGACTCAAAGAAGCAAAATTATCTAGATGCGAGGAATAAATATTTCCAAGAGATCAAAATAGCCAAAAAGAAGCATTGGAACGAGTTCTTAGAGAGGGAAGATCCTGCTTCAATCTTCAAAGCCCTTTCATATACTAAGGACAAAGTAATCATCAAACTACCGACAATGCAAAAAGAGAATGGAGAATTAGCTCAAAGCTTTGAAGAGAAATCAAAAGCTCTGAAAACCAAGCTTTTTCCAGCCCCCCCAGAATCACCATCCCTTGACTGGAATCAGCATCAAGAGGACGGAAAATGGGACTGGCCTAAGCTGAGCTCTGATGAAGTTGAAAGAGCATGTTGCCGCCCATCTGAAGGAAAGGCACCTGGCTCAGATGAGATTGATTGGAAAATGATTGAACATGCATATGGGGCTAACAAAAAATTATTTGTTCAAGTTTATTCAATATTCTTTGACCTTGGTTACCAACCTAAATGCTGGAGAAAAGCTACAGGAATTGTTCCGAAAAAGCCAGGAAAACCAGATTATTCACAGCCCAAGGCATATAGAGTTATCACACTACTGAACTGCTTGGGAAAAGCCTTGGAAAGAATTCTGGCAAGTCGTCTTGGATACCTAGCTGAAACAACTACACTTCTAGATCCATCCCAGATAGGTGGGAGATTGAAGAAGTCTGCTGTTGATGCCTGTCTCCTCCTTCAGGCCAAGGTAGAATCAAAAAAGGCTGCCAAAAATAAGACATCAACCCTATTCTTGGATGTAAAGGGAGCATTTGATCATGTTTCAAAGAATCAATTGCTGGCCATTATGAGTAAGCTTGGGTTACCTCTAAGCCTTTTATTGTGGGTGTCAAGCTTCCTCAGCAGGCGACAACTAAGGCTATCTTTTGATGGTGACACAGAGGATTTTACAACTATTCAGACTGGGATTCCACAGGGAAGCCCCATATCACCTATTCTTTCCTTGATTTACATCAGAGAGATGTTCACTTCAAAGGCTGTCATGTTTCTTTCCTATATTGATGACATTTCTTTGACTGTCTCATCAACAAGCTTTAAGAAGAACATTCAGATCCTTGAAAGAGAAGTGAAAATTCTAGAAGACCTCGGAAAAAGAAATGCAGTTGAATTTGATACTGCTAAAACGGAACTAATTCACTTTGCAAATACCAAAGAATCAAGAAATTGCATATTAAATCTACCTGGAGGCGCCTCAGTAGAGCCCAGTCAATCAGTAAAATGGCTTGGAGTATGGTTTGACAGCAAACTATCATTCAAACTGCATGTCAAATTGAGGGTATCACAGGCAAAAGCTGCATTCCAGAGAATGGCAAGACTAACTAATGCAGAAAAGGGTTTGAGCCCATTGGCCATGAGACAGCTATACATAGCCTGTGTCACTAGTATTTCAGATTATGCTAGTCAAGTCTGGTGGAAAGGTCAGAAGAATTTTCTTGAAATGCTGCAAGGCCTACAGAATATGGCCTTGAGAAAAATATTGGGATGCTTTAAAACTAGCCCAGTTAGACCAATGGAAGTAGAGGCATGTCTCTGTCCTCCAGACGTCCGGCTTAATCATAGCAGAAGAAAATATGCTGTGAGAAGTCTACAGTTGACACCAAGTCACCCAGTGGCAAAAGTTATGAAAGAAAATCTGGATCCATACCATCTTGAAGATGACATCACTTTCAAAGGAAACCAAGTGCATCTTATCAACCAATATTTACCATCAGAAATTGAAATCAAGGAGATAGAGCCAGTGAAAAATTATATGTACCCACCTTGGAGAAGAAAATTGCCATACAATATTCATATAGGCAATCATCCAAAAGAGGAGGAAGCATTAATTCATCTAGAAAGAAATAGGCAGACTATGGGGAGATCAGTAATTGTTTACTATACTGATGCTTCTTATTATCCAGGGGCAAGTGGAGTTGGCATAGCCTTCAAGGCCTATGACCAACAAAGCTATTAAACATGGACTGAATAGTATAATATTGGACTAGAAAATATCAATTTTAATGGTGAATTGAAGGCCATAACTCGAGCTCTAGAACATGCTGGAAGATCAACTGAATATTGAGACAGAGTAATCATTTACTCTGACAGTCAAGCAGCACTACTTCGACTTAGCCAGCCTAGTGATAAGCCAGGACAGTTCTGGGTATCAAGATCAATTGAAGCTGCAAAAATATTGAAGGATCAAGGTATCAAGGTCACTCTGGAGTGGGTACCAGGTCATTGTGATATACCTGGAAATACTGAGGTTGATAAACTAGCAAAGAAAACTGCATTAGAGTCTCCAGATGTCAAATTTCCAATGAGTCATGCCTACATATCTAGGCTTATAAATCAAATGAAAAATGATGAATGGATAAAGAAATTTACAGAGTTTCAGATGAAGCATGCAAGCAGTTCAGCTTCATACTCTAATCTATATCTATTGCAGATCAGAAAGAAATTGTGGACACCAAGGGGAACAAAGAAGGAAATTTGCTCTGCTTTCTTCCAAATAAAGCTTGGTCATGGATACTTTAAATCATATTTAAAAAGAATTGGAAAAAGAAATAATGATGAGTGCCTCTGTGGAGGACATCAGACACCAAGACACCTCTTACTTGAGTGTAGGAGATATAGAACAGAGAGGAATAATGTAAAGGATAAGATGTGCTCAGACAGGCTCACCCTACCCTTGATCCTCCACACAAAGGAGTTGAAGCTACCTTGGAATACATAAAAAAGACAAAAATATGCACTAGGAAATGGTATCTTGGAGATATAATAGATTGACATTAAATGATTCTAGATATTGGGCAAGAGTGGGAAATTTTCTTTTGTTCTGATTTAAGGGTATTGATGGAGTTGAATGATTTCAGTATTTATTTGGGGGACAAGAGTCTAGGGCACTCAAACTATTTACATGCAGAAGACTGGAACAATAAAAATTGGATAACCTTGTATGTAGCAGGTATTAGAATATGCACTCCTAATGGAGTGCACATCCTACAATAGTCTTAGACTTATAGAGGATGTAAATGGATTAAATAATAATAATAATAAAGCTAGACAAAGGAAAGGGGAAATTGAGCTCCTCCATTTATGCAAATTCAGATAATATTATAGAACAAGGCAAACAAACTACAAAGACAGTTCTACTTGAAGCAAGAGACCTCATAGTAAAAGCATATCACCTAACCCAGGATCGAAATGAGCAGTCCCAGCTTCTAGACCTACTAGAAGTCTTTAGGGAATACACTGAAAAGGGTACTATTTATAAAGCATCAAACATCATTGCATCCCAGGTAGCCAATCTTGAGACTGCCACAAGGCAGATTGAGACCAAAGCTAGGGATCTGAAGAAGATCATAGCACCAGCAGTACCAAAATCCCAGTCAAAGACTACAACTCAACATCAACAGTTCAACCAACATCAGACTAAAGCAACAATGGCTTCTGTAGCTGGAAATGGTGTTCAACCATCAACAGAGCCCATGGAATGGACAGTAGTTGGTAAGCCATTACCCACCAAAAAGGTTAGACCACAACAGCCTTTCCAACCAAAGCCAAAAGTGATCAAAAGAGTCATTCTTGTTCAAGATCTGGAAGAAGAATCTAACTTCAACCCACTGCATGCAAGAAACCAGATCAATCAAATATTCGCAGCTCATGGTATCAAAGGACCAGTTGTGAATTCTGTGTCCAGGACCAAAAATGGGAATATAGCAATTAATACTACAGATGATTATTCTGCTGATTTTTTCCTCGAAAAGAAAAACATCTGGGAGAAGGTAATTCCATTCATATCAGCTCAAAAAGACGAACCATGGTTCAAAGTAGTGGCTCATGGCATCCCTTTGGCCGACTTTGATACCGAGAATGGCATGGAGATGATCAAGCAAGAAGTAAAAATATTCAACAAGGACCTAGATCCAATTGGAACACCACACTGGATCTCAACCAGAGAGAATAGAGAAGTGAAGAGGGCAGGATCAGTGGCCATAGCATTTGCAACTGCACAAGAAGCTGAAAGAGCCATTAGGAACCGACTTTATATTGCAGGCATAAGTGTTAGAGTCACAAAGTTTTACAATGTTTCTCAAACAACTCAGTGCACAAAATGTCAAGCTTTTGGACATTTGGATAACTTTTGTAGAAGAGACCCAGTCTGCAGACTTTGTGGTGGAAAAGATCACAGCACTCAGCAACACTACTGCAGTGTATGCAAAGCAAAAGGATTACAATGCAGTCACCTAGCACCAAAGTGTGCCAACTGTGATGAAGATCACCAAGCCAATTCTAAGACATGCAAAGTTTATCTTGGCATCCGAAATAAGGCTGATGAAGTTGTACTTTAATGTTGGACAAACAAGATGTCAAGATTCTCCAATTAAATCTCAATAAAAGCCAAATTGCTACTGAAAGTGCCCTACAAATTGCAGCGGAACTAAATATATCAATCATTGCAGTACAAGAGCCATGGCTGATACCAAAGCACCAAGATGAGCTAGAATACACAAATACAAGATCAATTAATCACAAATCATTTTACCAAATATTCCGCTGTTCACCACCTCAGCTTTGTCCAAGAACCATGATTTATGCTTCTAAAGGACTGAAAGCAAAGGTGAAATTATCTAGCCACTCTCCTCAGGATCCCGACCTCCAAATCCTGGAATTATTATATGGATCCAATAAAATCTCACTCATAAATATATACAATCAAGATGACCAAGCAAAACAGAGAGGAAAGACAATCAACCTATTAATGAATCATTTCCCACCAATTAGTAGAGTAATCCTCATTGAAGACTTCAACTCACATCATCAAAGATGGGAGCCTGCAGCAAGCCATTCCATGGAATCAGAATTACTAATAGAATGGTTGGATGATAACAAATTGGAGCTTCTAAATACACCTGGACAGGGTACCTTCTTAAGGCCCCACATGACCAAGCCATCAGTACTAGATCTTACATTTGCTTCCTCAAGTATAGTAGATCAGATATTTGACTGGCAGATTCTAGAATATATTGGATCAGACCACTATGGAATCATGTTTACACTAGACAATACAGCTAACAAGACTGACAATCCATTGCAGCAAGGTCATTTCAACTTTAAGAAGGCAGACTGGACTAAGTTCTCTAGAATTCTAACTACCCCCACAAGCCAATGTAGCTTTCTCACGCATCAACAGGGATATATATTTGCCAACCAAGCTGAATGCCAAAACTACCTTGTCACTGGCTCATCTAACTATACAGAATACTTGGACCTGGCAGCACAGATGCTTACTGACTGAATTAGTGAAGCAGCCCTTGCAAGTATCCCAGTATATAAAGAGGGCTTCATTCCTAAGCCATGGTGGAATGAGGAACTCACATCTCTTCGAAAGGAAATGGTACAGGCTCAAAAAGAGCTTAAAGCTAGCAAAGAGGATCCAACCTGCCACACACAATATTGTCAAGCAAGAAATATATACTTCAAAAAAATCAAGGAAGCAAAACAGGCCCACTGGAATAGCTTCCTGGAGAAGGAAAACACAGAGACAATATTTAAAGCAATGAGCTATACCAAAGACCATAGGATGACACAGATACCACCTATGTCTAATAAATATGGCCATTTGGAGGAGCAATTTGAAGGAAAATGTAGAGCATTCTGGGAGATTCTTGTCAGAGGAAAGCTAAGAATGATATCGTTGGGTCTGAATCATGAGCTATATTTAATCTAAAGAAAGAAAGTTTTATGTACACGAAATTATCATACAAACTGTGTGCCGAGGCCGGAAGATTATCAGCCGAGCCTAACCAGATCAAGATGAGTATGATTAGGCGAGCGCATGCTTAGTACAGTTCACACCTGTTACAATTCTATTTCCAACACCTCCAATATCTGAGAAGCCAATATAGGATGGATACTTAGCTCATAACTGGGAATGGCCACAATTAACCAGGAAAGAGCTGGAGCAGGTTTGCTCAACAAGTATCAGAGGGAAAACCCCTGGTCCTGATGGAATTAATCATGAAATCATCATTAAAGCATACCAAGCCATACCACAAATATTCATGCAGATATTCTCTCAACTTATCAATATTGGGTACCATCCAAAATGCTGGAAGCAGGCAACAGGGATTATACTCCGTAAGCATCAAAGTCTGACTACTCACAACCAAAAGCATACCGGGTAATCTCCCTCCTGAACTGTCTAGGAAAGATAAGTGAAAGAATCCTTGCTAAAAGACTTGGTCATCTTGCAGAGACTACCTCACTTCTACATCCAAGCCAAATTGGGGAAAGAAAAGGAAAGTCAGCCATTGATGCAGCTCTACTGCTGACCAATGATGTGGAGACAAACAGACAACTAAATCGAATGTCATCCACAGTATTCCTTGATATAAAGGGTGCATTTGATCATGTTTCCAAGAACCAACTGCTATTTATACTCAAGAAACTTAAATTACCTATTAGCCTCATAACATGGATATCATCCTTCCTTGATAATAGATGCTTCAACTAACCTTTGATGGACAGAAAGAACTAGCTAGCTCTATTGATATTGGTGTACCTCAAGGAAGCCCAATCTCACCAATTCTATTTCTAATCTATATTCGAAATCTATTCAATTCAAAAGCTGTGAATATCATATCATATATTGATGATGTTTCTATAACTACATCTTCAACAAGTCTCAAGCAAAATGTGAGGATTCTAGAAAGGGAGGTGGGCCATATCTTTGAACTGGCCAAAAAAGAACTGCATACAATTTTGATCCTTCAAAACTGAACTCATGCACTTCACAAACAAAAAAGAAGCTAGAACTAGACTAGTTACTCCTACCAGGTGGTGAGGTAGTGCATCCTAATCAGACCACAAGGTGGCTCGGAATATGGTTTGATCCAGGGCTCAAGTTCCGAGCCCATATCAACACCAAAGTTTCCCAAGCTACACAGGCATTCTTGAGGATGACCAGGCTGGCAAATATTGAGCGAGGCCTATCACCTGCATCAATGAGACAGATTTATATAGCATGTGTTATTAGCATAGCAGAGTATGGTTCAGTAATCTGGTGGAAAGGACAAGACTATATCACATCAGCACTACAGAAGCTTCAAAATATGGCTCTCAGAAAAATCCTTGAAGTATTTAAAACAGCACCAATCCGTCCTATGGAAG